>OV725080.1:64284925-64884925 GCA_928085145.1 Nezara viridula | reverse complement strand
ATAATAAGGTTTATTGTTGCAACCTTCCGTAAAAAAAAAAAAATAAAAAAAAATCTTTCCATTACAACCCATGAAGTTTCTTGAAATCAGTACTCCTTAAGAAAGTTCCAACTGTTGTGGATGGAGTTGAATTTCAGTCGATATTTTAATTTGATTAGCCGACGTTTCGACTCGAACTTGTGGTTCATCCTCAGGACTATCGTTTGGAAGTTGAGACAACTGTGGGTTCTTGTTTCAACTTCCAAACGATATCCCTGAGGATGACCCTCATATTTTGGCCGAAACGTCGGCTAACCTAATAAAAATATCGATTGATATCCCAGACAATTTTGTTTCCTTCTTATAATTTATAAGTTGACAACTTACCCATCTCTATCTATTAATTATTATTATTCAAAGGTATATGTACCCTTATAATGCCTCTATAACGATAGAGGCTAAGTGTGCCAAAGGAGATTCTTCCGACCTCTAATAATAGTTATTAATAATAATGTATTTCTAATTATTTCCGTTTGCTTTTATATGATAGCTATGCCAAAATCCCAACTACATTAATTTCCTTAATTTATTAATGTTGATACATTTAATTACATTAATTATTTAATACAGTTTTGTTAGTAATATAAGAGTTATTATTTCTGATTAGTGATATAATAAAAAAGATTTCTGAAAGGGGTTTACAAGATGTCTTGTAAATATTTTAGCCTGGAAAATGCTGTAAAGGGATGGAAAGGTTTTTAAGCTCCTTAGCCGGTATTTTCCTGTCATAATTTTCATAATATTCTGCCTTGTTGGTAAGTAAGTGAGAAGAGGGCAAACCTTTTTCCTTACTAAGACTTTAATGGCAACAAGTCTCTGCGCCATCGGGTAGCTCCCGTCTTATGTAAACTTTATGAAATTTTAAAGAGGTCATAATTTATGATTTATGAATCTCCTGAGAGACACGGGCTTATTTTCGCTATACAGTTTTATTTCCATGAAAAAAGAATATTTTCCTTTTAGCAGTTAATAATTTTACTTCAAAAACTTTTTCTTAGGTTTATTTTTTTTTTAATTTATTTAGTATTTTTTTCAGTCATTTTTATTTTAAAAACATTTTGATAAATATCGTCAGCATAAAGAAATTACATCTGACAATATAATTAAAAACTAATTTAGTTAAATATAATAATAAGAAATAAAAATCGCTTGTTTCTAGAGTTAAGGCAGTATTGGATTTTAACTTCAGCTGACTAAATTGTAAAATTGTCTATATTTACTCGTAGAAATGATTAAAAAAAAACAATAAAAAAATACATTTTGCCGTATAAGCCAAAACATTGCAAATATGAATAAAACCTATCAAGCTCATATATATAAAGAACAATATATATATATATTTTGTAGATATCGAACAATTGCAGTTGACTGAAATATCTGAAAACTTTTTTAGGGCCACTTAACCCTTTTTTTTAGTATATAACGCTCATTCAGATAAAGTCGGTTTGAGTGAGCGAAATTTTCAGCATTTTATTCTCTTTTTAATGAGCTATTATTCAAAGTTGTATCATTAAACGACACCTTGTTAGGGAGGTAAACAACGAATAAGATTCTGTCTAAAACCATAAATGGTAAAGGGATTTTTGAATATATGTTTTAAAATGTTTCAATAACTTCAAATTCTGAGCTGTATGCTTTATGCGAAGGAAATTTTCAGCATTCCATGCTTTTTGTAATGAGCTATAAATCAAAATTGTATTTTTACGTGACATAATAAAGTGCCACATAATAACGACTGTTTTGAACATGTGGACTAAAATATCATAAAATATAAATATTATAGAGAATTCAGAAACAGATTTGCAAAAAAATAGTTGTCATAAACCTATTTTTTGTGTTACCTAATTTTTAGAGTATAATACAAACGATCAATCAGAGGGTGTATATAGGTATGTATGTGTTTTTCCTATTTTTAATTTCTTTATTTTTAAGTTATTTTATTTATTGTATATATTTCTTGACCATTATTTATTTGATTTTGCATCTGTTTATTTTATATTTTTTTGTACATAGAGTGTGAATGTTATCTTACCTGAGTATAATTAATTTCCAAGTGACAGAATGTTGTAATATTCAATAATTAATTTTTTTAAAATTCTAGGTTTATTTATATTATTTTCTTTTTCTACGGTACTCAAGTTTACGCTTTAACACGCTCGGATCTCACGTCCTCTTATCCATTTTTATGAAGATTTGTTCTATATAATGTACAAATAGAAGGCTTCCGAACATCGGCGAACCGAATTGTCTATTAGATCCTCCCCCAGCGGCCGGAGATCCCTCCTCATTCCCCCGGTCCCGGACGAGTATTTCCCCTGAGAGGTACACGTTGGGATCACGTGCGCTGCATTTCTCATCTCCACTGTTGACAAACGATAGATTGCCCCCTCTCTCTCTTCCTCAACTCTTATATTCCCAATTCTTTTATTACCCCTGTCCTACTTTTTTGCCGAGGTTATTTCTCGGTTTCTTTATATCATTTTTTTTTCACCTCTTGTACGTTGCCTCTAAGATATATTAATGCTATTGTGGCTGTGATTGGCAGTAAATGATTGTGAAGACTTCTCACAATATATAAATATATATATATATATATATATATATATATGTTTTGAGAAGTCTTCACAATCATTTACTGCCAATCTCAGCCACAATATATATATATATATATATTGTGAGAAGCCAATCACCATATTTCTCATTTCTCTCGATGGACAATTTCCTCCCTCAAACTATTCCATCGCTTCCGCCATCTTCTACCTCGAAATTCGCGTAGACTCCTAGTTTCCTCTCTCATTTTCCCCCACTTTGATTACAGCTGTGTGGCGTATGATGGCCTCTCTGTGGAGCTGCGTGATAGACTGAGAAGTCTAATGAATAACTGCCTAAGATTTGTGATCGGGGCCCCAAGATACTTCCATGTCTCTCACCACTACGCTGAGTTAAAGTGGCTTTTCTCCTCCTTCCGAAGATAATATTTCCTTGGTACGTTCCTCTGCCAAATCATCAACAATCATCGTCCTTCTTACGCCTACAACGTTCGTCAGTTCAAATCCTCACTCCATTCCCTGTCCACAAGATCTCGACCTTCTAACCTCTTGTGCCTTCTCACAGATCTCATATTTTGTTATTCTCAAGGGACTATGACGCAGAATAAAGTTATTTTCTATCTATCTATCTATCTATCTAAAGAAGGCAATTTTTTTTTTTTTTTTAAATCAGTGATTAAATTTATTAAAGTCGTTGATAAAAAAAACTTTCAGGGGGTCTAATACGGCCGCTGTACTGCTGCAGTTACAGTACCCATACCCGAACAGCATATCACTGTAATCCCGATTTGTGAAGTAGTTCGGCACAATGGTAGGTTTTGGTTATTAGACATCCTGAACCTATCTTTTATCATTGGGCTCAGGTAATTTAATCTGTTTTCTCGGAAAACAAAAAAAAAAAAAAAAAAAAGTATATATATATTACGTTGGTGTACTTAGAATTTAATATCTTGAATTTAGTATCTTGAACAGTTTTTGATCTTTTCCTTCTTGTTCAATAAAAACCGTGACCAACTTAAAAAAAAACAACACAAGATTGGTCATAAATCCTTTTCTGTTTGGAATCAGCCCATACATCAAATGGACTTTTTTGTTGGAAATTTGGTCTAGAATCATCGCCCATGAGTTTGATAATTACGAACTGGGACACCATATATATTTGATTTTTGTTTTCAAATAAAAAGATCTAGATAAACAAATGAAAAGATAACAAATTTTTATCTAATTTTAGGTAATTCTAAAATTATGTTTAAAAACATGGCAGCTCAGGGACAGATTAAGTTTTAAGCACCCACAGATTTATTTTTTAGAACTCTTATAATAATTATTCTTATCAACATAACATAGCATACCTCAATTTTGAGTATCCTTGGTCGTGGCACGCGTTTTAAAAAGGTTGTTTCCCTGCCTTGGAGGTGTTTAGTTTTCTCATCTTTAAAGAACGGAAAAAGAATAAGTTTTTTTTTTTATTCATACTTTCAGTGTTTATTCATTTTATTTTTTATCTACATTATTCTTGAACTTATAAAGTTCTTTGACGACAGAGAAGTAACAAGTATTTCTCTTCTTTAAGCTTGCTTAAAAGCTTGGGCACTGTACAATATAATTGTCCTCACATCCCTAACTGTAGTATTAATCAAGGCTTCCTCTCTTGTGAACATATATCGGTATATATGTGTTTGTGCTTATCTGGATGGAGATATTCTAAACACAAACACATTAAATTTTATGTTTCTCTATTTGAGATTATTAGTTTTTTCAATTAACTCCACCACTCTATACCTCACCACTTGGCATAGGTTGTTCCCAAGGTACATTCAAATATAATCTAACTAGAGTAGAAAGGTCGAGATTCGTCCGTGTTTACGCCACTAAATAAATTTCATAATTATGGATTGATGGTTGACTGGCGTGAAGAGAGATGAAGAGATGGTGGGTCAGTCAAAAATAAAAAGGCAAAATAAATAATAACATTTGCCGACGTTTCGACCTGAAGTTCAGGCGTTCATCAGGGCTAAGAAAAGAACCAGATAACAAGGTATGAGAAACATAAACAATGTAGGTAAAAAAAATTAAAGTAAAATGAAGTGGGTAGAATAATGACAATAACAAGAAATAAATAATAAATAATAATAACCGTTACAGAGTGTGGAATAATGAAGTAAACATAATCAAAATAAGGTGACATATGTACTAAAATGGTAATCTTAGAATAAAATGTAAAACAGAAAAAAGGAATATGAAGTTATATAAGAAATAAAAATAATTAGTAAAATTAAGATATTTTAAATAGAATAGTTAGATAGAAATTGAGATATTGTAAAGTCTATCAAGATGTATCATTTTTCGTTTACATTTATTCAAGATTACCATTTCAGTAATAGTGTACCTATTTGGATATGTTACTTCATTATGCCACAGTTGTAACGGTTATTATTATTTATTTCTTAGTTCTTTTTATTGTCATTATTCTGCCCACTTCATTTTACTTTATTTTTTTACCTACATTGTTTATGTTTCCCATACCTTGTTATCTGGTTCTTTTATTAGCCCTAATGAATGCTTGAACTTCAGGTCGAAACGTCGGCAAATGCTAAAATAAATATTATTATTTATTTTGCCTTTTTATTTCTGACTGATCACCCCAACCATCCTTCTCTTCATTATATAAACTTCAAATCGCCCAAGCTGGCTTTGAACAGAAAATTAAAGTTTACGCTTCAACACGCTGGACCATAACGATGTCATTTTTTTTTTTTAATTCTGAAACTGTTATCTTAAAATCTGACCTTTGAACCTCTATGCTTCTGGAACTTAGTTTCGGCTTCACCCTCTCACATGGGGTACCCTAAATGCTGTAAACATAATTCTTGAGGACTAAAGTCAGGAAGTTACCTGGGTTTGGAAGACCTTTGTAACGGAAGTTGAATAAGATAATATTATATGATTCATAATTATTTCTATTTATTGCATTTTCTTACCGTTCTCTCTTTGGACTTTTGACATATGGGGCAAACATTACGCCTACGAAACGTACTACACACTAGTTATATAATGGGCGATACTTTTAAACTCAGTTTAAATAAGAAGAGGACACTGAGGTATCTTAATGAAGTTGCCGCAGTGAGTAGAGGTAACCCGTTCGCTAAGCTGAGTAGTGACTGTATCAGACTATACCGAGGCCTGTGTTTACAGGCGAGGTACAGGGGCTGCGGCAGTGATAACAGCTATCGCCGGCTCCAGATAACACCTTCAAAGGCGGCATTAGAGCTCGCATTAGCTCCTGATGTTTCCTCTCTCATCCTGTTAGCTACATCAGCATCGGCCTGGTATTCAGTCTTCGAGCCTCAGCGACCTGCGCAAGTAGATATCCAACAGGAGATAGTAATATTTTTCCCAGGAAAAAGTAATATTTTTAAGTTTTAAAAACTCATACCAGACTGAAACTACAAGAAACCGCTCGGCGTTTCCGAGTACTTCAGCACTTACTAGACAAATGCTCTAAACTTCCAATTAATTACAAAATACTCATATACATGACTATAATAAGGCCTACCTGGACTTACGGAGTTGAGCTATGGGGCTCCACTAAACCATCGAATTCCTCTGATATCCAATCCTTACAATCTAAAATCCTTCGTAAAATCCTCAATGCTCTTTACTTTGTTACAAATAAAACCATCCATATAGACATTTATGTTTCTTATGATTCTGATCTGGCCCAAT
Organism: Nezara viridula; assembly: GCA_928085145.1. Classification (NCBI taxonomy): domain Eukaryota; kingdom Metazoa; phylum Arthropoda; class Insecta; order Hemiptera; family Pentatomidae; genus Nezara; species Nezara viridula. The sequence continues at coordinate 64,878,611 of OV725080.1, read as the reverse complement.
CCAGATACCTATCCTTCCATAATAAACTTCAGAATCATCACAACTCTCTCGTTTCTAACCTTGCTTCCTCTTCGATTCCTGATAACCCTCCGACGCGTCTGAAGATGGCACCGTGATCTCCTAATGTAGACATATCAATAAGTGCTACCATTGGTTAGTTGCTCAACAAGTGTTTTCACGTCATTATATCCATATGTTCAAATTTACTAAATGTATTTCTGTAATACAAGTGTAAATTATATATTTAAGAAATAATAAAAAAAGTTTTAAAAACTAATTCCTATCTATATGAGTGTCGCTTAACCTAATTTCTTTATGTTATATTGATCTAAGGGTACTAGTTTTTAAGTGTCACTCCACTTTCAAGAGTGTCCCAAGATCTCGGCTTAAATGGAATCCCAAAAAGTCTTCGACCTTAACTGAAAAGTACCTGTTGGGGTTTATTTGTCTATTTAGAGCGAGCGGTTGTTTAAAGCATTGATGTAATTAAAGTTAATAAAAGTCGTAGATTTGAATAATCGGAGGTTATACCTTAAAACACAAATCCTCGGAATTGAACTTATACCATGATCATGAGATCTTGGCCAACGTGTCAAAGTGGAGTGACACTTGTGCAGTATTACTCAAGATCAAAAAGAAGTACCAAGAAAAAATTCATAGAGTTGTAAACAAAAGGAAAAGTAGTTATTCAAAATTTCAGATTCATCCCCAACCCTCTCGTTTCTAACCTTGCTTTCTCTTCAATTCCTGATAACCCTCCGAGGCATCTGAAAAGAAGATGGCCCCATGATCTCCTAATTTATAAGAGTGCTACCAATGGGTAGTTTCTCAACATGTGTTTCATGTCATTATATACATTTACGAATTTACTAGATATATTGTTTTTATACAGTTGTAAATATCATATAAATAATAATAAAAAAACATTAATTGATATATTGGTTATGTATTCAATTGGTATAACTTTAGTATTGGTATAAAAAAAATTGTGAAAATCTGAGGTATAGAGATCATGAATACTAATGATTTCAAATGGAACAACCCTAATTGAAAGTTATTATTTATTGTAAGCAATGATTTCGTTGGAAGGAAAGCAAAATATATAAGATTATCAATTAGGATTGGGAGATCATTAAATTCAAATGGCGTTTCATGTTTTTTTTTTTATCTTTTAAGATTCCCGTTTCAATAAATTTCCAGTATGAAAAGGTTTCTTCCGCCCTTAATTTAGTTTTTTCTTTTGAATTGGCAAAGGAGAGGAGAAGTGGAAGACAGGTAGGAGATAGAAATAAGACGTTGTGGAAATTACCTTACAAACTTTATCAGTTCAATAATTCCAGCCGTCGTTAGACTTCAATCTGCTTTTGAAAGCCCTTTGACAGGCCGTGCCAAGCAAATAGCCTCAGATAAAAAAAAAATAATAAAAAAAAAATTGCGAGTGATCACCGTTTCAGTCTGACGGAAGGCTTATTTAAAAATGTGAAGATTTCTTATTTATTTATTTCACCTTAAGAGTGAAATTTCATCGACGATTTTATCACTGGATTAAAATCTACTTTAATTAAAAACTGTCCTAACATTCATTCTAAGAAAATGATAGTCGGTTGATATTTATTTATTCAGAAGTTTATTTTTTTATTTAAAATTATGACGATTAATCGCTCAATTTAATAAGTCTGAAGTATTTATTAATATAACAATATTTGTCGTGTTGACTTTTCATTACTTGAAACTCAAATTTCTACTAATATTTTAATTGGGAAATCATTATCCATCTTTCTTAGCCAATGAAAATTCAACATTATGAATAATTTTTGAAAGATATTGTCGAGTTAAATTAGATGTAAAGAAATATTTCTGAATGTCTGATTTGTTCAACATGTTATTTTTTTTTCGATGCTTTAAAATTGAAGTATATTATACTCCAACTTTTGATGAAAATGTTTTAGTTAGATTCGTTTCTTTGCACTCGATCTAATAGTAAACAAGCCTTTGTCAAATGACAGATCGACATCTCTTCAGTTTTTTTTTTTTTTAAGTTCTTTTTATTGAGAAATAATACATTTTAAGGGCACTGAGTACTAAAGCTGAGTGAGGCACATTCATACCATATCTACAATACAATAAAAAAATAAAATAAATTAATTTAAAAAAATATACATCTATATAACAGAGGCAAAAATTATAATAAATCAAGGAAATGTAACCTAGAGTTAAAATTAAATAAAATACAGAAATTTGTAGCAAAATTAAATAAATTATAAGTAAAAGAAATAAACAGATAAAAAAAAAGAAAAGATTAAAAAGAAAAACATTCATACTTACATCTTATAAGTTACTGTTTCGGCGGTGTTCAGTATAGGCATTGTTTAGTGGATCAGCAAATGAACATCATGCTTGATTTATAGTGGAAAATTTCTTACAATTATCAATATTAAAGCTATATTTGAGAAACGAATACAATTCTTAAAAGAAACATTATTACACTCAATAAAATAATCATTTTTACTTGTTTATAAAAGAAGAAGAAGAAATAAAAGTCTTTTTTAAGGAGCTGTGAGGATTTTACGAAGGATTTTGGATTGTAAGGATTGGATACGAGAGGAATTCGATGGCTTAGTGGAGCCCCAGAGCTCAATTCCGTAAGTCCAAATAGGTTTTATTGTAGTCATGTATATGAGTCTTTTGTAATTGACTGGGAGCTTAGAACGTTTGTCTAGTAAGTGCTGGAGTAGTCGGAAACGTCGAGCTGTTTCTTATCGTTTCAGTCTGGTATGAGGATTCCAAGTTAGACGTTTGTCTAAGTGGAGTCCAAGGTATCGAATTTGTTCAACAGGGATAAGTGGGGTATTATTAAAGGATACTGTAGGACAAGAGGACATAGGTTTACGACGAAGGGTAAAGGTGATTTGATGGGATTTATTGGAATTTATTTTGATCCTCCAGTTTTGAAACCATTCTTCAAGGTTTGTGATGTGTGATTGAAGGGTTTGGGATGCAATTGTTGGGTCGTTATTAATTGATAGGACACATGTATCATCGGCATACGTGGTAATGACAGTGTTAGGATGGGTTGGGATATCAGCTGTATAAACTGTGTAAAGGATATGACCTAGGATACTACCTTGAGGAACACTAGCGGACTGGGAAAAAAGAGACGAATAGGCATTATTATGATTTACTTTGAAGGATCTATCAGTTAGATAGGAACGGATAATGAGGAAGTATGTATTTTTGGATTTAAAACTGAAAATCAGACGTGCTACATGTTCTGTTGACTGTCAGAGGTGTCTGTGTTTTATAACAATATTATATTTCAATATATTTAGATACAACAAATAAGAACAATTATGTTTACAATGTAAAAGTTATATAAATATTTTAATTAAAAAAAGAGCGGTACCGAAATTCTCCAATTTATTAATTGTTAAATTCTCTAGCGAGCATTATTCTATATGAGAAAGCAGACTTGCAGTAATTTACCAATGCTATCCAATTGTTTCCATTTATTAAATCTATTAGTTGATCCCGAGGTGAATTTCGAGATTTTAACCATTTAATTCTAAATTCTACTTGTTTATGATCTCCTAGTCTAGTTAAGGCGAGGACGGAAATGAACATTTTATACAGGCTGCAACGTAGATAAGTGTTTTGAGATATGACTTGATCTTGAAGGCTTTTGGTTTTAAAGGTCATTCACAGGTGGAAACGCTCAAGTTGTCAGCATTGAACCTTTGGCTTCTTTGGATTTTATTTTAATTTTTATTATTAAATCTTACCTCAACAAATATGTCGTATAACAATCAATTCGCACAGGTGGTTTTAATCACGAAGGCGGTGGGACCTCTCCAATATGATACACCTACATCGGGAGGTGTCAACTTGACCAATTGCAAACTATTGATCATTCTTTTAGCAGTAAAATATTGTTCCACTCTTGCTTAATAGCCCAGTCAACGGACCGAAGCTGTTAGCGGGAAATCCGCTGGAGAACTCTCCAGTCATAGTGGATCTGCACAGTCATCTAATTCTGTTCGGGTTACGAAAGGGCTCTTATCAGTCTATCCAATGCGGGAGGCAGCTATTACAGTATCCTTCATAGTTTGTATCTTGGAATTAATTTTATATTTAAAAGTGCTATCCAAAATATGAGAAGCAGTGTGTCTTAAGAGCGAAACCTGCTGATATCTTCTACTGAGTGTCAACAGTGTGATCTTCAGTCTATAGATTGGCTTACTTATTTTAACAGATGAAAAGTGTTTTAATAGTTTCATTAATGCTTATTTCATTAAAAATATGTGGTTGAAGTCCTCAAAACTTTCTTCTCTAACACTACATTGATCCTAATAAAATTTTGTAATACTTTAACTCAATTAAGAGCGACTGTAGAGGTGTAAAAAATACAAAAATTAGAATCAAAAGGAACGTGGGTCGAAATTTTGATTGTAATATAACCACACTCTTTTGGCCCCTTTTTGCCTAGAAGAATGTCCTTCAAACTATTTTAATTTTAAATAGTTAAGGATTTATAATAAAAGGGTTGAAATCTGTTAGAAAATGCCAAATCTAGGTCTGCAGGAAAGGTTTAAGCGGGCATCAAATCATAGGCGCAAACCTTACTAAATCAAACAAACCTTACTAAAAATACATTTCGGGGGGGAGAGGATGCACCACCACTCCTCCCCCCCTTAAAAAAACATTTTTATTTAAAGATTTTATGGCAGTGAGATGAACTCTCGGCGATACTGTTCTAATTATACGCGGGAAATGAATTAAAATGTTCACGTGAAATAAAAAGATGCACATGAATGAATCATAAAATCCTAGAATAGTTGGAGTGGTCAGTCAAAAAGGAAGGCAAAAATAAATGATATTTATTTTTACATATGCCGACGTTTCGACCTGAAGTTCAGGCCTTCATCAGGGCTAAGAAAATAACCAGATAACAAGGTATGAGATGGTAAAAAAAAAAAAATAAAAAAATAAAAATAAATAAAAAAAAATAAAAATTGTTGATTATGCCTACTTCATCATTCCACACTTTGTAACGATACTATTATTTATTTCTTAGTTCTTAGCCATTATTCTAACAATTCCATTTTACTTCATATTTATTTATTTAATTTTTTTAATTTTAATTTCTATTTTTTATTATTATTATTATTATTTTTTTTTTTACCATATCTACTTATGTTTCTCATACCTTGTTATCTGGTTATTTTCTTAGCTCTGACGAAGGCCTGAACTTCAGGTCGAAACGTCGGCATATGTAAAAATAAATATTATCATTTATTTTTGCCTTCCTTTTTGACTGACCACCCCAACTATTCTTCTCTTCATTATCCACGACAGTCAACCAATTACCAATCATAAAATCCTAGGATGTGTTGCTACATATCTTTAACTTAATAACATATCTTTAATTTTAATAGTAGGAATTTTAATGGGTGTGGTAATATACATGCGAACCTGCATCTAGGCTTAGCCATCTTGTCGACTTTTCCTATTTTCTTAAATGATTTTAGTTTACATATTTTATTCGTTCATGTAGATGAGTTGGTATTGACAGTTTTTATTTTTAATTTGTTTACTCCCAATTATTGGGGGGAGGGGACGAAACAATATTCTCCCCTCTCACTATTTTTATTAAGGTCTACAATACGGGGGATCAAATAATTACGCAAATGAAATTCTATTCACAAAGATTCAAAGAGATTTAATAAATATGAAATTTTAGTTAATGAAAAGTATGCAGTCAATGAAAAAGTGAAAAGGATACAGTCAAATATTAAATGTTTGTTTACTTTAAACTACCATCTGTGAAGTGAACTATCGATGTATTGTATGTCCACTTAAAACATTTTTCAACATTTAATTTGTTACTTACACCATATGATATTTTTTACTGTCGTCGTTAATCCCTTCTCGGTGTTTGTTATTAATATCAGTTGAGAACAGTTAGCTGGTAATCCTATTCAGAGGCGATAACACAAAGGTATAGGAAAGGAGGCCCAAAACAAAACAAATGAGGAGTTGAATGAGAGAGGTGAGAAGGGGACCGGACAGGTATTAGCTCGTAAATAGGAGTGAATGATAGTCGCGGGGACTAGAAATGTCTCTACTGACAGGGGTGGGTGTAAGTCAGCTCTAGCTATCTAGCTATAGGCTGTAGCATAGGCCCACCTCGAGGTGTGAATAAAACAGGCCGATATCTCAAAAAAAAAAACTCGGCTACCCCCTTCGGAAAAAAAATATCTCCTAGCCTACCGCTTACAAAAAGGCCATCTTCCAGTTCCAGATTCCAAAAAGAACCAGATCCATCTTACTTAAGTTAGTCACCGCGTGCTATATCTGTATGCCGCCGGCGTTCTACGGGGGCTTGTGAAAAAGTTGAATAATTTTATCAGACCGGAGGCCACATTATTATTCTTGACGGCTTCAGTTTTTTATTTATTTATTGACACCTATAGGCGATGGAGGTAACTTGATTTATTGTACAGGTTTTCAGTCCAAGTGACAGTGATCCAATCATAGCTGAAGATCCTGACTTTTTTTGTTATTTCCCGTCGAAAAAATTTTAAAATCTTCATAAAGAAATCGCTTATTAAATTATATTTTATGCTATTCTTTGCCGATATAGTTTGTGAGCTTCGTAAATGGAATGTGCCCATTTCCTTCCTTTAATGTTATACCTTATTGAAAACGTTTTAATATTAGTTCTTAAAATAGAGGATAAATATTGTAAATTATGTCTTTTAAAAATATAACTTTAAGTTTACGTATAAAGAAAAACTTATAAGACCAGAAGTGACATAAAGGAAAGAAATGTGGACTCTCTTAAACAAAAAATACGTCATCCTGCTTAAGAGTTTTGAAAGAGTATTTTTGAGAATCCCGACCTCGTTTCAGTGGTGAGGATAAATGAAACAATGCACTATCAGCTCTATACCAAATGATGTACCATTTTTTTTCGAAATGTTAAGACTGAAATGGTCATGTCATAAGAATTACCGACAAAAGATTGTCCCCAATGGCCTGCTTCGAAGTGGTAGATCAAAGGGCCGATGCTTGATTGCGTTGCTGCCCAAGCAAGAGGTGGAGAGAAATGGATGTAGCTACAGACCAACCGTAAGGCAGTTTCGTACGACTTTTAGAAGAAAAAAGTAAATTGTTATAAAAATTCATTTCGTGGAGGGATGGGGGTGTCCACTACATGAATTGTAGTGGAGTTTATAGCACCTAGTCATACGCTGATACATATCTTTAAATATAAACTAAAAATTCAATAATAGAAACATAAAAACATAGAAAATAAAATCGTAAACTTGCATACCTACTTCTTGGCCTTAGCTTAGTTCTCTAGTCGACTTTTCCTATTTCCTAATTGATTTTAGTTTACATATTTTTTTCATTCATGTAGATTAATTTTTATTGATTTTGATTTTGTATTTGTATTCGCCTCTTCTCTATTATTTTTTATCCCACCGATGTCTGCGCCTATGCTTAGAGATGATTGTAACTCAGCTATACAGTGCATGTTAAATGTGTAGTCCACCACGTTTTCATTGAAGATGCTGCCATATTCAGTCGTCTCGATTTTTAAAAATTTCTCTTTTGTCGTTTTCGTTATAATTTAGGTTTTAGTAAATTTCGTTTCACTTTTCGAATCGACTTGAGACACCATTATATGTTAACTCATTCACATTAATAAGTTCTTATCTTGATTGACGTCAGAAAACACTTACATTGGACACAGCATATAAATATAAACTTGAAGGCAGTCTGCCACGACTTTATTCATGCTACACTCGAGACGCTATCGCGGCAGCAGCTGTACCGACGCAAATAGTGCATTTAGCGGACGGGCAAATGTCAGAGATTGCACGGTCGATGAATGGAGCAGATCTCAGCTGCTTGCGACCTCTTGGACATACATACACTTTGAAATAATTTCTATTGTAATGATTATTCTTTTTAGGATATTTATTCAAATTGGCGAATTAAAAAAAAATCTTGTTTTATCCGTCAAAGGCAATTAGTAATAAGATAAATCAAATAATGATTATACCTTACCTAAGTATTTGTTTTTACTTTTTTTTTTTAAATCTATTTATTGAATAATAATACAATCAGCCACTGCTGGAGGGCTATAAGTAGTAGGGCTAAGAGTTCTCATTCAAACAATATATACAAATAATAGAAAAATAAATATTTTTTTTTATTTTTTATTATTTTAATGGAATTTAAAACTGTATTACATAGAAAATACAATAAGCAAATGTGAAATTGGTAACATGACATGTACAACATGAAGAGAAACTACCCATTGGTAGAACTCAATAGAAATATAAAAAGTAAATAAATAATACTGATGAAGAAAGTAAATAAAAGAAGAAAAAAAAAGTAAACAATAACATAAAATAGAAACTTCTAAACACAATCATACCTATATACAATATATATATTCGCCCAGGAATATCCGAGCTAGGCTTTTTCCCCCACACGTGGAAGGCAAAGCAAGACTCCAGGAGATCCCAGCGCCACTTTTCCAGCCGCATCACTAGTATTAGAAGCCAGTGGAGACTGAAAGAGGGCACTAGAGCCACAGACGCTCGGGACATGAGTGGAGAAGCTGACGCCACGATTCCAGAAGCATATTTACAAGAGATCTCTGGGCCACTGCCGTTTTAACCTTCGTGGAGGATTGTAGGGATGAAGGGAACTGGATAGGGATTGAGCTAGAGGATTTGGATGATGGATAAAGTTCTGGTGAAAGTTTGAGAATCTGGATGGGATGATGTCGAGGACAAATGGGATGTTAAGGTCATGGTGTAGGGTCTTATTTGTAATTTTTTTACTTTTTAAATGTAATTTGTATTATTGTCCATATAAAAAACATTGTAATAAATAATATCGTAGTATTAACATATTCTGTTTGACAACTATGATTAAGAAAGTGTGAAAACGGACTCCAATCAGGCACGACAAAATTTAAAAGGTAGAGTCACTACTTTGTACAACTAATATAAATTAACTATTATAGTAGAGTATAAAAACTTATCGCCAATGACCCTCTAGAGTTAAGGCGATCACAAATAAAAAATTAACCTTTAAAATAAAATTGATTCATATTATTTTCGACTGTTTGAATATGAATATAAATAAACTTAAAAATATTATTGAATTAAAGAGAGGTTTACTGCCATGAACCATTTTAACAATGAATGAACCATTTTAATTAAGCTGACGTTCATGTATCTGATGTGAAAAATCATATTTTATAAATTTAATATCTTATGTTACGGCAGTGGCACCTCTGTAGTTTTTATATGTATATTGAACTTCTGGAAATGGCCATTAGTCCAGTCAATGAATGCTCGAAAAGGGAGTATAGAAAGAAATGGCGGCGACACAATTTTTGACTTTGGAACATTTGGACTAGTAAGGAGGCAAATATACCAGAAGTCCCCACTCCTAGGTGGGGGTTTCGGGTTTTGGCTTATATCAGGAAAATTATCAATCGAATCCACAAAGACGTTCTATACAAAATTAAATTTGATAAAATTTGCAATATGTTTGATTTTGTTTTTCTCTATCTCCCTTACTTTCCGAGATATACGTCCTTAGCTATCGCTAATGTGTAAAAAAAAATTTTTTTACCTCATGTCTTTTACTGAATTCAACTAGCTAACTTTTGATTGCTTTATTTTAAATCATGGGGAATGAAGTTTTTTATAATTAATTTTTCTTGAATAATATATATTATTTTACTTATATTTTATCTTCTACGGTTCAAAAGTTGGATTAGTTATAACTTTATATGTCGATTCTGAGAATTATATTGTCGTTATTATTATATTGCTCTAACTTTCTATATATCTAAATATCTATGTCTCTCTCTCTCTCTCTCTCTATATATATATATATATATATATATATATATATATATATATATATATATATAAACATACATATACACACAATAACGTTTATTATGAACATTCTTTTTTTCTACAAATTCTTCACAGTTTTTTTTGCCATACTTTGAGAACTTCTTCTCTATTTGACACCAAAATTACCGTTATTGCTTTGGACGCTTCCCTTCTGTACTTGTTTCCCTTTCGTTCCTCTTAGTCCATTCACAATTCTCCAGAATTTTCTTCGTTGTTAACTTGGATTTCCTCTCCAAATTCCTCCCAAGATCTTCCCTGACAATTTGCTTGGCCATGTTTCTCAATCTGACGTATTCATTCCAACAAGCTTGGGATTTATTCTGCTTGTATAGACTCCATGCTTCTTTCTTCTTTTAATGCTTTTTGCACTTGGTCATTCCACCATCTAGTACTTTTGGTCTGAGGCCTTATTTTCTTAATGGATGTCTGTTGCACTAGAAAGGATGATTGTTTTGATATGAAGCCATAGGTCATCGAGAGTGATGTCATAATTGAATTCTTGTATATTTGTCAGTAGCAACTCTCTATATATTTTTATCACTTGTGGATCTCTGAACTTTTCAGTCGCAATTCGTTCATATGTTTGAAGTATGTCTAATTCTGCTCCTCTAATTGCTTTTACATCTGTGAAATATCTACGCATTCCTCTGTCATCGATAATGTAATCTATTATGCTTTTGTCCTCCCTTCTTTCCGTTTCAAAAGTAATTTTATGAATTAACTTATGTCTGAAGTGAGTATTCCCAATAAGCACATCATTCTCTATATTCTATCAATCTCTGGCCATTATCATTTTTAACTTCTTCACCGTCGTAATCCAATGACTTCCTGTTCTGCAGAATCCTTTAACAATACCTCGCTTATTCCAGTTAAACAAATCCGTTACCTAGGACTACACCTGGACAAACGTCTAACTTGGAATCCTCATACCAGACTGAAACTACAAGAAAACGTTCGACGTTTTCGACTACTTCAACATTCACTAGACAAACGTTCTAACTTTCTAATCAATTACAAAAGACTCATATACATGACTATAATGAGGCCTATTTGGACTTACGGAGTTGAGCTATGGGGCTCCACCAAGCCTTCAAATTCCTCTCGTATTCAATCCTTACATTCCAAAATCCTTCGTAAATTCCTTAATGCTCCTTACTTTGTTACAAATAAAATCATCCACAATGACCTTAATGTTCCTTATGTTTCAGATTTGGCCCAATCCAGATATCTATACTTCCATAATAAACTTCATAACCATCCCAACCCTCTTGTTTCTAACCTTGTTTCCTATTAATTTCCCGATAATCCTCCGAGGCGTCCGAAAAGAAGATGGCCCCATGATCTCCTAAAATAGACATATTATTAGAGTGCTACCAGGGGGTACTTTCTCAACTTTCATGTCATTATATCCATGTAGGAATTTACTAGATGTATTTTTTTTTTATACAGTTGTAAATATCATATAAATAATAATAAATATACTTCTTCACCACCCCGTAGACCTATATTAGTCCATGAGAGTTAACCTTGTCGTATTAAATTGAAAAAAAAAAGTATATTTTATGTTAGTTCGCCAGAAAAAACTTAATTAAAAAAAACTTTGTTAACACAAACTTAGTAAATTATTGAAAAATTGTTGTTGAGCTTTAGCAATATTCACATCCTTTATTTATACGTTCATTCATTAACAACAACTAAAATAAAATATCGAATTAAAAATTAATGTTTTTCAATTTGTATAAAATCGGCATTGTCTGCTCGTTTCAGTTTCAAAAGAAATAGGCACAATATTTTTTCCCTAACGTTGTCCCTCCCTTCCATTCATTCACCGCTACTCCCGCCGAATGCATTAGCTCGGCTATTTCCGAGATTGAGGGTTTATCTTTCGGAAAATTAGACTTTTATTCCTCATTCTTTTCCTCCCATTCTTAAAGCTCAATGAAATTTTCCGGTACTTTGACGTTTATTGCCATTAAATGTATTATCTTTGTTACTATTTGTTTCCCCTCTCTGAGCATATCATAAATATAATATTCTGATGATCCATAATTGAAATGACGTTTTATTAATATGTAAGCAACATTCAGAAAATTATGATAAATAACGTATAAATATTCAAACAGGTATATGTTTTAGAAGTTATAACAGCTTTAGTGAAAATGTCCAAATGATGAATTTATATCTATCTATTAACTTTTGGGTTAGTTAGTGTTTAGTAAAACAGAATAAAAAAAGTTTTTTAAATATTCATATAATAATTAGAGAAAATCAACATCCATTCTACTCACAAGTAAGAAGAATAACTGAACGATAAATCCTGGACTGACGCCTACCCTGTCATAAATATTTTTACATAAATTACCGAGGAATGTTTTAATATTGCCTTCGCCTTTTCACGGTTACGATGTACCTGTATTTATATCGATAAATACGTGTATTCTCAATGTTTTGATATGCAGATTCAATCAGATTTAGTAGAAACTTTATAACTTTATTTAAATCGGACGAGGGCGAATCTGAATTTCTTATAAGTAGCAATTATTCCAAACCTACCTGCTTTTATTGTATAATTATTCAAATTAATATGGCACCTTCATCTCAAATACTTTAACTGTAATTTAGTCTGTTATTAGCAGGCGTTAATGCAGGTATGGGCAGAGGTAGCTGATAATAGGCGATTTCAACATCCAATTGCAACAGGTGACGTGATATGAAGATTTATTATCAAAGTATTAATTAGTAAACGTACGATTAGTTTGAAACATATAATCGTGAATTCCTCATTAATCATAAGATATAATTCATCAATCTTTCCTACGGTAGCATTTTTTAACTTAATAAATATATTTAGTATGATATCGCTTTTGTTACTTTCTCCCTGCATTAGTGCACATAATAAAAATTTTAATTCAATAATAAAACAATTTTTAGAAAAGCGAACTGGGATTAGAATACTGAAGCATAGAGGAGATCCAATAAAAAACAGATTGCAGAAACAGGTCAATAAATATCTCATGATATGAAGGCAAGGAGGTTAAGATAGGCAGGGCAAGTTGATGGGAGCAATCAATTAGAGCAATCCTCTACAATGTATGCCTAATTAGTAGCCAAGCCACCACGTGGAAAGTAAAAAAAATATATGGATGGATTGAATCAACAAAGCCGAGCTGTGTGCAGATAACTGGGAAGCAATATACCAAAATAGGCAGAGATGTAGAAAGCTTGTAAAAGCAATAAGAGATTTACTTGGTTTGTAAAACAAACAAACTGAAAAAAAAGTACACAAAATGGATAATTAACGCTTGCCAGGAAATAAACCAGGCGGTTGGAGCAATATATGAAAATATAAAATCGATAATCATAGATGCTTTGACGATCAAATTTGTTGAATTGTCATTTCCGATTATAGAAATTTTCAATAGACTAGTTAACTAAAGTCAAACCTTTGGTTTCTTAATCCGAGGATTGAGTTCAAGAAAACTTCGTATATATCTATATATGTTTAATTAAGAAGCAATGAGAACTTTTTTTTTTTTTAATTTTGTTCAAATGGTATATATAACAAAATAATGCAGCAATATCGTACAATTATGATTTCATTTTTTTAAAACTAACCATCACTTTATTCATATAATCTCATAGTTGGAGTCTGTATAATATGAGATGATCTGGTTTTACAGCTGGCTTCCGCAGAAATCAGATTGGAAATCCATCTCATGTCGTTGTCGTGTTGATCAGATACGCTGCCACTATATTTCACATTTTTATAGCACGTCGTATTATATGTCCCTCGATATAAGTAGATATACGAGCAAGATTAGCTTTTTTGCGAGGAGAAATCATCAACAAAATTTATCGACATTTTTATTATCCGGTTGATAGTTTCAATCTTTCTAATCCATTGTATAAAAAAGGTGTTAATAAAAATGTTGATTGAATTTTCAGTTCAGTTGGACAGCTAATGGGAAGCAATAATCCGTAGCTAAGAAGCATAAAGAATGCCTACCGGTTGGGTACCCACTTTTTTCTTCTTCCCCGCTCCTGCGGTAATAACATGGCTGGTTTACAACAGGTACCTTCCCTAAGCCCAACGTACTGCATCTATCTGATCCAACGTTACCCTAGTAATATCATAGCCTCGGAGAACATCTATAAGACAATTTCTTTTTCTAGGTAATTTTACTAGTCATTTTATTTTCGTGTGAAATTAATCCGCTACAAATAGTTAATTTTTATCATCATGCTCAGAGTTCTCACTTAGCAAAGAGGAGTGTAAGAAAGCTCACGAAAGCCAAAACATACCTCAATCGTCAATGAATAATGACATTACCGATCTGTGTTTAAAAAATTTAATATCTAAAAGTACTGTTTGTTAGTATTTGTTATTTTATTTCTTACTATGTATTTTATATTATTATTACAGTATATATGGGGTAGTATAGAATATTGTACTATATGGGGTATTATTTTTTTTCTCTTTTTATCGTCGGCCTAAGACTTCCACTGAAGTCCTTTTCTGCCTATATGTGGTATTATGTTAAATTTCATTGTTTGATACATATGCATGCAGGCAAGAGAGGATGTTGTCATTGTAGCCCAATGAATCATTGTTGCATAACTTGTAAAATTGTTGACCTTAATTTATTATGATTATTGTTCATTATTATTGTTCACCGAAAACAAATAAATATAAAATTTTCGAAGGAAGTTGGTTATGAAAAGTTTTAAAAATATTCATTCATTCGCTATAATAAAAACCTAATGAGATGAAAATTCAATTTCTATGTGATTTCACTCTTTTTTCGGCAATATAAGCATCTTAGATTAATTCAGTCGACATTAATATTCGTATAGTTCAAATAAATATAATACATTCGTTCCAACGTTACTCTTATTTGTCTTAATGGTCATTTTTTTTTTGCAATATTAAAAAATTAAAATAAAAAATGCCTGTACTATACAACCTCTGAAGGGTTTTGGGTTCATTATATTGTAAGTACTGTTTCAAGGCCAACGTTGTTGCCAGGAGGTGAAAAGGTCAGGATCACGCCCAACCGCCAGGTTTTCCCTTTAATTAATCGTACAGTATTGGTAATTTAAAATAATAAATGTATGTGGGTAAAGCGCTCTCGCTCAATCTCTATTGGCATCTATTAACGCGGTTGAGGAAGTAACGCAAGGATCTCCTGGAGTCCTGCTTTACCCTTTATAATTAGAAGGACAAGCCTGGCTCGAAGTTCTCTCACCTGCTTGTAAATAGTGTATATATGCAAGTCTGTGTTTTTATTTTACTTATCTTTAACTTATATTATTTTTAGAGAAGTTGATTGGGATGCTCAGTCAAAAATACAAAGTAAAAATAAATGATATTTATTTTTATTTTTGCCGACGTTTTGGCCCAAAGTTCGGGCTTTCATCAGAGCTGATCTCACGAAAGATTCCCCATATGATAAACCCTGATGGAGGCCGAAACGTTGGCAAAAATAAATAACAATTATTTATTTTTAACTGAACTCACAAACCAACTTCTCTTCAATTTTCACTACAGTCAACCATCAATCAACTATTTTGTTTGTATTATTATATATCCTTTTTTATTGTTATCTAGTTTTTATTTTGCTTCAGTATATTTTATCTTTTTTATTTGTCCAAACTACAGAATATTATATTGCCCAATAAATAAAATTTAAAAGAATTATAAATATATTCAGAGATAATCAATAATTTATAAATTTATAATTATAAATTATAAATTTATATTATAAATTTATAACTAATTTACAAAATTAATTATAAGTCGACATTGTATACACCGCAGCATTACTGTGTTATATATTTTTTTTATTTTAAAAAATCTTGTGGGCTATGAATTAAGAGTTTCATAAATATCAGAATTATAATAAATGAATAAATCGTAGAGATTATAATTTATATTAACCTCTACTATAAATTATTATATAAACTTATTTCAAAAAGATTTTTTTTTTTATATCTGTTTATTGAGAAATAATACATTTTGCCACACTTAAGGGCATTGAGTACTAAGGCTGAGTGAGGCACATTCATACCATATATACAATACCATAAAAAAAAAATTAAAAACAATAAATAAAAAAAATATATAAAAATCTATATAACAAAGGCAAAAACTATAATAAACCAAGGAAATGTAAAGTAAATGTAGAGTTAAAATTAAATGAAATACAGAAATTCGTAGCAAAATTAAATAAATTATAAGTAATAGAAATAAATAGAAAAACATTCATACTTAAATACAATATTTACAATTAGGTAAGAGATCTCCGAGTATAGCCCTTTCCCCCACGTGTGAAGGACAAAGCGAGACTCTATTTCAAAAAGTTAGAAATAATAAGTTAACTTAAGCCCCGTTTGGGCCTTCGCTCTCTCGTTTTCGGAACGGCAAAAATAATTTGAATACAGTCCTTAACATACCAACAGTTAAAGCCCATATACAAACACAATAAACAATATTTCATGAAAACGCGGACTTATGAACTCAATAATTCAAAGCATGACTACCACCAATAGGGCCGATAGTACCCGCATGGAAATTAGAATCAAAGAAGCTAAGTGATCTTGTCGTCTGATTAAAAATTGTGAAGTCAGGAAAGGAAGAGATCCCGCTGGGCACACTTCTAAATCTTGCTTATCATCTCTTATAATTAATTCAATTTATCGACAGAAAATTTACTAGTAAAAAAATGTATAGATTATGTATATTTTTATAGCTTATAAAAATTGCCTTTGATCTTGTCCTCTTAAGATTACCGTTTAATATAATTTTTTTAATTTATCGTTATTGTAATTTAATTTTCTGATTGAGGCTCGCCTTGTCCTTCACACGTGGGGGAAAGGGCTAGAATCAGAGCTCCCTTGGCTGGTTGTAAATATTGTAATTAAGTATGAATATTTTTCTTTTTTGATGCATATTTTTTCTTATTTATCTATGTATTTCTTCTATTTATATTTTTTTTGCTACGAATTTTTGTATTTTATTTCATTTTAACTTCAAGTTACATTTCTTTAGTTTTATTATAGTTTTTGCCTTTGTTATACAGATATATGTTTTTTATTTTATTGTATATATCGTATGAATGTGCTCTAACGCTCAGTGCCCTTAAGATTGGCAAAATGTATTATTCCTTAATAAAAAGATATTACAATAAAAATCTGATTAATCTTAACTATAATTTTGTCTAATTCATTTTTGCAAAGGTACGAACCATAAATAATAATTTATTTTATCAGAAAAAATAATAATATACAAAATAATTTTTATTTAGATCATTATCCAATGCTTTTATTAATTATAAACTGGAAACCGCCTCATATAGCAATCCAATAATATTATAGCAGTAGATGGGCGATTGGGGCAGACATTTATTGAAGACATTCTCACTCGAACTGGAGAGGATGGGGCTATAATAAAAATGCTATTATTATGAAATGGTGGTCGTAAAAGAAGGAAGAGGGTAAAGTGCAGGATCATAAAAATGAAAAAGGGACTTTATTTACCGAAAGATAAAGTTAGTTAGCTACTTTTCTTGTCTTTGTCTCTTTGGATGAACGATCGTCTTGACAGACTTTTTAAATCACTAAGCAAAAAGATGTTCAAATGGAAATTATTTATTGAATAAAACCCCATATAACGTGTGAGGTTTGCTATAAAAATTCAACATCTGCACTTTGTTCCAGATTTCGATCAGTTTTTGGCAGTTTCCCAAAGGTGTGATTCGTGCTTCACTGCTTTTACTAACATATTTCCTCCATAGAATAATGAACGAAAATATTGATTTTTAAGAAAACTGGACATTTCCAAATGGTGGAAAAATCAGTTTTTACTTCTTCTTCTTTTTCTTCGTAGGCCCGATAGACGTACTAGGCGGTCCTTGGCCTGCTCAATCGTTCTAGCCCAGTCCTGTCGGTCTGCAGCTAGTTTTAAAGACATGATAAACTCTCAGAAGGCTTTTGAGACGTTGTCCTTCCATCTACTTCTTGGCCTATCTCGAGCCCGCACTCCTTCCGGATAACAACGGTATATCCTTTTGAAGGATCTCCCATCATCCATTCTATGGAAATGACCCAACCACTTCAGACGCTGTATCCGGACTAAGTCCGCCAACTTAAGATCGCCATATAAGAAGTATAATTCTGTATTATCTCTAAGCTGATATTTTCTCTCACAGGCCCTAAAATGCGCCTTAATATTTTATGTTGAAATATGTCGATTGTTTCAGTGGTTACGTCTCTCGTGTATATGTTGTAACTGGTCTAATTAGTCTAAAAAATCCGGGAAAATGCGTGCATGGATCTCCTCCTCCTCCTCTAATGCTACATTAAACTGTGCCCCAAGGTACTTAAAACTATCTACACATTGGAATCTATAGCTTCCAGCTTTATAACAAATGTGGTGGAGTAATCAGTTTTTACCGTCACTTGGTAAATAAAAGTGGAAATGGGTATAGCTACTTTTGATAGCCAAACTCGCACATCTTGTGGTGGTTCAATTTTCATTTAGTGTCATTTTTAAAATATACAAGTGCTTTGTTTTTTTTTCAAAAACAATTTTTGGTAAATGCTCGTAGTTAATAAATCCAATTTTTTTTCTTTTGTTTTTGGTTACACTAACATTATTAAGAAAAATTCACGGAACTCCTATAAATCAGATAATAAAATATAAAATAGAAACATAAATAAATTATAAAATTGTTATAGAAAACCAATGTATATTTTATTTGAACTATCGATTGAATAAAATATTTAGAGTTCTTAAAAAATTGAATTTATAATTTGACATTGTTAAAATTTGACATACATTCAAGAAAAAAAACTGATATAAGATTTTCTATCATTTCTTAACAACAAAATCAACTGATTTTTAGCTTTAATTTAAATATATGCCGCTGATTTCGCCCGAGCCATATACCTATCCTTTCATGATAAACTCTAGTCTTCCACTTGTTTCCAGCCTTGCTTCTTCTTCGATTCCTACTAATCCTCCTAGGTGTCTGAAAAGAAGATGGCCTCGTGATCTTCTTACCTAGACTTAAATAGGGAGTGCTTCCACTGGGTAGTATCTCTTCAAGTCTGTTCATGTCATTATTTCTATCCAGATACCTATCCTTCCATATCAAACTTCAGAGCCATCCGAACCCTCTCGTTTCAAACCTTGCTTCCTCCTCAATCCCTGATAACCCCCCGAGCCGTTTGAAAAGAAGATGGCCTCGGGACCTTCTTATATAGAACTTTAATTTGAGTTCTACCAATGGGTAGTTTCTCTTCATGTTGTACATGTCATGTTACTAATGTCACATTTACTTGTTGTATTTTTCATGTAATACAGTTGTAAATTTCATTTTTTAAAAAATCATTATTTCTAATGTGTGTATTTTTACTAGTTGTATTGTTTATACAGCTGTGAATTTCATTAAATAAATAAATAACAATAAAAATTTGAATATAGGAATAAACGCCTAATGTGATTAAACAAAATTAAATACACTTCTATACCAATTTCACTTACAATTAGTTTGAGAAAATTATTGGCATAAAGCTGTTGTATACAGTAGAACTGGTAAATTAGGATTTATTTTTTTTTTAAATCATAAAGATAGATTAAGTATTTTAGGTGCAAAGTATTTTACGTCCTGATGAAATTTTTATTGAGTTTGCTTATACACCGAATTAATAATTCAAAAATAAAGAACGACAAGAAAAAAAGGGGTTGTAGAGATACTTTCAGGCATTTTAAAAATTCAATAATTTCTCTTTTCTTCTCCGAGCTCTATTTTTTTTTTTAGAAATTTAGAAATCTAATCTCGCAGAGACTACTTTTCCTTCTCATTTTTTATTTTTTTATTAACTACAGTCGGAGCTGCCGATTTAATTGGTGTGTGTATAATTCGAGACGCGGGCAATCTTATTCTGTCGGATCGGATTCGCTATAAAAAATTTCAACTTCTGAAGAATTAAATATCAGAACCATTATTCTGCTTCTCTTAATCATTCAGCGCTAGAAATATTCAGCAATTTTTTTTGTTTTTACATTGCGTCCAAATGCCTCTTAAAAAGTCTGTGTTCTTAATAAATAATAAATTGGACCTTTTTATAAACTTCATAGGTAGAGATAAAATACACTTTATTCTGGTACAAGGTACCTTAAGAATAAGAACTATGTACAAATAAACAAAAACTACAATAACAAAAATTCAAACAATATATTGAAAAATAAAAATAAAATCTACTCAGTAATATAATAAAAGAAACGATAAAGCCGAATCTGAAAGAAAGAAGGAAATACAAAAATAATTAAAGAAAAACAAATATAAATACAAAGCATTGATTTCTCATGGCAAGACATAAACATTGTGAACTTAATTTGTGAAGTAATTTCAGGATTGCAGAGCGTCTGTTTGGGATGTAAGAAGAAGAAAATAAGAAGCCACTGTAAAAGAAGGTATTCGAATGATGAGAGAGAAAAGGCCTCGCGGATATTAGATGGTAAGGAATTCCAAAAGACAACGGAACGGATATGAAAGGAATGTTCGAAGGTTTTAGTTCTGTGAGAGAAGGAACGTAGATCAATAAAGCAAAGGATTAAAAAACATTAATTTTTGAAACTATGGCTGAAACAAATTATAATTATATAATAAAATTATGAAAAATTATGAAAATACTGTGGCTAAAGTGCATCTGACTTCTTCGTTTTACCAAATATTCGCATATATCGAAAGGGACTGCTATGTCTTCTTATTGTGTTCACAGAAATGTTACAAACTTAGTGTAGTACCTGAAAGTATTCTTTTCTCGAACCACACCCTGAAGTTGACCCACATGTTTGAGTTGAAACGTTGGCAAAAATAAAAAATATATATATATTTTTTAAAAGACTGTCCTTAATATTTATCACCCATGATATGTAGAACAGTCAACTAGCTTCCTTCAATAGTTACAAACTTAGGTTGGATATATTTCTAGCCTGCAAGTACGTATGCTTCATGGAGGCAGATATATATCTGTAATTAATTCAGTCCTTGGTATGCTTTTAGCTTGCTAGTGGTATAGAGCCCCTGTTGATTAGCCATATCGAAATATTTTTTTTCCCTTTTTCCATTCCGCCCATGTTTGAGTAATGGTCTCTTGGTGGTACTCCATCTTCGTGGAAGACAAATCTAGATTTAGATTTCCCCCTGCGGATCCTTTTATTCGTTATTTAATATATTCATTCAGTGGGAACTTTCAGTTGTTGAGTAATCTCCTCAGGAACCTTCCTACTCTTAATTTTCGATGTTTCTAAATAAAAAAATATAGAAAAATCTCAAACTTTTGTAAAAAAAAAAAAAATAGTTTTTCAGTTTTGAAGGATTTTTTTCATTTGTTTTCCATATCGACATATTTTTCTAGACATAGGTGTATTTCGATAATGGCTCAGAGTTGAGAAAAATGGAGGCTGGTTAGAAAATATTATGTATGTGTCAGAATGATAGAAGTCCGTGACAGGTGTGAATGAAAAAATGAATAGACAGTAAATTAGCTGTTACTGTATTATAAATACTTTACTACACGGTATAAAATATAGTTTATTTTTTCATTTAACAAATGATAGCTGCTGGGTCACTTTGTCATTGTTATTTCCTTAAATCTAGCTCGGACATTTGATATACAGCCAGAGGTAAGGTTATACTGCTTCCTGAACATTTTAAATGTACAGTCACAAAAGGAAAGAGATAAGCTGGGATCAGAACTCGAGATACGCAACTATGTCCTTCTTTGGCGATTCCCTCCCCCCATCGTCTGTGTATGGCGAGAACAGGTACCATAATCCGACTCCCGGCTTAAATCATTCATAAAATATCGTCGAGTAAGTAATCTATGAACTGTTGCTTATGTTGTATGCGAAATGAATGCAAATATTCCCAAGTCGATCGTATATTCTTGAGGTGTAGAATGAGAGAACACGACTAAATGAAATAGCGGGGAATGAGAAAAAGCTTCGGAACAGCCCATTTCTTGGTTTGAATACGATAGCATAATTAACATAAATTTGATTTTGTTTTTTTAATTTTTGATTTATTATTGCGTTTGACGAAGTTAATCTGTTTGGTGTCTCAATGATGAGTTACTTTTAATAGTTTAGTTTTATGTATGTTATTAAATAAATGGCAAAAAATATCGTATTTGCTTACGTGTTACATCAAATATCACGGCTACATCATAAGTTTTAATCACAAGAAGATAGCATTAGTACATTTTAAAAGAAAATAAATGTCAGGAAGGAACAATAGGGAGACTTGAGTGCATATTTACGCAGGCTTATGATTCATATACAAGTTGATGTAAACATAAAACAGAATAGAATAGAAAAATAATTCAATTATGTGACAATGTTAAGAAGTATAAAGTATTATTCTGGCCAAAAGACCAGTTATAGTTGTTTGAAAAAATTTATTAAATCATCAAAAATATTTATAACTAATTAAAAATAGTAAATCCTCATCAAAGTTAAACGAAATTTCCAACTATAAAAGAATAAAATAAAAATTAAATCTCTAAATGGATTAAGCCTTTCTTCCACTCCAATATTCTTTCATCCTCCTGGACTGTTCCTCTCGCTCTTCCTTAGTCCATTTCCTCTTCGCCATTCGCTGCTTCTTCACCAGCTCCTATCATGTTTCATAATTTTATAACAAATTTACTTATGTCATAATATAATTGCTTATATTTATAATTTGAAGGATAGAAGAATTTACACTAATTCAATCAATTTAAAAAAATATAAATTACAGTCATGTCGTTGTTTCACCGGATGAGCGATACATATTGGGTGTCTCAGTTCTTAAACTATTGGGAATGATCCTAGACAAAATTTTCAACTAAAATTTCGCTTGATGCATGGACCTATTCCGAACTTAAAAAGGGTTAAGACCAATTTTATATGGTCACGTTTTTTATTGAATTAGAATTAATTGCTAAAACACTATTCAAGATAATAAAATTCTAAGTACACCATCGTAATGTAGGCAAATCTTTTTTTGTCTACTGTGTTAGTGTACTTAGAATTTAATTATCTTAAACAGTTTTTTTGCAATGTATATTTATGTATAACATATATGTATATATATATTTGTACATTATATGTATGAATTTGAAAAACTTTTTACATTTAATTTATTAAAAATATGAAGTCTGAAATTATTGTTTGGCGATTTATTTTATTTTTTATTTTTGGCGTAATTTAGCCTCCGTTTTACCACTAATACAATGTTCTGGGTAACATATTTTTAATGTTTTATGGGATTCGGAATAACGTTTTATAAATTTATAAATCACTAGCAACAAATTGTCACAAAAGGAAAACTAGAAACAAAAGTATCTGATATATCCGCATTTCGGATGACAAAACCGGATATACTCCTGATCTATTATATTTGATTTGTTTTATCTGATTCAAACCACATCCATAGAAATATTTACACCATAGTAATCACGTAGAAGTATATTGTTATACGAAATCTGAAATATTTTAGGCAGCAATAGAAACAGTATCTTTCTAAGATCAACATCCTTGGCAAATGTTTTATATCAAGATCAAATCTGCGAATAGAGGTCATTCTCCTCTCTCGACCGTCGCACTGTTTGTTAAAAATTCTAATTCTTTTGTTGTTGTGGTGTTGGTTTAAAACGAAGTCCTATTTTCTCATAAATTTATGTTTTTTCAAGCTCCTAAATATTAATAAAAATTATTGACGGTTTTATTAATGAATTCAATGAATTCACTTCAGATTCGGAAACTTCATGGATTGCCGATTACTAAAATATTAGTTTTCAAGATGTAATTAATGTGTAGGTATCGTTGAGAGATTTGCTGAGGATGAAGTGTGAATAACTTAAAACAGTCGACATTTTATTTGTATATTTGTAAGAGTTTCACATTCTGAAGCCATTCAGAGTTGTTTTGCACTGTATTTCATTTTTTCAGTAAAATTTCTCATTATGGATATGCAGTTTTTTTCATGGTTAGGTTTCCTAACGGAAAAAAATAAATCAAAAGTCTAAAAATATTCTATGGATCCTAACCTTATTTCTCGGTTTCTCTTATTTATTTTCTCTGTACATACTGTACATAAAATATTGACATTGCAAGGATAGTTGAATAAATGGACGTCACTCATAGCATTATCTAGGGGTACACAATTTATTACCATAAGTTTTTGGCGAAGAAAACAATTTTTCACATTGGAATTTAGATCTACTTGAAAAGACTCAAAAACATGACTATAATAAGGCCAATCTGGACTTACGGAATTGAGCTTTGATGCTCCACTAAACCATCGAATTCATCTCGTATCCAATCCTTACAATCCAAAATCCTTCGTAAAATCCTGAATGCCCCTTACTTTGTCACAAATGAAATCATTCATAACGACCTTGACCCACCATATATTTCCGATTTATCCCAATCCAGATACCTATACTTCCATAACAAACTTCAAAACCATCTGACCCTCTCGTTTCAAACTTTTCTTCTTTTTTGATAACTGATAACCCTCCAAAGCAACTGAAAAGAAAATGGCCTCGTGATCTACTTATGTAAATATATTATTAGAGTGCTACCAATGGGCAGTTTATCAATAGGCGTTTTCATGTGATTGTATTATTACCGTGTGCACATTTACTGGGTGTATTTTTAAATTTATACAGTTGTAAACCTCATGAATAAAAAAATAAAAAAAGAAATCTAGGTGATTTTATTTAACAATTTTCACGATAAATCCTTAAATTAAAATATCCTTTGTCATTCCTGCTACCTTTTTCTGGAATTCCTTACCCACTTCTATACGCAAATCCACTTCCTTAATCTCATTTAAACAACATTTATTCTTCCACCTCCTCAGCAATCAATCTTCCGAATACATGTCAGAATAAATTTTCGTATTCAAGAGCTGTCCCCTCCGTTTGACTGTCATCTTACTGCTACTTAAAAATTATCGATACAGTTATTCAGAACATACTCATATATATTTATGTACAAATTAATATTTTTATTTGTACTTTTTTTATTTTAATTTTAAGGTTAGATGATTACGTTTACTAATATTTTTTTTATTATACCAGCCAATGTCACTATGTGTTCATTATAATTTTTTTTCTTCTTCTAAAATCTAACTAAACAAAGCATTTACGAGCATACCTTTCTAGGATTTATTCTTTTATTTTGACAAACTTAATTCTTATTTTCACTTGAGATATCACCCTGAAGGATCTTTCTATGTCGTGATATTATGTTAAAACTAAGGACTTAGTTATGAAATACGTGTTAATCAAATGTCAAATTAGAACTTAACAATTCAAGTAGAAAAGGAATCAATGTTTTATTTGTAGAGGTGTATTTTGAATATTTGTGTCTCTACTTGGTGACTTCCTCCAAAGAAGCCCGCATCTATAAGAACATAGTAGCTGGAAGCACTGTATCTGTAATTCTGCAAGCATCCGAGCCTATATGACGTAAGACCTCCAGTTTCGCGTCCATATATGCCAACCAGCCAGACCACATGGTTTGGAATCCAGCGTCCAGAAGACACCGACTATTGTGTAAGTCGCCCGCCATTTGAATCTCAAAACTACAAATGTAAAAATTAAGGAAATTATGTCTAGTCGTGGCCGTTTATGGTTCGTCTTACCAGATAAAGAGCTGAAGAAAAAAAAAACTACGCTAGAGATCACAGCAATTTTCATAAACATACCTCAGAAAAATGTACTCGAATAGAGTCCAGGAATTTTTATAAGGTAGCATAGAGTTCAAATCGGGTCCCGAGTGTTCTTTCAAATAACAATTCATAACGATCGATTGCCTGGAGTAAAAAAAAACGAACAATTTTTACTGAAGTATTTCTCTAATATCTCATTCAATTAGAGCTCGTACTCTATGCAATATGTTTGGTGGTGAGACTAGCGTGAATTTTTTTTTTTTAAATTTCTGTTTAAAATAAACCCATATTTCTTTTCATACCGTGCGTGTTCCTAAGCGATTTTTTGGAATCCTTATGTCGATTAGATTGTGTTTTATTTTTTTTTAATTGTTGATTTATAAAAAATTATCGACTTGAAAAATTTCAATCTGATTTTTTTTTCTAACATTCAAGAAAAAGGCATTTATGACAAATGTCAGGGGAAAAAATCAGTTTTCTATTAGCAAGATTTAATATTAAATATTGAAACCTCTTAAATATCAATAAATCATTCTGTAACTTATTTGACTGTAATGTATAGTTAAAATTCAATAAGTCACTGTTGATCAAAATAAATCATTTATGATACCTGAAAAATTAACCGAATATAGATGTAATTTTGCTCAGCCATTGTAACGCTGATAGGCAAGATTCTAGTTGAGTATATGAAGAGTGTTCAGGAACCAATTCGATCTAATTTTGAAATTTCGGAGCCAACTCGAACTGTCCTACCTGAGACAGCCATTCGTGGTTTCATCGATAGATGATAACTTGTAAACCAGAAGAGGCTATTTATCATTTAATGAAACTAGATAATATTCTACACGGGCTCGCCACCTGATACGCATCGAGATGCTCGAATGCTAATGGCTTCCTACGTCCATTCAGTATCCACTGCCTCTTTAATATTCATTAAATTAGCGATACAGATATTTTCTTAAAAAGCGTATCGGTGAAATTTATAATGGCGGGAAACAGAATAAATGATACCGATGCGATGGCATAACAACAATTATTATTGGATAATTATGTACATTTTTTGTTCGATAATTGCTGGGTCACGATTTTTTACTTTTTGAGATAAAAAAAGTTGCAGTTTTTTATCCCCTCCTGATTGTTATAATTATTATGTAGATGGTAACTGAAGACAGGAAATTTATAAATCAAATGATATTGGACTTTGGTATACGAATCACGGACTACCGATTTAGAGACAAAAAAAAAAAAAAAATTACAACTGCATTTATATATTCAAAGAAGCCACGTTTTTACATGAAATTGAACTACATCATCTTCATGGTCTTTGGAAGCCCCAAACATTATAATATTTCTCGAATTTTTCACGGAGCATTATATATTAAGTTGAAATCATCTGAAAACTCGAGACGATATGCCCCTGAGTAACGTAAATTTTTATTACTGCCACTATAAATAAAATACAGGAACAAATCTTTCACTGGTCCTTTAGAAACTTTGGATGTTATTCATTTCATCAGACCCACTCCTTTAAATTTAACTCCTCTAATTTTTTATTCGGACTTAAGTTTCTCCTATCTAAAAAATTACACTAATATCGCTATATTAATAAGCCAGTAAGTAACTGCAAGACTGTTGCGAGACTTTTACGCAAGACCAAGACCATGACCAAGACTGAGTTTGCAAGACCAAGACTCGTCTCGGTCTCACATTTGGGCAACACTAATTAGAACAGCTATTTATTTATTTTTTAATAAGTTATTAATAGAAGTAACAGTTGAAAAATAACTGCTTTTTAGCTAGTAACTCCTCTCTAATAGTAACAGTAAAAAGGTATCTTTAGATTCGGAACTACCATTACACGGATCATATAGTATTGGATAATTAATGGGCGTCTTTATTACAGCTCTGTAGCTTTCCGTCGCATTACTTTCCAGTTATTGTCCGCCTTACTGAGATACAGTATACATCCACAGCCAGCAACTTTAGCAATCCGGTAGATTTATCACGGTATTCTACAAGAGCTCTTAAATGGATTAATTTCCTCCTAGAGATAATGGGCCAACTTGCTCGAGGATACATCCTCCCTAATACAACATTTAAGAGTCTGTACTCCCTAAGTTAGTTTTCAAGATGGACGATCCTCAAACTTACTTTTCCCTTAACTTTTACAGGTGAGCTAATAGCCTTGCAAAATTACGGAATCAGTACAGACTGATGTAGCAGTTTATAGCTAGAGTTATATTGTTGTGAGGGGAATTGTTCAGAGCTTAACTTCTAATTTGTGGTATGTAACAGCCATGGTATCATTATAATACGTTGTTATCGTTTTTTGTGATTCAAATAAACTAAACTTTAAAACCTTACTTTTGTTAACACTTTAAAAATTATTACGACGGATTAACGCACAATGTTCCGAATTCACATTTTCCTTTCTTCTGCACATAAACTTTTTTTTTTTTAGAGAAAGCACATGGAAGATATTAAAATCCAATCTCTGTGGAGTGCGATTCAAATAACATATATTTTTTCTTCATATGAAAAATTCTCTGAGGTTTTCCTACTTGTATTCTGTTTTGGTTTACGCAACTTTTAACCAATAAAACAAAATTAGTTTAATGTTAGCTTTTGAATATAAAAAAATGGTTTTCTATGATGATATATCGTTTAGTATTAAACCAAATAGTGTTACAGTGTACAAAATTTGCTGATTAAAATAAACTAAAGAAGATCCTCTTAATCCGTAATGTTTCTTTATCTTGATATTAGACAGATAAATTTATTTATTTTCGATTTCACTTTTGTTTTAGCAATTATTAGCTAATTTTACTATATACTAATTATCATTAACTAACCATAGAAAACAGTGCCGTATTTATTAATATTAAATAGCAAATCGGGTGGTTCGTTTTATTGGTTATTGGTGTAAAGCTTACTGTTGATCAAGTCATTTCAGTACTTTTTTTTTTTTAATTTCGCAAATTAATCTCCAATTGAAAATATAAATACTGAAAATTACTACATTGTTATTTCCAATGCCTAATTGCTGATATGGGAGAGGGATAGTTTAGTGGGCAAGACACTGATTTCCTAAGCTCAAGATCTCGGGTTCTAATTCGAAGCCCTGAAAACACTACTTCCTTATAAAGTACTGCAAACGCAAGAGCCTTCAAGGATTGGTGGTACAGAGTTTTTTTTTTTAAATAACTGATACATGCTAAATGGAAAGGAATATAATTAATAAACTTCAACATATCTTATAGTCTTAACATTTATTTTAACTCCAACGTACCAAGTCTCGTATGAACGAAGGAAAAGTGGCCGGTAATAATTTATAGTACGTCGATAATAATAATTGTCACGAAAAGAGGAAGTTTATTACTAATAAAGAATAAATCTTTATTTAAAAAAAAATTAAGTAAAATACAGCACTTTTGATACAAAGTGCAAATGGTTATTGCAAATTTCTTGAATCGTCCTGTGGTTATCTATGAATTGATATCTAAATATTAGAAGAAGAAAAAAATCGGACGGACGAACTTTTTATTATAGGTTGGGATTATACTGATCATAAAACATAAAACTTCATGCTTCGTTGCAGATTAAAATATTTTTTTCTAGATCAAATGCATCATGTTGAGAAGACAGGAAATTTATTACTAATAAAGAATAAATCTTTATTTTAGAAAAATTAAGTATTTTTGAAACAAAATGCAAATGGTAATTGCACGTTTCGAGGATCAATTTGTGTTTTTTTTATGAATTGATTTCCAATTATTAAAAGAAAAAAAATCGGATAGACGAAATTGTTATAGTTTTGGGTCATACTGATCATCAAACGTAAAATGTTTCGTTACAGATTAAAATATTTTTTCTAGATTAAATACATCATGTTAGGAAAACAGGAAGTTTATTAATAATAAATAAATAAATCTTTAAATGTAATAAAGCAAAATTATTAAATAAAAAAAAGTGATTATAAATCTCTCTGCATTTCCAGTGACAAAATCTGGTGAATCAAACTCGTTACAATGAAACAGAACATAAACTCAGTTATTTTCTGAAAGGAAATTTCAGACTGTTAGATTTGTTTTTTTACTTTCTGAATATCAGCATAGCAATAAAAGTTTAATAAATAGGGAATTAAAATTTCCGTTTCATTTCTATGGACTTATTGAACTAACGACCTGGAGCATTATGGTGATGATAAAAATATTTTATAATATTTTTCAACTCGAGATACGAAATCTGCAATAAAATTTAGATTGGACTAGGCGAAAGTTGAATTATTTTATGATGACTGTGAGAATTAAATTAAATTCTATCGACCCTTTCAGGTGGCCGGCTGGCACACCGCCCCTCCCCCTCCCCACCTCCCCTTCCCATTGATATATTATTACTATTCAATCTTTTTTAATTCCGAAGCCGCCGGAGAGACGAGAGCAGGTAGAGATAGAAAACAAATTCCTTTATAGAATGGGACATAATGAGTTTCCCTTCGGGGGTAGGTTCTTTGCATAATGAGGCCCTGCCCGCTGATCTATTGCCCTTCGCCTTCACAGCCCTTATAGCCACCTTATCTTCAGGTCAATCGCCTCCTCCTCTTTAGAAAAACTGGTTAAAATAAGGGTATAAATATTTTTTCCAACAATCTTAGGCAGTATCCGTTTCAATTTGTCAGTGGATTTCTTATTACCTTCTCCGCCTTAGAAAATTCTTTCTGAAGGAATTGTTCTGGCTGTAGTGTACTGATTGTATAAGAAATAAAATCTTTGTATTTATTTTACCTATTTTCGAAACTGGGTACTTGTCGGTTAGCCGGACAGAACCGACTGCTATCTTCCAATGTTTATAACCTGAACACTGATAATTCTGATGAGGCACTGATAAGCCTTCTCGTAATTCCTATCTTCGTATTCATACTTATTGTATTATAGTCATACTTAGCCTTCCTCGACCTTCAAGCAGCATTTGATTCAGTCCCAAGAAACGAAATATGGGAAGCACTAAGAGTAAAAAATGTTCCTAGAAGCCTGTTTGAGGCCATTAAATCCATAAACCAAAATCCAAAAGGAATAGTCAGACTGAATGGACAGGAATCTGGCTGTTTTAGCATAGACAAGGGGGTCAAACAAGGCGATAGTTTAAGCCCTTTGCTATTTATATTATATATGGATGAAATTGCTGCAATCTGCAAAAGACGAACAGAAAGGACGTTTCTGGGGTGAAGGAATCTGCTTCCAGTTGTATTTCAGTTTCTTCTGTATGCGGACGATATTGTCTTGATTGCTAATTCTGTGGAGAAATCACAGCAGGCAGTTGACGAATGGAACGAGAAGCTCCTCAGGAAGGGTATGGTCATCAGTACAAGAAAGAGCAAGATCCTACAGGTTGGAAGGGTGCAGGAAGATGTTACAGTGTATAGCAACAGAGAAGTGATGGAAGTAGTGTCACCTACCTTGGTTCTGTTATGGATCGGTCTGGGAAAGTGGATTCAGAAATTCTGCACAGCATAAGCAAAGCAAACGCTATATATTACCAGATCGGCAATACTGTGATCGGAAAGAGAGGCAATACTTGCCTATACTCCTGTATGGTGCAGAAAGCTGGGTACTGACTGGCAAACTTGAGAGAAAAATCACTGCTGCAGGAATGAGATTTCTCCGAAGGATCGAAGGGAAAACGAGACGGGACTGCATTCGCAACGAGAGAATCAGGGAGGAATTGGGGGTTCCCCCGATGAAGGATGTCCTAAAGACTCGGCAGCTTAAGTGGTTTGGGCATGTCATCAGGATGGAAAAACACAGAGATCCATTAAAGTCTATGGACTACGTCCCCGATGGCAGGAGACCCCGCGGAAGACCAAGAATGTCGTACATCGAATATGTAGACCGCCTGTGCAAAATTAGAAATAAAAATATACGCCAAGTCAGAAATCTTGCAAGAAACAGGGAAAATTGGCAATCCTGGTTAGACGCTCCCCTACGCTGAAAGGCACTACAGGGTGATGCAAAAGAAGAAGAAGAAATTGTAAACAAATACAAATGGGTATATTCATATATAATATTATCAACAATTAATAATGAATATGATCAGCTAATGTTGATAATATTCATATGTTGTCAAAATATGTTGTCAATAATATTAATATTATTAAAATTGTAAACAAAAACGAAAACAGTTTGATTTGAAATTGAAATAGACAAAAAGAAACGTAATAATTCTCACAACAATAAGGAAACACTCTCATTTTACAACACATATATGAAATAGACAAAAATAAATGTAATAATAAAAAAGCACTTAAACAAGATATGTACACATAAAAGAAACTATATATGTAATATAAACAACATATGTACAATTTATTTTCACCTTATTTATTTTGGAAGGCAAAATAGTTAAATAACAAAAATAAACAATGGAATAACTCAGAGCTTTCACGACATAAGAAGGGTGGTTATGTGATGTAACATTAGCTAACAAGGGAGGTTTCGTCCAGCCCTTTTAAGTACCCGAAACTGCAACTGCTTATTTAAAATTTCTGTTATTTGATAAATACATAGAAAAAAATTTAGTTCGCCATGATCTCCAAGTTACATAAAAAATTAGACATTTTAAAAACCGTACCCATAAAGTTCTTCTAGACATTTCAGAAACTATAGGAAACACAAAGATTTAAATGGTATTTTCCTCATGCTAGTGATTTCTTTCAGTAGTTCATGAAATGTCTACTAAACCCACCTTTTTTAAGTTTTTCAAGTATTAATAAATTACTAACTAATCAAGATTTCAACAATTCAAAGCTAAAAATGTATCTACTGTCAGGATTCTAACTATATATATATATATATATATATATATATATATATATATATATATATATAAAATCTAATTCTAAAATCTAATATATATATATATATATATATATATATATATATATATATAGCCGTGCCGGCCTTAGGGTAGGGGCATATTGAATGAAATATTACATAATATAAAACAGCTTAAGAAATGAATTTAATTTTTTTAGGGGAAAAGAGATGACGTCATTGCCCGGGGTCGCCAAACATATATATATATATATATATATATATATATATATATATATAGACATACAACGTATTGATATCTTAAATCTTTTAAACAGAGTAGATGTAAATATTGGATAATCATATCGATAGTTATCGAATACAGGCTACGATCTTTTTATTCATTGAAGTGAAGTCTAAAATTTTAATAGCAACAACTAAATAACTATATATTGTTCATAATAAAAGAATTATCATCAATAAATTGATATTTTTTAGGCATATTTCTTTTAAAAAAAACAACTTATCATTGGTTATTGAAAAAAAATATCAATTAAATGGCTTTATATAAAAATATTTGGAATAAATATTTAATGAATTAATATAAAGCTACATAAGTATTAACATTTATTATTAAAGAGGTTAACAACTAATAAATATGGAAAAAATGAATGATCAATATAAAATATCAAGAAAATCAAAACTGAATTGATGTTGATTATTATATTAGATTTTAGAGAATTTATGATTTTATATTGAATAAAGAAAAATCTTATCATCTCTGCCTATCTTAGCTTTATTATTTCTTTGTTAATTTTATCTATCCATTTGGTTTCGGGCCTTCCGCTTGGCTATTTGCCTTGTATTGAGGCATTCATTGTTGTGTAGAGAGTTCCAGATGGATTGCTCCGAGCTATATACCCCGCCCATCTTAACCTTTTTGCCTTTATACCATGTGATATTGAAAAAAAACACATATTTCGTAGGTATTATGATTAAAAATAATCATTTTTATGTGCACATCAAGATGAAAACATTTTATAAACTTTGGTTTAAACATTTACGATAGTCAACTTTTAATTTCAATATAAAAATAGTGGAAACAATATAGATACTTTTTTTTCTAAATTTCGATATTTTTCCAACAATCTTATCTATCAGGATTTCATCAATCCGAAAAGCAGCCATCACACTTTTTTAGTGTTCATAATGGATCGAGACGTCATGGAGTGTGATGTACTGTCAGTTAATGGATCTATATGTTCTTTCGATGTATTGTTTTTGGTTTGTATTTAGGTGATCTTGTCTTTGATATCTGAATGTTTTGGATGTAATTAGTAAACTTAAATTTATATTTATGATTGGATATGTGAGTTTCTGTGGTACACTAAGATTTAATGGAATGTAATACCTAGTTCTTTGATATCTATGAAAATTTCTACTGTTTTCTCCCTTGAATTATGTATAATATATAAGAAAATTGTTAAATAATATATTTAAATTAATTATAATTATAATATTATATCCCCAAGAAAATCAGGTGATGTGATAAACTTCAAGACATGAATATCAGGATTTTTCCCTTCTGCTATCATGAATTATCTTAATGCTTGGCACACTCTTTCTCTTCGGTGAATTTTCTTTTGTTTCATATACGTGTCCATATTCTTCTTTAACCGGCTAGAAAGCATTATTAGCTCTCAAAATTTTATTTATCACTTACCGGGTCCGTAATGATTTAGTTCAATTCCTATATATATATATATATATATATATATATATATATATATATATTAGATTAAAAGCTCCTCTGTTTTTTAGTTATTAAATTCAACTACTTATCGATATTTGGTGAAAAATGCATGTAAGTATTTTTTCAAACGTTTGTGTAAGACATGTGATCATTTCAACACCCGTTCGTTCATTCAATTATGTATTTTGTCCCGCCAATTAAGTCTACTGCCTTTTTCGCAACCTTCCATTAGTCCATAATAAACCTGTCAATTAAATTTTCTAACGAGTCTTTCACACCTCGGCATTTAAGGCTTCGTTATCAGTTGTTGGGAAACCATTACCGACTGTATTTAATATTTTCGAATTTCTTGCCTTACCTCCTTGCATTACTCAACCTAATCGGATCTTATCACTAAAATTATAAATCTTACATCACACTTAATTTTATGTCTTGATTCAGCATAACAGGTGGAATAGAAATTCCCCCTCTGAGCTATTTTAGGTGTTGTTTTTAAAACATCATTTATCCTTCTGGTCATGTCAATATTTTAAAAACATCTAGTCCATGTTACTGTGGATAATGGCTACTATGTTTTGTTAAATGATTTTTATATCTCTACCCCAAAGTAAGCAACACCATGTCCATTTTATATATTATTATATCCACGGTCAACCATCTCTACATCAAATTAACTTGTAAATGTAATAATTGTGCTACTTATTAGTAAGGACTGATAGATATCAAATAGTGTTATACCTATTTTATGTGTAACCTTACATAAAAAAATAATCATAATTAAAAAATAATGTTAATACAATTGTCAATTATTAAATACATATGGTTGACCATGTAAATTATGAAGACGATGGACAGTGGAAACTGAGTTATGTTGTCCTGGCCATCATCAGAACCATCTGTCTACTACTTAAATAATTAATAAATATTTTTCCTTGAATCATATATTTCGAACGTTAATATATATTAAACAATTGAGTTTTAGCATTCTTCATATTTTAGTTGAAAGACAAAGGAAATTGACGCTTGTTTTAGATAATTTATTAAAATAAAAACCACACTTCGACCAATTTCCAAAACTTCCTTCCGGAAAAAAATCATTAGGTTCCTTCACATGTTAGTTAACTATTTTTCATTTTTGAATGGTTGATATTCGGGATTGGTGTGTTCTCGTCCTGGATACCCTTCTCTGAATTTTCAGTTTTTATTCATTATTCCATGATATAGTGCATAGCTTATACAGTTATTATTCTAAAATTGAATTGCCTATTCACCAACAGTTTAGTGATGTATGTATGTAGATGTTCATAATAAATGGTAATTATAATACCTATATTATTCGTTATATATCATTTTACTATATAGTGAATGACTTTTATTGTCAATTCTTCTAAAATCAGTATTTTTATTTTAAAAATTCAATTTTAATATTCCAGTTAATAAAGTTAAACAAATATTTGACGATATTTTATCTATTCCCTTTATGAAAGAACCTAACAAATATAAAAGCCGACGGCACCATATGTCTTTTATTTGTTCTACATTAATTTTATTACTTCTTTAACACCTTCTACTAAAGTCCCACGGACTTATCGTGGATCTTATCACCAACTAATCCACTCTGTTAGCGGTAACAGAATCATAGCATACCTGAATCTCTCTGGATAAGATAAAGTGGTTTTTATTTCACCTTTATAGAACATGAAAATGTTTCTGTTTGGATTTCCCCCCAGTATTTATATTATTAATACCTGTCAGGATGAATTATTTGTACCAGAATGTCATGGAACATACGGATGCAGATAATTAAATGTTAATAACTGTAATTACAATGCGTTTGATGACAAAAGGATATCATATCTTTTGTTGATTCACTGCTCATACATAATGGATATTGTTACACAACATTATGATTGTTGTTTTATTTATACCATCGTATTTTTTATTTAAATATAGAACGTAACTTTATTCAAATACATGTTACCGAATTACTGAATAAAACGAACACAGAACTTAAGAACCAATATGAGGAACCTGATTATTGAAGTTTATATCATTAAAAAGGGAAAAATAAGATGTCTGAGTAATATTTATCGGATGGATCAAAGAAGACTCCCAAAGAAGATAATGGAAGGAAGTCCAGATGAAGAAAGAGGAAGAGGCAGGCCTAGGCTACCATGGACGGACGATGTAAAGAAAGACCTGAGGTCACTTTGTGTGAGACATTGGGAGCTGTAGAGGATCGGTTTGAATGTAAGAAAGTAGTTGAGGAAGCCGAGGTCCATCGTGAGTCATAGCGCCGAACAAAGAAAGAAAGAAAAAATCTTATATAGAAAGACTAAAAAGGATTATGAATAATTTCATAAGATTCATCAATGGAACCCCGAGATGTTCCCGTGTTTCCCACTAGTATGCTGAGTTAGGGTGGCTATTCCCCTCCTTTAGAAGACAACACTTCCTGGGGACATTCCTTTACCAAATAATAAACAACCATCGCCCATCCTATGGCTACAATCTTCTCCATTTCACATCCTCCGTCCACTCCCTCTCCACAAGATCTCGACCCTCTGACCTCTATACTCCTTTTCATATATCTGTCTCATTCCGAAAATTTTGCAATCAACATCCTAATTTCTTAAATATCACATCCATATTTAATCTGGCCGGGCATGTTGGGGCGAGTCGATTCCCACCTGGGTCAGTTAATATTTATTTAATGATGACCCCAAGAAATGAATTTTCAGGTTTCTACTAGTATAGTTAGTAGTACTATAGTAGCCATCAGGGGTTGACGACCACAACCCTCGCTTGTAAAAAAAAGAAACAAAAGTAATTAATAACTCTTCCACTGATATAATAATTTCTAAAAAAATAAATAAATAGCAAATAAAATATCTTTTATTGAACATATTTGAATCATTGTTTAAGTTCAACTGGCTGGTTATTCACAATGATAAATAAATGTGTATTAAAAATATTATCAATGGTCAACATGTCATTGAATTTTATTTTATGTCATTTAAGACTTAATAAATAACCTAAAATGTTTTTAAAAATAAATCATTTTTTTAAACTAACTTTCATTTTCTTTTGTTACAGGTAATGAATGAAAGTTTTACTTGAAAATAAACTATTCTCACATAATTGTGTAAGTACTAATAAACAATATTACATAAGTGCATATTATGTTTTTTTTCTTTCATTCTTTATTTGTGTATCTAATATTCCTTACAATAATTAATTAGTGATTAATTAAATAAATTTTGAACATAAAGAATGAAAACTTGTTTTTTTAAGACTATGGTACCATTGTAAACAATTAAAATTATTTGTAAATAAACAGATTTAATTTGCGTTATCTGTAATAATGCGTAAACTCATAAACACTAAATGAAGAAGTATTACTGTTAGCCATTATATTTTTAGGTATCCATTA
The DNA here is from genome assembly GCA_928085145.1 of Nezara viridula. Classification (NCBI taxonomy): domain Eukaryota; kingdom Metazoa; phylum Arthropoda; class Insecta; order Hemiptera; family Pentatomidae; genus Nezara; species Nezara viridula. The sequence goes on along the minus strand of OV725080.1, from coordinate 64,840,935 downwards.
CTATAAATATAATCCTCTGCAATAAAAAAATTATGAATTTTTGAGTATGGTGAAAATTAGTTATCTATTAAAGACAGTAGTGAATTCAGAATGTTTTTTTTTTTTTTTAGGGTGGGTCATTTTATTTATTCAGGTAATTAAAATGATGTGAACAACGGTTTTCGGGATACATTTGTTTATATATTTTCTTTTCACGTGTATACATTTAGCAGCTGTATATGCATTTTAATTTAAAATGAGAATATATTGTGATTGTCTAAGTATTTAGATCGCAACATTCATAGAATTAATATGTTTTTTTTTTTTGTTTCTTTTTAATTGGTAAATGGTTGACTGTCGTGGATAATGAAGAGAAGAATAGTTGGGGTGGTCAATAAAAAAAAAATGATAATCATAGTAAAAGTAAATATTATCATTTATTTTTGCCTTCTTTTTTGACTGACCACCCCAACTATTCTTCTCTTCATTAATATGTTTTTTTTTTGTTTTGTTTTTTAAATTAATACATTCTGCCGCATTGGTGGGCAATAATATTAGGGCTACATTTACATTAAACGTTCACACAATATAATTAAATTACTATTTTTCCACTTGGTGCAGACGCTCACCCGTCTAGTCATAGGACCAGACTTTCTATTCATGCGAAAGACCCCCAAAATATGTTAACAAGTAATTGAATATATTACATTTTTTTAAGGTTTAAGGCAGTGAGATGATCTCAATTCTCCGTTGCTTCAAATTTGCCGCTGGAAATGTGTTAAAATCTTCGCGTAAAAATGAAAGGGTGCATATGAATGAATCATAAAATCCTAGAATATGTTGCTATATATGTATAATATAATTTTATAATAGGGGTATAGGGTAAGGTAAAATACTTGCGTGCCTGGTTCTAGGCCTTAGCTTAGCATTAATTTATTTTTAGTTTACAATTTTATTCATTCATGTAGATTATTTGTTGTTGATTCCGATTTTATTGTGAAAAGATATTTTCGCCCCCTCTCTATTTTTATTGGGAAGAGGGGATACATTATTTATTATGTTATATGAGTATATTATTTAGTAATATAGGCAATATGCTTAAAAGATTTTTCAATTAATCAGAAATAGAATTAAAGTAAAATATCTGTTTATGCTCGAATTAGAGAACTTAAAAATTAATTTATTTACATTTGTAAAATGTCATATGTCTTTGAAAGGGTGTGTCGAATTTATATTATATATATCCAATGTATTAATTTTTTTTTAGCGTTTATAAATGTAGATCAATGTATTTTCTAAGACTCTCGAGGCGTCAAAATTTGAATGAATGTAATTAAGAAAGCAAACAAGGTCCACCCAGTACTGTGTACTGTGGACAGCTCCGAGCAAACAGAAATGTAGGTGTCGTGCTAATTGGGCCTAACAGCCAACCAAAAGTTCCTTCCACAAAAACTTGACTCGCTTCTAAATACAGGCTTGGTTTGTGTTAATGAATAGGTGAGAGCTCGTACCTCTGACCTGTCCATTTAGTAGTTGCTACTCGATGTTTTCAAAGCTATCGCTCTTATAATACAGTTTAAAAATTGTTTGTTACTGCATCCTAGTTTTGCCTCCATTATTTCATAAGTTGCTGAATCGTACATATGAACGCTTATGCTGCACTTATATTTCTTCGTTTATTACAATGATTATTACAATTACCGCGACAGTTGCAATCATGGCAGTCGATTCCATCAAGCTATATGAAAGTATGACATTTTCTGGTTTGGTAGTAAAGAACGGTCTTGATAATAAAAACACGTAGATTGCATGTTAGGATTATCAAAATGTCCGGGTTATCGAAGTTTAAATTTAAAATTATGGAAAATTCTGCACAAAGTAAGGAAAATATATAGAAATTTTATTCTGAGCCAAAGTCCTTTTAGAATAAAAAAAAAGTATGAAATTAAAATATTACGTCTGGCTTAAATAAAAACAAACACAAAAAGTAAAAAGAAAGAGAAATAAGTAACGAAAACATTAGTTAAACATACTATATACAAAATACAAAATATTTACAAAATTAAAAAAAATCTATATACAAAACACTTGAAACAATGCCAAGACATTTAAAACTATGTACAGTGGTAAAACATAAATATACACAAAACTGTATATTTATGGTTCTATTCTAGAAAGAAAAAAAAAAATACATTACATTCTTCTGAGAAATAAGTTTTGTTTCTGTAGAAAAAAAATATATATATATATACATTAGAAAAAATATATATTTACCTTAAAAAAATCATATAATGCAAGTTGAGTATCTAATTATGTTGCTAATAAAAACATCTGGAATTCTTTTAAAGTACCATGCTTCGGTAGTCAACGTTGTATCCATTCGCCCACTCCAAGCAAGTATTAAATGACTTTATAGCGTCTCTATGCTTTATCTATATTGAAAAATAAAATAAGTGTGGAGAAATTTTTATTATAGTAGATTTCTCGCAAACGCTGGTTTTTTTAGATCGTAAATCATTTATTACATAATTAATCATTGCCTCTAAAATTGTCTTTATTTGCTAAAAAATATATTTATAATCAGAATCTGTAAAGCAATGAGCCACCTAATTTACCTTGATATTTTTAGTCAGGTAAGCTTTTCTTAATTTTCCCTATTATATTATATTGTATTACATAAATTATTTAAATAACATTTTAAGAACAACTTTCCGTTGAGTAATATCAATTCTCAAAAGTATATTAACTATCGATTATCAATTTATAATTTTGTATGATTATTATACCCATTTATGTTATAAATTAGCTTTTAAAACAATTCGGAATAAATGGGTACATGCAAACAAATTAAAAAAACCTGTACCACTACAAAAGAGAAGATGTGCAGAGAGAAGATCGAGTCAGGATAACGCTCAACCGCCATGTTTTCCCCTTAATTAATTATTTTCATTAAGGATGCTCACTTTCACATCGGCCGATGAGACATATAAAATAATTTTTCTGCCATGAGCCGGGAACTCGAGGATTCGAAGTTCAGTGCTTCCACTGTGCGGTGTACTACTGAGCTACACCACTCCCTATAAATGGGTACATATATTCTTTAAAATGCCGTAGGGCAGTGCAAGAACCAAAGCATGTGGATGTATATTATACTTATATATGTAATAGTTGCAAAGTACGGATAGTCCCCGTAAAAGACTTTAATACTCCTTAAAGGAAGGTCTAGAGATACATGTATATATATAGAAAAATTAGATGTAAATGGAAATTTAAATACTGCTATTATAAATATACATATGTATATAAATGAAGACTATTATTATTATTATTATTATGTAATAGTTACAATAAAATTATGGAGGATCAAAAAATAATGGTATATATATTACTCACGAACTCTATATATATATTACAACGATGATTATCTCAATGCTAGAAAACAATATAGAGCAACAATAAATTCTAAAAAACGCCAACTTCGGGACAATATACTCGAAAAATTACAAAATGTGAAGAACAGTATGGACTTTTGGAAAACTGTAAAATCACTTAAGCCCGCAGCTCTTCACCCAAATGAAATAGACATCGCATCGTGGACGATGTACTACAAAGTCTTGCATGGGACAAGATTAAAATCGGAAAATCTATTTTTCTCTGCTACCTTTCTCCCTTTTTGGACCAACCCTTTTCAATAGAAGAATTACACTGGTGTATTCAACGAGCAAAAAATAATAAATCACCTGAATTCGATAAAATCACATATGAAGTTTTTAAAAATCTAACACCGGAATGGGAACATTATATGCTGAATCTATTCAATAATATAATGGATACTGAAAAACCTCCAGATGCTTGGTCAAAGTCAAAACTTAGCTTATTACACAAAAAAGGTGATAGGAAAGATATGGACAATTACAGGGGAATTTCGTTAATAAATACAATAACGAAGCTATTTACAGCCATACTGGCCCGTCGAATTCTGAACTGGGCTGAAAGTGAGGAACTGATTCCCGAAGAACAGGCACCTTTTAGAGAGGGTAGGGGATGTGTTGATCACATTTTCTCATTAGCAGCCATAGTAAGTGCGAACCTTCATAAAAAAGGAAATTATGTTTATGCTACATTTGTCGACTTTAAGAAAGCATTCGACTCTATAAATCAGGAGCTTCTGTGGCAAAAGATGTATGATTTTGGCATCAGTGGGAAAATGATAAGAATTTTAAAAAGACTATATGACAATGCCTCAATGTGTATTAAAATTGGTTATGAACTATCTATCTATTATTCTTATTATTCTAAAATGACAATAAAACCTTTTCAAATGATGAAACTCTTATTGTGAATTAAATTATACTTTTAACCGCATAATTTAGTATCTTTGTCAAAAGTAATCGCTCTATTACTGTATCAGTATACCGCAGGCTTTTTTAATATTTTATTTTATTTATTTATTTTTTTTTTAATTTTCCTAAGTCGTACTGCGGCTAAGTACTTGTGAAATATATAAATACTCGTCTGGAACTTAACAGATCATTCCAAAGACTTGAACAGCCGACCTGGGAGGAACATGGCGGCCGCAATTAAAACCGATGACTATGAGAAGGGACAATTAGTAGTTGGTCGCCCGAACTCGAGTCGCGGTAGTTTTTTTATTTCATCCCGACGATAGTGAAAGCTCTGTTGCAATGAATCGTCAGCTTTGTCTTCGTGTCTACTTCAACAGATCAATAGATCCATTCTTTCGGAATGCTCTAGAAAAATAAACAATCCAAACGAAGGAAACTACTGACAATATAATATTTTCTGAGAAGGCTAATGATATTTTGTGTAAGGAATGACTCACCAAAAATCGATTCGTTTTTGAAAAAGGAAGAAAAAAAAAACATGAGTCCAAATTTTCCCATCACGATGAAAAATTATTCTGACGTACTTATAATTCGAAGTTGCAGTACCAGCATTTCATTTTGTAATTTTATTAATTGTAAATCTAATTGAATTTTTAAAAAGCCTGTAGACTACACAACCCATAAAATGTCTTAGGCTCATAACTCAGTACATTGTATCTAGACCAATGGTTTTACAAGGAAGTGAGATCACGCTCAGCCGCCAGTTTTTTCTCCCTAATTAATTAATTGAGGGTACACACATTATTGATAGAGGCTGAGTGTGCCCCAAGAGGTCTTGACTTGGCCAGCACCGTGCCTGACAGCTTAGTTGTTCCATATACTCTCTATGAATTTTAATCAATTTATAATAATTTTGAATATCAGTAATTTGGTGTATGAAAAAATGAACCTTCATGATATTTATAGGTTTTATTTTATAAATGATTTAATTATTATGTATTTACAATTCATTCTTTCTTTTACATTGACATAATAAAATGATAAAACATGATTTTTTTTAATTATCGGAACCTAAACCATTTAGTATCAATCGATATATTCATTCACTGAATTCCATTCTGTGTTGTGTTGAATTCTAAAAATAACCTTTTTAGTTTTGAATTATTTGATGATGCATTACATTCTCCAGGCACTTCATCACTATATCATTGCTCCAATCACACATACTCCTAAGATTCCGTGATTGTATTCCTCTAAAAACCAGACAGCTCCTTGTAACCTCCCTTGCATTCCCCCATTTCGACTACGGCTGCTTGGTGTATGGAGGGCTATCTGCCAGGCTGGAAATGAGACTAAAAAGACTCATGAATTGTTTCATAAGATACATTTTCTGGATCCCCAGGCGTTCACATGTTTCACTATGGTACACCGAGTTGAAGTGGCTTTTTCCTACTTCCCGACGACAATTCCTTCTTGGCGTTTTTCTTTTCCAAGTCTTCAGAACCAAAAACCCTCCCTACATCCTGGAACTCCTTACTCTGCGTTCCTCTATTCACTCTCTCAATACTAGGTCTCAACCTTTTTTTTCTTTTCTTTTTTTTTTTTTTTGTTCTTCCCTGCCTCGCCTTTTAGGCTATACGGGATTTTCCCGGGCCGGAGGGTGAGGGCGGGGAATTTAAAATCCCCTCCGGCACCGGGACGCGAACTCGTACTTTTTATATCATCTCAAATCTCTATTATCCGGTTGCCAGGCAACTAGCGGAGCTGTTACACACGCTTTAGCCTATTCGGCCACCCCGCCCCCAATTAGGTCTCAACCTATAGACTTATATGAGAAGGAGGTAGTCGAGGGTGCGGTCAAATAAATAAAAAAAAATTAAAATATATAAATTATTTTAATTTTTGCCGACGTTTCGACCCACTTTGCAGGTCGTCTTCAGGGCGTAATTTGTGGTACTGCGGGAGGCAGTTGAAAGGCATTTCAATTGTCGGCAAAAATTAAAATAATTTATATATTTTAATTTTTTTTATTTATTTGACCGCACCCTCGACTACCTCCTTCTCATATCATATTAACGGTCAACCATCTCTACATCATTATAAACTTATATATTCCCTCCCATAAAACTTCCTCCTTCAGCAAATCCTTCGTTATTCGTGCTGCTTCCTTATGGAACTCACTCCCTACCTCCATGCGTCAATCCTCATTCACAAATTCCTTCAAACAACTCCTGTTCCAACACCTACTCCACATTCAAACTTCCCCTAACATGTAAAATTACTTGCATCTATACAATGTTTAATTTCAATCCATTGCACAATTGAAATAACAATTAACAATAAATTAGTTGGTATTTTTATTATGTCAGACTAAGTACATAAATTTGTAACTCTGTTATTATTCTTAGGGGACAGTAGTCCCAGAATAAAATTATTTTTTCATTCATTCATTCATCACTGATATTTTAGCTTCAGTTTTTATAACTACTCAGAAGTTATCTCCTTCTGTAATTGCTATTTTTAGATACTACCATTAAATAAAATAATTTGCATTCAAATGTTTACCTGTAACTTAGCATACATATAAGATTTCCTTTTACGCTTTTATTTCTTTACGATAGATTTCAAGGCCTTTTTGATTCAAAACATATTATAAAAACGAGGAGTGGTTCTTATTTAACATTCTTTCATACCATTTAAAGCACTTACCATTTATATGTGTAAAGTATATAAAAAAGGATGAAATACATATTAATATTTTTTTTTTAATTTTAACTACTCATATATTCCATCATGTGTACTAAATAATGTATCTAATACTTAAATCTCGATTCGAGAATTCACTTAGCAAATGATTCAGGTACTTGAACGAATATAATCAGGTACATTATGATATAATGTTATAATAAATGTAATATAAGATAATATAGATCATATTTACAAATCCGTAAAAATATGCGGGAAATTCATGTAAGGTGTTGGATAAGGAATTTCGTTTAGTGGTTGATAATAATTAAAAATTTAACCAGGCCTGGAACACAGAGACGATTTAATCCATAACTAAAACCTTTATTATTGGCAAGCCTAACATATTTCTTAATGACCTATCAACACATTCTGATGCGATTTCCAAACTGATAATGTATATGACAAAGTTTGTAGTGTTGCCGTTAATCGTCCTAAGAATAATGTTGGGATCCTGATTTCCAATCTTTCTTGACTTATGTAAGGCCTTAGCACTGCTGACCAGGATTTCGGAGATCTGTAAAAACGAAGTAATTTTTATTTACCTTAATGTACCTACCTCTTCTATCCTATGTATAATTCATAATGCAATAAATAACTGGGTGAAGTAAAGAGTCTGAAGTTCAGGTTACTGAAAATATATATAGATTTGATTGGTTTAAATTTCATTATTACAAATGGATTCTTGCATAATTAATGGATTTAAGTTTTTCAATAAATGACTCTACCATTCTCGACAGTTCCGTAAAAAAATGTCAATCTTTCGTAAAAAAAAATAAAAATAATTTTTTCCTTTCTATAGAATCAACAATTTCGTTTATTGGGTATTTCAACAATCTGTCTCTTGGACATTAGTTATAGTGAGGTAGGATAACATTCGCACTATATGTGCAAAAAATATAAAATAAATAGAAGCAAAGTAATAATCAAAAAGAATATACCAAAAATAAAATAAAATAACCTAAAAATAAGAAAATTAAAACTAAGCCAAAAACGCATTCATATCTATATACAATATTTACAATCAGGCGAGGGAACTCCAGGAGAACCATGCGCTATTCTTTCAATAGCATCACTGGTACTAAAGCCACCGGAGATTGATCGAGAGCACTTTAGCCACATAGCATGTCTTGAGTAGAGAATCTGGCCATTGCTAGAACTCCAATATATCCAATCTACAAAAGGTCGCGAGGCCACTAACGTTTCAAGTTCTTGGAGGATTATAGGGATGGGTGGTGCTTGATAGGGATTGTTCAAGAGGATTTGGATGGTAAGTAAGGTTCTGGTGAAATTTGCAGAATTTTTTTGTTACAAGGTCTAGGACAAATGGGATCTTGTGGTCTTGATGTAAAGTTATGTTGGTTACATAGAAAGGAGCATCGACTATTGTTCGAAGGACTTTTGACTGGAAGGATTGTATACGCTTGATGTTAGAAAATGTTACTGTTCCCCACAGTTCTAGTCCGTAAGCCCAAATAGGTTTCAGCATGGGTTTAAGTTTTTCAATCAATGACACTACCATTCTCAACAATTCCATAAAAAAATTAACGACTTTTTCCTTCCTATAGAATCAACAATTTCGTATTAGCAACCTTATTTTTTTGACAAAAGTGTGCCGTTACGAGGCTCTTAAGTCCTAGTGCTGCTTACTGATGACGTAATAGAAATTAATAAATTGTAGAGTGATCTTTTTCTAAATTGAAGAATGGGATAGGATCGTTATGGATTATGGGCTTAAAAATTTTGGCAAATACCTGTGCTTTCTTTTGAAGGTGTAGCTATTAATTGTTTAATTGTTCTCCAATCCTTGTGATTCCTCCAATCCTCCAAAAACTTGTGATTTTATTCACGTCATTTCAAGTACTTGTTGCAGACTACGCGATGTGGCTTTGTTGGTTACAATGAATTCATAATTTAATTTAAACATTGTATATCTTGATGAACTATTCTCAAGGTTTTTACGATTCCGTTTTTGTCATAAAACTCGACACCGGTTACGTAATCAGGACGGGTAAGGGACTTAACAGGTTCATAATTCTAATCACCGGTTGGGTGCGGTAGGAGCGGCGGTTATTGTTTTGGGGGATGGCCACCGCCTACTGAATAACCAATGAGCTGGCTTATCAGCCGGCACCGCACTTGAGGCTCTGAATATCTTATCATATCCAGAATTTTCGCTATTGAGACGTGAGCTTCCAGTTATCATAGTACATTTGCTGAGGAAATTTTATGATGTGAATATAAGACTATCTATGATGCAAAGGAAAATTTGCAATCAAATATTAAAATAATTATTGTATACGTAGAAAAAATGTCTACCAAGAAAGATCAGTATCTTCCTCACCATTTGTATTGGTTAGCAATATGTCATTGTCTATAATTTTTCGTTTAATTATTATGTCTTGAGAAGGAGTTGTTTTGAAGTGTACCATAGTCTTGTTAAGGGAAATCGTACGAAAGAAGTGAACGGATTCTGATAAAATCGACTTCAGAGTATTTACAAATATTTGGCAACGTATTAAAGTAATGGATGTGCAATGTTGAGCAGGCTAAGATTCGTTAATTCAACATGATGCCGAAGAAATATTAATTCCTGAAAACTTCATCTCATTGAAATAACGGCAATTGGTATTTTTGTTTCCTTTCTTTTACTCTCTACCTCGTCCTTTCTAGTGTACGGGAAGTAGATTGCTCTAGAGGTACAAACAAACCTAAACTAACCAGAAGGGGATGGTTGAGATTCATTTTGTAGGTGTGCCACAAAATAAATTTCAAACCACACGGGTGAATTCGAACCGATACTACTAGACTCCAAGATATTAAAGCAGGCAACATTTTATGACGCTTGTTCATCACCGCCTCAATGATAGTAGTAATTATTACTGTCACATGGATTCGAGTACAGAAAACTCGTGTAACCTGGTTAAACAACCATAACCTCTATTTTCGTAGGTTCCCTGCTTTTCACATTTCGTAGCCTTTATATTAATAATAATAATAAAAAGGCTTAGCGAACCCGAAGGTTCGATGCCGACTCCACCAATCACTTATTACACACCTCCCTCCACCGTTCGCCGTCCAAACCCAGTCCCTTCAGATCGGCTTTAATGCAATCTTCCCACCTTCGCTTCGGTCTACCCCTCGGACGCTTACCATTCGGCACAGCAAATATTAACCTTTTAGGAATTCTCTCGTTACTAAGTCCAACAACTTTACAAGCCCATTTGATTCGCCGCGATGAAATTATCTCAATTATATTACTCGGATACAGAGCCTTTATATTATGATTAATTAATTTTAAACGAAATTGGTACAGGACTATTAGCACTTTGCTCTCCAATATTTTTCCAATGTAGCGATGAATTTAACGACCAGTTTTTATATTTATGGAATTCGATTTAATCGGTACAGTATCATTTTAACGGCAGTGACCCCACGACAAATTTGAGTTGTGGAAATGGCCAGATTCTCCACTCAAGACGTGAGTTATTATTGAACGTTTTCACTCAATCTCCACTGGCTTTAGTATCAGTAACGCGGTTGAAAGAGTAGCGCAGAGATCTCCTGGAGTTGAACTTTTCCCTCTATAGTTGAAGGGGCAAGCCTGATTTGGAGTTCCTTCGCTTGATGGAAAATAGTTTATAGAAGTATTTCAGTTTTTTTTTTGTTTTTTTTGTGTGCTTACTTATCTTTCAGTTACTTTATTTTTATTTATTGCATATACTTCTTGATTATTATTTAGTTGATATTTTGATTCTGTATATTTTATCATTGGACTCCTGCAGCCATGCCGGCCTAATGATTTCTTACAATGTGAATTGAAACGTCATCCTTGAATAAATAATTTGCAATTATTTAATGTTATTTCTGACCTAATCTCGGGTCTCTATCTTTAATTATCATATAGCCATCCTCCTACCATAAATATAAATTTCAAAAATTGCATACATGTATATATATATTCTTATTATTCCTTTTATTTTATATATTTATTTCCCGGTTTCCCCTCTTACACACATAATATTGGTTAAATTAATCAATAATGTTTTTTATTTCTAAAAATATTCAATATACAATTGAACTTTGAATTAGCAACTTGCTATGAATACAAAGCAGTTTTAGAACTACATATTTTATAGATACCCGAAAAAGAAGTCGGGAATAGTATTTAACATCTTATGGCTCTTACTTTATAAATCGATACATTCGAATCTAAAAAAAAAAGAATATATCGCTGTTTGTTTTGATATTTTTTTTTTAACTTTTTAACCGATAGGTTCTAGCGACCGCTAAAACCGCAAAGAAACCTTAACCGGATAATACTAGTCAAATAGTTGACCAGAAAATCGTTGAGATTAGGTTTCTACCTGGAAAGGGCCGTTTAAGCTCTCTCCTTCTACAGTTACGATTGAAATTTGCAAATATTGTTTGACAACTTGAGTATCGTTAAAAAAATTAATGTAATTTGACTCCACCATTTAATCCTTCATTTATATTTACTACTTATGGAAGCAGCCATTAACCAAAAGTTTTATATACCTCAATCAGTACAGTGGAACAAACTTGGGACTTTATGACTGAAAGTGTGTCTAACTTCCAACACGAAGAAATGGAACATAATAGTTAAATATTTTTTCTTTTTCTATCCTTGAATTCGATTTACGTGTTTAGTGCAGAGAAATAAGACTATTCAATTCTTTATGTGATGTTATGAAAAGTAAATAACTTTTATTTAGACAAACGCCTCTTTATACCTAAATCATTTTCATCTGCAATAATATATTATACAACACGGCATACAGTGGTCTGAAAGCAGTGAAAACACCTATTTTTAAGATGTTGGAGTATTAAAAGTTTGTTCCTTTTTGTATTTGTTCTATGGTTAACTTATAAATTCCAAAGGCTTAGGCACGAATAATAATACAAGTTTCAAAGATTTTCTATAATTTATAAATAAAAAGCCTGTTTCTATCACATTTACAACTTGTTCTCAATGAGTTCTGAAAAGGATTTGTTAAATAAGTTGAATAATCAAATAGTTGAATAAGTTCTTCAGTAAGTTATTTATTTAGTAGATTATAAAAATTTTGTATTTTCATACGATAAGTTATTACTTCGTGTTTCGTATTTTGGATGAGAACTTCGTAATTACATTGGATGCCAACTTACCTCCAACATCAAGGTATTACTGGAATCCAAATGTTGTTTTCTTTAAACTCTGTGCTAATGATAAATACAAAAATCTGCTGCAAATAATCTTCTCCAAATACGTGGCAAGATAAAGATCTCAGCTACAAAAAATGTGCACTAATATCTAATATATTTTAATCCTCTCCGTTGTTGAAAACTGAAAGAAAAGTATTGAGAGGAGTTAAATGCGAAAGTGTATTGGTTTTACCCATTATTAAAATATAGTAACTAAGATTGTCGATTATTAGTAAATATTTTGCCTTAATTTTTATTTAAAAATCATTTTTTTTAGCCCTCGTCTTGGTCTTGCAACAGTTAGGAGGCATTGGTCTTGGTCTTGCTAAGTGCCAGAACTAGACCGATTTAGAGTAACAGTACTCTTAATAGTAATATGAATGATTTGGTGCTAAATTTTCATTTTTACAATTTATTCCATATAAAATATATTTTATTATGTGTAATAACAATGGTTGTTTTCATTAGTCGTATGAACTCAGAAGGCCCGACGTGCTATAAAAACAACCAATTTTTCAGATATCTTATCACATATCAGATATCTACCTAAATATAAAGTTATCCAGAGTTTTAATACATTTTTTAACAATCTTGCGTGACCACCTTAGTACATTGTTTTCTTTAGAGTTTTATAATCTGATAAAAAAATGTTTTACCCGTTCGAAGAATATGAAAGAGAACCGTTCACAATAGGGACAGCAATTAAAATACCAAATTTCATTTAGTGCAGGAATGGGATTATGTTGGCTGGGGAAGGACATGTCAAGGGCAGGACTTCTTTAAACTGGGAATGCCGCGAGGTGCACCAACCAGACGGCTAATTCGATCGTCGACAAATAGAGGGAGCCTTTGTGGTCGACTAATCCATCGCAGACGACAAAGGACGTCAGAGGCAGCCTGGGAGGGACGCCTGCCCCAGGCAGATGGATCGGGAACTGTGTCAGGGGGTAAGGGGAGACTTTTATATTTGGCACAATAACTGTCCAAGGAGAGAACGAGGAGGGAATGCAGGACGCTAAATCTGACAGGAGGGATTAGGTTTGCCTCATCGGTTACCTATTTAGTCACCATTGGTTAAATGTCCCCGTGCGAAAGAGAGAAATAAAAAAAAAAGCTCAATAGGACATATGTATCCAGGAACCATTAAGGACATCATCAAATACAGCCAGTGGATTGGAGTTCTAATCGTTGAATTGACAGTTGCCTTATCAATCAATTTACGCAGTTTCTCTCATCCAAAAAAAAAATAAATAAAAAAAAAAACTAAACAGCTCAAAAGCAGTACCATATTCCTAGAAAAATTATAATCTAGGAATTTTTAATTCAATATTTTAATTTAACAATTAATTAGCGCTGCACTCTCAACCTTGGGGATGATCAATACTATTAAGGTAAAAGGATAGCGTTTATTCTACTTTGGGAGATTTATCGAAGAGGCTGGGGTTATCAAAGACTTTTGTTTTCATTATTATCATAATTTATTTTCACATAGATTAATGGATCAAATATTATATAAAAAAACTAAACAGAATCATCGTGACGTAACTGAGATAGAAATAAACTTCTAATTGACCCAAAAATAAAATTATCAAGCAGAACTTTACATTCCTTAAATCCGTATTAACCTAAGAGCAGATATGTAAGAGATAAGAGATATGTATATATCAACAGTATTCTTTCAAATTCTGAGTAAAGAGAGCAAAAGCTAATAGTAAATTACTATATTTTTAACCACACTTGATAATATATGAACTGTTACTAATGTGGCCTTATTCAATTTGATAATGTCCTGGTTGGCCTAAAACATTACTCCATACTTGAAGAAGCAGTGTAATTCAGATGTCCCAAGATGAATTTAACATTACCTTTCAAATTACCCCGCTTACTTTACGCAATAGATATATATCGTTAAAAACATACTTTCAGTTATGGTATGAACTGATCTTTATTAATTAGTGAAAATTTCAGAATAATGTAATCAGAATATTGGTTTTATTTTTTTTTAACCTTCTTATTATTTATGTTCTTCCTCAAGCCAAGAAATTATCGACGTAAAGATGTTGTAATGAAGTTCTCTTATTATTTTTGTTGGGATTTTCAGGGAAAAAAATCATTCAAATTATTCTGCCAGTAATTCTCTTTATGAAGTTATTCCCGTGCGTAAAACTACAATAGTTCCATGTATATAAAAAAGTAATAATTCGATCATATAGAAGAAGCGATAGGTTCATGGATGATATGAAATATTTCATAAATTTAAATATTATAGGTTTCGAAAATTTTTAATTATTTATTCAATTGAGCAGTTGATTTTATTTTACAACTTACATCTTGAAAAATCATTAGAATCAGATAATAATGTTTGAATTTGATCATAACGAACTATTTATGAATTTAAACAGAATGCCGACTTAAGCTTGTTTCTTTTTTGTATTCTTGTATGTTTTTGAAAATTCTGAATTTTTCGAATCGGTTCAAATTTAGAGCGCTCTTGTGAGTTTTTAAAAATTTAACTATATCAAACTGAAGCTGGAGTATTTAATATGATTTCAAAACTTTAAAAATAAAAAATAAAACTATGAATTTGTTGATTTTACTTGTTGAAAGATCTCCCTCTTGTGGTAAAAAGTTGGCAATTGACACATTTAATTTAAATCATAATTCAATGATTCATTCTAGCAAACAATGCCTACAGATAGCCCATTATGTAATAGCTACTAAATTTAAACTCGGAATAAAAGTGGTTTGTTTTCATTTTTCCTGGGGCAGGAGATTCCCCTCGTGCATAATAAAGACAATAAAAATTAATACATAACCGTTCATTGGCCTGAGAGAGAGCCATAGCAGCTGGAATTAATACTGACATCATTGACACCATCTGATATTTTGTATAACTTTTAGTTAAGATTATCTGTTGGCTGCAGTAATGCATTTTTTGTTTTGTTATGTTCATTGTTTAACAATAATATATAATAAATTAAAATTAAAAATTATAATCTTCTTATATTGTTAAATAATGTAATAATATATATAAAAACCTTGGTATCACTTATAAATTACATTAATATCTCAGGTCTTGTCATTACTCTGGAAATAAAAAAAAAAAGTTGGATCTCTCAGAGTATAGAATTATCGCTTTCCATAAATTCTCTATATCCCTTGGACCCCTATTGATCATTTCCACATGTGTATCTGTTCCCACTTCTTCTCCTCGGAGATTTCAAATCCCTTTTAAGAATTTATCACAGAAATTTATAATTGAATTACGGCCAGCCACCCAGAACCATTCTACAAGTTTCCCGTGGCTGGAAACTTTTTAATTCTTTTAAGTAATGACGCTTGCAAGAGTCGTCTGATGAAAACTTTGTCGGAATAGTTCGGGTGTAGCTTATGTCCCATGAATTATAAAACGGAATTTTCTTCTTATAGGATTTCTTTTTGTATTCTAATTTGAAAATAAAATTTATCTTGCTAATGATAAGCGTACATTGTATTACGTATAACCATCTTGGTTGTGCTACCTATATTCCTATTTTGAAATATATCCGAAATATTTCTTTATAAAATATAATTATATGAACCAAACCATAAGGATATATCATTTTTCTCTACTAATGCCGTGAACTAGTGAGATGGTTAAGGAAGAAAATAAATATTAGTAAAATAAATTATATCCACTTTTATTCTGGGACATTTAGTTCCCTCAGAATAACTACAATGGACAAAGAAATGACAATTGGCTTAAATATAAGTTATTCTTATTACAGTCTTCTTAATTACTTAGTTATGACTTGAAATATTTTAAACTGGAATGGAAGTTCTTGGTTCATATTAACAGATACGTTTACGTTTTATAAGCTTCGGTTACATTTTAAATAATGTATATATATATTAATGATCGGAAAGTTATTCGAAATAAGAATTATTTTAAATTTTTAACTTGTAATTTTCTAACATTGTAAGGTTTATAATTTTTTTTTATCATATTATTTTAATAAAAATTACATTTTTTTTTTATTATCTCGTTTTCAATAGTTTTTAATGTAATTTAGAGTATGGCAAGTTCCTGAACTCAGTGCTGAGCCCATTGATATGATCCGTAGTAGCTTCGGCCAGTTAAGAGACGGAGTTTAAAAACTCATCTGTATTAAATTTTATATTATTGAATTTGATGAAAATATATGTAAAGTGTTCGATTTTGCAAATTGTGAATCGTTACTGCTTTTCCCTTCTGTATTTGAATAATCCGGAAAAAAATAAGTAAGGTAGTCCTAAGTACCCAATATTTCTTATCATCTGACCTAGCCTCACAGATCCTTTAATAGAAAAAAATACCAACAATACTCTTCCATAGGAATATCAATCACCAATAAGAAGTCACCCTCAGCTGTCGTCACAAGGAGAAAAAAAACATCCCTTCAGCCGATTACCTTCCTCCCAAAGGAGGCCCGTAAAAATCAAACTGTTGTGACAAACGGAGGGAAAATTCCCGGCGGTACAGATATAATAGGGCTATGGCCAGGTGAAGAAGGGGGATTTTTTCGCCGGGACAATGCGGAGGGCACACCTGGACAGAGCATTATGGGCCCCAATAAACAGGCAAAAACCATATAACGCACCTCCAAGACTCTAGGTAATTAGCTGCTACCGTGGGCTTTTTGTCTTGTGGACATTTCTTCTTGCCATTCCTAGGGCTTCAAAGGATCCTCTCTTGTCGTTTTGGTGAAATTCCTCTTCTTATTGGCAATAGTTGGAATTTTATTGTACCAGTAAAAGTTCTTGAAGAACCTTAAGATCTTAGTCGGTTTCTATTTCACGGTATGTCTATCTGCTGGAATGGTAAGCTCCCGAAAAAAAAAAGATGATTGCATCCGACTTCTATCTGGGCAAATTAATGTTGGGATTTATTAGAATTTCAAAAGGATAAGGATTTAGATCAGTAAAGGGCCTAAATGACTTACCAAATTAATCTTATTTGTGATATTAATCAAATATCAAATTAGATAATTAATTAATATTACAGTATCTTTAATTAATTAATTAAAGAACGACATGTTTAAAGCACAGATGTAAATTCTCACGGTAATGTTTGCAGTTATTGGTTATAAACGAAAAACTGGCTGTCCCTTTTTTTTTTTGTAGACGTATGTAGTATTGTATGCCATTTGCTGTTTTTGCCACAATTTCATTTAGTCTTCTCATTTTCTCTTGGCTGTATCAGTACGATGACCTGTACTTATTGTTTCAAATGCAATTATAAAAACAATGTAATATATGTAATGGATGCTTATTGTATTAAAGGTGTATTAGTGATTGTTTAATCAGTATTTTTTTTTAAATTTTATTTAAAATTACAACAGACAATTAATATTTTTCATTTAATATTTCCATATCTAAAAAAAAAAATCTTGAAAATAGACCTTATGGAAGTGTAAAGTTATTCTTAAGGTATTTCGATTTATAATAATTATTTAGTTTTTATTTTACAAGAATTTTACTATTTTATAACAACTCTTAGAAATCAATCATGAATGTTTCTAATTTGCATTTCACCCTTATCCATCCCCACACCTTATTGGTTAGAATTTTTTTAAACAAAGTCTCTGTCATTTCTGATCAGTATCCTGCTAACAGTTTCTGAGTTCCTCTTATCTAGGTGCCTTTTTTCGTTTTTTCCTCCTTATTTCGATACCGCCTGCTTGGTATAAGATGACAGTGAACACAATAGGTCGGTTGAAGTGTACGAAGGCCCCGAAACAGGAGGTAGATAAGCCTTATGAGGTAAAACTGAGGACAAAGGATTAAATCTTGTTCAACAGTGACGACTCTGGAGGGAGATTACTTGGAGACAGACAATGGCTGGCAGAGGCAAACACCACTTTATCTCTGTTTCATTTGGCAAGGAAATTACGATTCGGGGTTACTTTAAGGACTTCGTACGGACCAAGAGATAATCAACAGTGACTGTTTATGTCACAGCTTACGTTTCTCATGTCGGTCGGACTATGGAATAAATTTATGCAGTGATAAACGATTGGCGGACTTGTTGGTTAATATTGTTAAAATTATGGACAGTAAGTGAAAACTTGTTTAGGCACTTTTTTTTTTTTTGTGGATAGCAAATGATCCATCACAATCGGGTTTCTATCGTATGAAGTCGGCTGGAGTCGACTAATTGAAGTGTTTTTGCATCTGGATTTAAATATCTCAGAAACTAAATATCGGACCTCCATACTATGAGCGACGAGAATCTTCAGCATTTCACCCTCTTTTTAATGAAATATTATTCAAATTTTTATCTTAACGCGACGCCTCGTTAGGGAGGCAAAAATGTAATAATATGGTGTCAAATACCAAATGATAACGTGTTTTATTGAACATTTGGATTAAAATATCTCAAAAACTAAATTTCGGATCTGCATAATGTAAGCGATGGATATTTTCAGTAGTTCATCATCGCAATGAGTTATGAATCAAATTGTATTTTGACGTGACGCCAAGTTTGAAAGGCGAAAAGGGAAAAATTTACAACCAAATAATTACGACTGTTTTGAACATTTGGAATAAAATATCACAAAATTTAAAAACTTTGAGGAATTTAGAAACTAATTTGCAGATGTCAATTTTTTTTTTTTAATTAGCCATAAAAATAAGAGATTGTGTGTTTCTATTCGGTTTTCTGTTAATTTTCTTTAAATAACTGACCTCCGTTTTAAGACGTTATATTAAAAAAAATACGCAGATTGTTACGTATTAAGCAAATAGATTTCAATCAAATATATTCATCACATATTTTAGCTATCCTAAACCTATATCATTTTTTGAGTATGATACAAATGACGATCAGTCAGAGTTTACTAGAGTCATTCACACAATTATAACTGTATGTACTGTAAATGTAATTACTTTGGAAAGGTAGAACAAAAATAATTTATACACTACTATCATTGTATATATTGTAAATGTTATCAGTTTGTGAATATAGAAGGAAAAAACCAAATGTTTATTTCATATTATTTATCTTGACTTGTCGATGTTTTCACTTCTGAAGAACTCTGTCTAAAGCATATACCTTAGTTTTTTTTTTTTTTAGTAATTTGTTAGTAAGACATGCGTTAATCATTACATCTCACAATGTTTTTATCTGACTTTTAAAGATAAGAACTCATGATGAGAATTATGTTACTAAAAGAAATATTTCAATTTTTAGAAAAAATAATCTTGAGTATTCAACAAGAAATATATAAATTTTATAGATTATAGATTTTTATAATTTTTTTGTTGCACAATTTCAGCTTTTACAATCCTAACACAATTTTATTTTCTTGACACCTAAGGAAACTAAAATAACACAGGATAAAATGAGATCCCTTGTAACTGCATAGGATGCATTTTATGGAGTTGAAATACACTGCGAGGTACATTTGACGGTGGCGCACAACTTAAATGAGTGCTATGCATATGAAGCTCGGCGAAGTGAAGTTGGATTGGGAACTTGCTCTGATCCACTGATATCAATGAGATTTTTTTAAAAAAATGTATAAATATGGCTGATAAATTACTTTGTCTCTTAAAAAACTAAACTACATACCAATATTTTATAGTTCATTATAGTTAAATTGTTTCGTATCTTTACATTTATTGTAAATTCTTTTTAATTTAATTTCAAATATTGTGCAAGGCCTATAATAACCCAAGTGGTTTAACAGCCAAAATTGTTGTAAATGTAAATAAAATAAGTAGTTGGCATTGTTGAGAATTTCGGGATCAAAAATGTTTTTCTTATAATGTGGCTCACTAGGATTCTTGTTATCCAATTAATTTGTTGAACTTGACAATTGATTGGACTATAAGAATATAATAAATATAATACTTCAACTTAGAAGTAAATATTTTAATTCTTTACGAAGTTAAACTGTCTATTATTACGTTTGTAATTGGTGGAAGTAAAATTTTCTTGGCATTTTCTTCAACACCATCAAAAATATTTATTTATTTAAATTTGCCATATGCATGAATAACTTTACGGTAACTTAAAAAGGTTATGTAGAAGTTAGTAAAAATCTGCTTAAGATTTATCGAAAATGTCTAAATCACTTCAAAAAAGTGCTACGGTACGCACACCACACAACTTTCACTTACCACCCTCTTAGCAGAAATAAGTATTTTCAGACAAAGGGGAAATGAAAGTGAAAATTATAGACACTATATTTATTTATATTTCATTATATATATTTTTATTTCTTTAAGTATCCTTATATGTCAAACTTTTAATATATATATTTCAATGTAATCTATTCAATTAAATATTAAATAATACCACCCGTAACTTTTATGAAAACATATAGGTATATGTACATATCCGGAGTTATTTTATTGAGCTCATATTACGTATGGAAGCCTGTTCTAATCTTTCGGGTGAGCTCGGAATTGCTCGTATTTCTTTGGTTCCTCCGTTAAAACTGTTCTTCGTTACGATATCTTATTTCTCCCTTATAATTATCAAATTCTTTCATATTTTATATTTATGTATTTTTTATATCAAAGATTAATGTGAAATGGTAAATTATTTCAAATAAAAAAAATTAAAGGTACTTTAGAAGAAGCTAATATTGAAAATTGGCACAATTAAGCTCTGTTAGAGAACATTAATGAGAATGAAATCTCCATTGTATTAAAAAATACTTTTTTTTACACTTATGTAATCAATTTAATCAAAATCGTTTGAGCCGTTTCCGAGGAAATCTTAAGAATATGTTAAGTCTATAAAAAAAGTGGTGCTTCCGGTTAGCCGATTTTTACGACAAATTTGCTGTAACATCTCAGGTATATAAAAACCTTAAATATGCAATTTCACATTCGTACGACTTTTCGTTTTTGTGATAGACTGATAACACAGACACACACCCATACACAGATCATTTTGCGAGACTTAGTTATTTGGACTCAGTGGGCCTAAAAATGTGTATTTTCGTTGAAAACTCAGATTCGAAAATTTTTACGATCGCAGTACTTTAGTAGGTATATGCTTCATATAGAGTGAAAGTAAAAATTTAGTGACACTTATAACAAATGAACTAAGACAAAAATTTATCGATATTTTTTTAGCTCAAGAAAATGTTGTAAATGAAATTTACAATCCTTTAGAATTATCAAATTCTTTCATATTTTATATTTATGTATTTTTTATATCAAAGATTACTGTGAAATAGTAAATTATTTCAAATAAAAAAAATTAAAGGTACTTTAGAAGAAGCTAATATTGAAAATTTGCCAATGAGGCCCCGTTAGAGAACATTGATGAGAATGAAATCTCCATTATATTAAAAAATGCTATATTTTACACTTATGTAATCAATTTAATCAAAATCGTTTGAGCCGTTTCCGAGGAAATCTTAAGAATATGTTAAGTCTATAAAAAAAGTGGTACTTCCGGTTAGCCGATTTTTACGACAAATTTGCTGTAACATCTCAGGTATATAAAAACCTTAAATATGCATTTTCACTTTCGTACGACTGTTTGTTTATGAGCTAGACTGATAAAACAGACACACACCCATACACAGATCATTTTGCGAGACTTAGTTATTTGGACTCAGTGGGCCTAAAAATGTGTATTTTCGTTGAAAACTCAGATTCGAAAATTTTTACGATCGCAGTACTTTAGTAGATATATGTTTCATATAGAGTGAAAGTAAAAATTTAGAGACACTTATAACAAATAAACTAAGACAACAATTTATCGATATTTTTTTAGGTCAAGAAAATGTTGTAAATGAAATGAATTAAATAAACATCAAAATTTGATGGATCATTAAAGGACGTATGTTTAAATCTTTAAGGCGGTAAATATTTAGCATACGACTTCTCCTTCACCTTCTCCCACACTCTATATTCTCTGTAATACAAATTAATGTTTGTTGCATACCACCTCCAGTTCTATGTACGATTAGTCAGCAAGTCTGAGTAGATTTAAAAAAATCATTGAACAAACAGTTCAATAAAAATAATACTATTATTATGCTACACAATCATGTATCCCAGGAGCTTCATGTTGAAAAAATATAAAATGTTTTCGGAAAGATTGATTCTTACTATATTTTCAGATTTTTTTATCAAGGACATCAGTTTTTAAAATTCTGAGAATATAAAGAATAGTATGGTGCAAATCGGTCATTTTTGTATATGGGTTTATTATTTTAAAAAAAGTAAATAAATAAAAATAACCTTTTCCTCTTCTTCATTCTTATTTTTGTGTCGAAAATAATATTTTTTGTAGGGGAATTAGTTAATGAATATTTATGACATAATTTTATCCGAATAAGCACTCGAAGACGCTGAATAATTAGATCTTTTTCTTGGAACGTCATATTTTTTCTTTTCATTTTTTATGTTTCTTTTTCAGTCTTAGTGTGCTGATTTTAAATATACATATAATGAATTGCCTTTAATAAAAAAAACTTCAAAATATTCAGTCATTTATCAGTTTATGTTGTATTTTTACACAAACTTGATTACATCCGTTATTCATTTCATGAAAGTTATTAATGGTAAGTTGTGCTAGTTATCTAACTTAACTTCAGTTGTTGTTATAATATTCGTATTAGAGCTTGGCAATATTGAATAAGTTTCAATGTTAGTAAAGTTACAACCAGTGGCAAACTATGAGAAATAGCCCGGAATCAAATACATCAGCCTACGTGGTAGAGTTCCAGTTATGGTTTCCAAACATTTCCAAACCGAATAGAAAGAGCTAATTTCGCAATATCTAAAATTACGACTCCTGTGGCCTGCAAGCCACCACACCTTGTTATGTATCGAAATAAACGGGCCTTATTGTCCGAATGGATATTATCTCGAGAATTATAACCCTGATTGGCAATTAATGCCGCAGCTGGTTTATTAAGGAGTAAAGTCGATACTGTGTTCGATTGCAATCGTAATATCGATTCTCCTCGCTTCTCGCGGACTGAATAATTCCTATTGCCTCGCTGATTGGAATTTCTTTATGGATGGGGCTCGGAAGGTTGGTTTTGTAACATTCGGGTTTGCTTTCGATTGTGTTCTGATGGAGTGAAAAATTGAATATCTATACTGAAACCACTTCAAACAGATCCATAAAATGAAATATAATTGGTTTGCACAAAGGAATTTCGTTGAAACTCTTGTTATTTCTTTCATATATGCGCTCATTTCGTCAACCTCTTTTGTTCGACGGAAATATTCCATAATGTAAAGTTTCATCAAGATACACACTTTACGTTTATACTCCTATCACCCAATCTCATGGTACATTACATTTACTTGGAAATATAGGTTTTGTAGTAGGGATATTTGTATGTTAGGGATATTAATGTCTCCTGTCATTGAATAAAATTGTGTGTTATTAACTAAAATTTCTTCTTAACAATTTTCGATCTATTTCGATTCTATTCGAAAGGTAGTGGGGTAGCTCATTGGGTGAGTACATACTTTCAGAGTCAAGGTTCTAGATTCGAATCCGGCTGATGACAAGGAATTTTTCATTAGCCGTGGATCTACCCTGTGTTCGGGAGACCCTCTTGGGGCACACTAGGCCTCTAAAGTGGGTTTTCTTAATTAAAATAATTATCTGAGGGGAAAAAAACCTGACGGTTGAGCGAGATATTGGTCTAATCATCTTTTTGAGGAACAACCGTTGGCCTTGTACCAGTACTTCCTCACATAGTAATGCACTTACGACCTCTCATGAGTTGTAGTGGTGCAGGTTTTTTTATTATTAATTTTTTCGATTATTGTCCAATAATGATTAAAGTTTTTTATTAAAAAAATTTTTGCAATAATTATTTTTAACATTACAATAATAATGTTTTAACACCACAAATTGTATTTTATTTATCTGGGAATTGTAAGACTACTATAAAATACTTTTGTCTTTTGTTTTAATATGAATAAAAAAAAATTATCAAGGCTATCAAAACAAAATTATTGATTTGTGGTTGTAATCCGAATTATCAATGAGCTTTTATTAAAAGTTAATCTATCCAATCCCATAAGTTGGGAAATTGGGCAATTAACAAATTTTTCATTTTTACTCGTCTACAAAATGATTCCGAAAATAAGAATGAGGATTATGTATTTGGGTTTACTGTTTATATGTATGCAATAAATTTTGAACGAATGGCTCAATGATTTTCAAGTTTGATGGCTCAAATTATTAATGATGTGCCGTTATTACTTTTTAATTATTAGTGTTGTATCTGCTTTCAATCTGCCGTCTTTTGAAACCATATCAGTTTTAAAACTTGTATTTTTTTTTAATAACCTGTACTGTAATAGCGGAAAGATTTCTTCTCTCCCTCTCCCCCACCACCACCTATGTAGGGAAAACCAGGCCTATAGGACATCTCTGTGGTACTCTTATCAGCTGCGTCACTGGTATTAAAGTTAGTGAAGATTGAGCAAGTAGTATGGTTTCATTCAAATCACTTCACTCCTGAGATCTGTACCACCGTATTATATTTAGTATAGTATAATATATATTGTTAACAATACACTATGTAATAAATATTTAACACTATATATGATCCTCTTTCTTTTGTACACAAAGACAGTATCCTGGACAGAAACCTTGAGGGATGAATTTCGCGATGATGGTATTCGTTTGAATACAGACAGAGGAGAGAGTCCTCAGGTAGCCGTGTCAATGAGTGCGGCTTTCAACGCCTGCCAACACCTGTAATTAACCTGTCCTCAGTCAGTGCTACCAATTATATCCTCATTAATATTCACTTTCAGAGTGGTCCATGTCCTTTTAGATAGGTCGTTCTTGTCTCGTATTGATATCGATTGATTATTCAACAATTAAAAAAAAAATTATTCGTTCAACTTGTTGTCTGTTTGTAATCGATTCCATGACTTGATACCAATAAGAATTTTATAAAATTTTCTTCACTAAATTAATTCACGAAACCTTAAAATATTTCCTATACATCATTGGTTCCGTTGTTGTCTACAGATATATGTTACTTATGGTTGGGTTTTTATTTTTTAAATTTTTTTTTGTGTGTGTAAGTGAATCTCAATCATTTTTTAACCATAAAGCCATAAAAATTCGTAATAAAATAAAGGGAACTGTAGGAGTACAGAAATTGATTAGATTTATTTACGATACTCATTATTCAATGAATATAGATTTTATATATATATATATATATATATATATATATATATATATAGCTATAATTTAAACTTTGTAAATTTAAATGTTAGAGACCTTAGTGATCAAAATATAAATAAATAAGAATCATTATTAGGCAATTTTAGGCTTTTTTATATGTTCTTGTAGATCACGATACTTTTTTACCAATGATAGTCTCTATAATTTTTTAAACCGCTTTATTCCTAAAGAAGCTTTCGGTGACCTGCACGATATTCATCTTTATAATACAACACATTATAATCAATAAATTTAACAATGAGCAATACATAATGTTACATACTCTTTTAAAACATATTCTTCTTGATCATTGGTAAAAAAATATCCTGATCTACGAGTAAGAATTATTTTGAAATAAATAAAAGTCTGGTTCCTTTGAAAATATGGTTCAGTAGTTATTTTTTTCGGAAAAAAATACCTTAAGTCAAAATGAGAAACAAACAAAACACCGTTAAATGAACTAAAGTTTAAGATTAAATAACTGGTGAAGTAAATAAGTACCTGAAAAAAACAATCTCAACGAAAAAAAAACAAGAACGTCTTTTTAATTGTTCCCATAACATTACTGTATGTTAGCAACAAAATATAATATTTTCAATTTAAAACTCTTATTGTTTTTAAATGTCATAATAATTTCATAAGAACAAATTGAATCTGGGAGTATTCGGTTGAACCTTTATGGCTTGATCTGTATTGGTTATTCTTAATATAATATTTAAAATTAATGGGAAGAATAAGAATGTTTTCTAAATATTATTATTGCAATTGTTTACATTCACTTACCAATATATGTAATATATTTCCTCTTTATGGGTGATAAATATTCAGGACGCATTCTTTTAAAAAAATTAAATTTTTTATTTGTGCCAACGTTTCAAGACAAACATGTGGGTCACCTTCAGGACTGAAAATTTTAAAATACAATCAGAGATGTTATATTATACGACCGATAATGGTAAATAATAAACTATATTGATTTGATGGTACATGAATATTAACTATTATTAGAATACAATATTAAAAATGAAATATGTAAAAAGTTTTACGAACTAAAAATAATATATATATAATCTATTTATAAAATTTTGTCATATTGTGTATTGTAATAATAGTTAAGATTCATGTACCATCAAATCACTATAGTTTATTATTTACCATTATCGGTCGTATAATATTATATGTCATGTTTGGGGCGGAAAGGTTGGCACAAATAAAAAATTAACATTTTTTTTTTAAATACTGCGCCCTGAATATCTATCAACCATGATATGTAGAACAGTCTACTAGCTTCCTTCAATATTTTATCTTTAGTTGTTATCTCAGACTAAATTGTTTTATTTCTGCTATCGATTTATCCTTCTTCAAGTGAACTTTTCTTCACAATAGTATATTTTCTGCGACTTTATCTGAAGGATTTTAACTTAAACGACATAACTTTGAATATTTTTTAATTTTCTTGATTACATCTTTTTTAATTCTTTACTTTATTGAATGGAAACTCCCTCGTAGTATGTCCTGAATTTATCTTTTAAGTTAACCTCATGTTACACCTGTATAGTAAAAAAGGCAGCAACAAAGTTTATGAAAGGTGACGGGTTTGGAGCTCGCCATTCACATCTGCAACGTTTACGCTCCTTAAAGTGATATAGAGGCAGTTATAAAAGGTATTGCAGTTCTCTGCGGCCTGGGGGCTTTATTGAGCCTCCTTTTGAATGATATCCTGAATTACGCCCCTGTAAAACTTTTCATTTTTGAAAGGCCATTTTTCCTTTTTATGAAACGAATTATTTCTTCTCCGGGTGGTAGGCGTATCAGAGAGAAATTTTCTCGGTCTTGAAGGCAAAATTTATATGGAGGTTACGCCAGGAAGTCATAAACATTTTATAGAACAAGTATTTCATAGAACGCCTTAATATCGTGCCTTTAGATTTTTTATTTCTACATTATGTATTATTTATTTATTCGCTAATGATTCTATTTCTATTCTGTTTCAGGTAAGAAGATTATTGCAATGTTTGGAATGGTCATGGCAAGTATTTTTTTAATTTTCATATTGGCTACTGAAGATTTGCTCGTATATCGCGTGGTAATGATTACTACTAAGTAACTACAAATTAAAAAAAAACAAAATACAAAAAGATTTCATTACAATAATGAGAATTTCATATTTCTATACATTATAAAAATAAACCATTGCCCATTGTTTACTGTTTTGTTTATTAATAGGATCTACGAATACTAATGCATGAATAGGAAATAAAATATTTGTTCATTGAAACACAGGGATTATATTTTAATCGATTAAAACATTTAATTTCATGTCTCGAATTTAACTAGTTGCAGTAACAGTGTCGCGGCTGAGAGAGAAGCACTGGGATCTCCTGGAGTCCTGCCTTGGCTTCCACGTCGGGGAATAAGGCATGACTCAGAGTCCCCCGAGTGAATGTAAATATTGTACATAGGTGTGAATGTGATTTATTTACTTTAATTTCATCTAGCTTTTATCTATTATTTCATTATTTTTTTTGTACACAGGCATACCAATTTACTTATTTTATTTTTTTTTATATTTCTTTTTCTTTATTATTGATATTAATTGTATGTACATATTGTGTGAATGAATCATGTAGCCTTAATATTAATGCCCTTCAATGTGGCAGAATGTATTAATATTCAATAAAGAAAGTTTAAATACAAAAAAAAAAAAAAAAAAGCTAGTTGCAGACTCACCCCCAATATCAAACATTCTTAAAAATGTCGAAGACAGAGTTAGTATTGGATTTTTTAAAATGAAACAATTTGTTGAACAAAATTAAAAAGTTAAAATTTAAATCTAGTTCAACGATAAACAAAATTTAAAGTTGATGAACTTGATGTTTTCCTCATAAATACCCTAACAAACAATAACAACATTTAACCTATTCATGTTTATTGATAAAAAAAAAAATGTTTCTTTTTTTCGTTTCAAACCTCCAAATTTGTACACCTAATCATTTATATATGAGCCTTTCAGTTGACAGAATGTCACAAATTTCAACATTTTTGAGTAAAGTCATTTTAGTGATATTTATATTTGGAAAATTTTTAATACCTGTACATACAGTGAGTTGATTCCAGATTAGGTAATTGCAATGTTGAAATATAGAACTGTGAATAAAGATATACATTTTCTCACAAGAAATATCACTAAAATTAGTAATCAAAAATGTTAAAACTGGAGTCATTCTGTCAACTGAAAGGCTCATATTCATGTTGAAAATATCTCGCTGTTTTTGTATATAATGTATTTATATGTTTTAACTTATTTTCCTTTTATCTCCTGTGCTGTGGTAAATTGTCGTACTTTAAGACTTGTGCTCTAAGAACGCAATATGTTCAGAAGATAGGATATTTCTGCAAGTTTAAATACTGTTCGTATCGCTTCTATTAAGTAGAAATATACATATTCATGTGTAGTATATTGTGCGTATTCCGGGTATAAAAGTAAATAACTCTTTGTTTGCTTGCTTGATAAAGACAAAATTATTTATTTTAAGATGAAGAAAGTTAAACCATCTTTGAAATACATTACAGTTAAGTAGTGTTGCCCAAAATCGGTCTTGGTCGTGCATTTTCCAAGACCAAGACCGCCTGATAACAGTCTAGATCAAGCAACAGTCTAGACAGCAACAGCTAGATCAAGTAAAAGCTGCGAAAAAAATCGTTTTTTTTTTAATTAAAAAATAGCAAAATAGTTACTAATACTTGACAATTTTAGTTACTATATGTAAAGAATTGGTAGACCTAATATACTTTTGCATTTATTTCTTACAATTTTTCATTCGGGCGTAGTTAGGTTCCCCCTATCTTAAAAAATACAGTAATATCTCTATAATAGTAGGCTAATAGTTAACTTCGAGACTCTTGTGAAAGAGCAAGAGCAAGACTCGTCTTGGTCTCGCTTTTGGGTAACACCAAAGGTAAGGCTTCTACACGCAGAATGCGATACGTCTCGGTGATAAGATATGTCGGCGGCGAAATGGCGATATAGTTGTATTAAAATTTTACTGCATTGCTTTATAGCAATGATAGAGTGCTTTTTTCCTCAGCGATACTGACAAAGAGATGTCGTACCGCCGAAACATATCGTACTATGTGTATAGAAGCCTATATCTTTTTCGTATCACCGTATGAAAACTATTAACTAGATCAATATTACTAGATTTAAAGGCCCCTACAAAGAGAACGCGACATGACGCGACGGCACGATATCCCTTTGTCTGTATAATCCGACTTATTATGATATTATAAGTCCTGATTGAAGAACATACATGGTCATTTCTTTATTTAAATTCTGTGTGAGTATTATAAATAAAACTAACCTCATTGAACGATTTCTTCTTGCCCAAATGCTGCGATATATTTTCCATCCTTATTCAGAGATTTTCTTATAGCTCAGAAAGAGCCTCGTTATGTCTGCAATGTCCTTCCAATCCAGAAATACTTAAGATGCGACAAGTTGGACTGTAAGACGGACGGAGACGACAGACAAGCGCTAACTAATAAACCAGGCATGAGTTACTGTCGGAGATAGCTGGCAGCAGAAGCTGTATTTCAGTTTTACTGTTCGCATGTGCTCAGAGGGGCATAAAGCTCCCTTAGACAAATTGACTCTATGTCGGTTCTGGCTATTCCAGTGTTTGGCATCCTTGTCATTTTCAGTATATCGCCTGTCTCCTCTCCAAGCTCCACTAAAAGTAAATGCGTCACGAAAAATTGAAACTATTCCTTTCGGGAAATAGTGTAAATACGAGCCAGTATTTAATAACAAAATAACATCAAAAAACAATAGAAGAACTATTGCTCAACCAATTAAGATGAAAATATATTAATCATAAATACCAGCAAAATCAATGTGGCTGGCAGCAAACGAGAAAAAAAAAAAGGTCGTCTGAAGCATTTTTGGTTTATTATTTTCAGTAATGAACTATTGTAATCGTTCAAAAATTTCCAAAACTTAATCCCCAATATTTGAGGTTTTGCGTTTGTGGATACGTAGAACTCGAAAATCAAATTAAAACATTTTTGTCTGTCCGCTGTCCGCGCATGTCTCCCGAGGATGATCTTCCTACCTCGACATTACTATCTGTCCTTTCCTTTCAAGATAGCGGTTGAAAAATCTGTGTTGCTATAGGCCTTAGCGCCTAAAGAAACGAATGTACTGATTCCAATGAAATTTGGCTAAAGTTTTCTCCTCGATGCCTTTTAAATATATTTATTGAACATACTTCTCCTTCAAGATGGCGGCCGAAAGACTCGTGTCGTATAGGCTGTAGCACCTGAACGGATGTACTAATTTCAATTAAACTTGGATAAAGTCGTCTCTTAACCCCAAACCCTTAAAGATTATCTATATAACATACCTCAACGAAAAGAAGCTGGAAAGTAACGAGGGATGGTAAATTTAGATTTCCGAATAGCTCAAAAGCATACACTTTTTTGTTGTTGTATAGTCCTAAAAAAAAAAATTGTTGAAATTGGACAATTTGGTGCAAAAATATGGTTTTTCAATATTTTTTATATGTTCCATTGCAAAGTTTATTTCCTTTACTTTGGTTTTTAATATCCTCAAAGTTTTACATCAACTGAAGCAATGTGTTTTATTTTTTTTTTTTAAATTCTAATTATGAAATAAAAAAATATTTTTGTATGCAGCTTTTTTTTTATTGCTTTAGATGAAAAACAAAGGGACTACTTAAAATGATTAGTCCGTGGTACCGATACCCTTTTATCAAATTATTAACATCTGCCTTAAACTTCGTAAATAGCTTCATTTCATCGTAACCTACAACTATTTTATTTACGGAAATTCTTGGAATGGGTATTTTCAATCTAGAGGTTGGCAAACTTTGTCTATATTAGGCTCTAAAACCTAGTATATACCCATTTGCTTTCCACTTCGATCGCAATATAATTTGTTTAGAAAATCAAGAAAAAAGGTGGCCTACAAAAATATTGAGCCGTATGATCTATACAACCTCATTAATTTGACATTTTGTGGGTGTAGGTCACGCCAAACTCCTCAATATTTTGGAAGGCCACTTTTTTGGTTGATTTTGTGCTCAAATTATCAAATAATATAGTGTGTTAGTATGTCCATGTATGTTATTATGAAATAGTTTGTAGTGTGTCCGTATATGGGTTTAACTGTTGGCATTTGAAGGACTTAATGTAGAGTAATGTTTGTGACATACCATGGAGCTTTAGTTATGAAACGTTTTCAGTTTTCGTATGTGGGTCGTTTTGGCTGTCCCGCAAATTTGTGAAGCGTAGGCCCTATATTTAATAACAATTTTTTATATTTATTCAGTACTTGACTATCCCAACTCAAACTCCCAAGATCAGCCTTAACGCAATCCTCCCATTTTCGTTTCGGTCTTCCCCTCGGAAATTTACCAGTCAGTACAGCGCATATTAACCTTTTACCCATTTATACTCCACTAAGCCATAAAATTTATACGCAAATTTTAATCGCCACAAAGCTAACATCTCATTCCTATTCATTGAGTACAGTTCACGCAATTCAGCGTTGTGTAGACGGCTTAAGTTTCCAGTTAATTCGTTCTTGTTCGGTCCAGTTATTTAATAATACAAATTATTAGGTCAAATTTAAATTATAAAAGAGTGAATAGTAAATAAAAATAAATTATTTAAATTTAATTTTACAAATGAAAAAATCTTTGATTAAGAAAACATTTTAAATTATATTTAGATTAGCTGACGTAAGGATGTTAGTGAATAGAGCCCTTGACCACGAACTTAACCCAAGTAAGATAAGACCCGCTTGAGAATCACCAGCCGCTTGAACTAACCAAATTATCACCAATTTATAAATCGTTCATTGTTAATAAATAGCAACTCTTCTGAGTATACATGGACAAGTAAATGTATATTTGCTTTTAAAGTTAACCAGAACTTCGGCCACTCCAGATACCTATCTCTCCATAACAAACTTCAGAACCATCCGAACCCTCTCGGTTCAAATCTAGCTTTATCCTCGATATCTGATATCTGGATCGATATCTGAATTTATTATTGGAGTAATATCAGTGGGTAGTTTTTCAACAAGCGTTTTCATGTTATTTTATTCTTGAATGCACATTTACGAGATGTTTTTTATTTTAATATAGTTGTAACTATCGTGAATAAATAAAAACAAGTTAAACTATATGATTCAATCATTTTCTCTTGACTCATCACTTGTTAACTGGGAATAATGATTTTTGCAACCTTTTCTAGTAACAATAATATTAACTTGTAGGTAAAGACATCATTAAATATAAACGGAATCTTATTCAATACTAATATTCTGTAATAAAGTTGCCTCGAAAATATAGTTAACGGTCATATAAATCATAAAATCGTTGCGTATAATCGTCTTACTCCCGCTTGTGAAACATCCGAATGGAAAAAAAATATCACTTTATCCGCGGCCAAATTCGTTTCATTTGCAATTTTAAGGAGTTGCGAAGCGATACAGGCCGAGGTCAACTGATGATGGACGAGCTTCTTCGCCTTCCTTTTCTGCCTTCCGACATGAATTATTTACTCCTCTTCTTCTCGGAGAGTGGAAGATGAAAAAAACAAAACAAAGAGGAGCGTTTTATATGGATTATCCACCCTCTGTTTTAGTGCAAAACTTCTGGCATGTTCTCACCCATAACAGGTTCGTGAGTTTGAAATATATGGCACAGTCTTCTTGCACCGAAATTCAAATGTTTGAAACCCAGGCTTTCCGAAAATCTTGTCCCTCGGATCCTTCAATTCGTGGGGCGGGATGGCAGAGCGTGCTAACTTATGTGCACTGCACCGCGTATTGTTCGACAACCTAATAACCGAACTTTAGAGGAAAAACACAAAATTACGAGGAAGGAAAAATTACGAGTTCACATCCCGTTGTCGGGGGAGCTTTTAACTCTGGCATTAATCCCCCGCCCTCACTCTCTGGCCTGGGAAAGACTCCGTGTAGTCTAAAAGGCGAGGAAGAGGAGAACTAAAAAAACAACGATAAAAAATAAAAATGATCCTTTAATTCTTTTTAAGTGAATTTTGAATAGCTATTGGACAAGATAAGATATTCCACTTTTTGTTATGATTACTTGTTTATTAATATAATTATATTAATAGGTGCCTGGATGTTCTAATTCCATTCTACTCTGATCCGCGTAAGATGGATAATTTAAGGATTTTTTTTATATAAATCCAAAAAATAAATAAATGAATGGGTTAATAAATGATGTAAAAGCTTAGTAAACCCATTTATTCATTCATTCATTATTGTACATTTGATGTCTGGTACATTTATTTATTCTAGGTCTATAAATATTTTTGAAAATCCTTATTCTCTGAATAAACTAATTTTGTACCTATTGAAACAAAAATACGTGATGCTTAAATTCAATTATTTATATTTTTCATATGTTCTCTGTTTCCTTTGGGAATATTTTAGTGTTTGTTTTTTTTATTTACTCTTAAAAAATAATTGAGTGGCTATTGGAAAACAAACTTTTTTTAAAATAAAGATGACATTTGACAGATTGGAGAAGTTTAAAAAACGGTCAGTTCTAGTAACATTTATTTGTTGATTTTTCAATCCGTTATTTAATTTACTAATACTGAAATTTTTAATTGTGTAAAATTTCATAAATAATAAACAAATATGTGAAAATTAAAAAAAATAAATGTTTTTGGTTTTTATTTGTTAAAATAATTATACAGTCATGCCGTTCAATTACTCCTGATTGTTTTGAAATTATGCAGTAATTAGCATGAGAGAATAGCATATCCTTATCCTTAATATCAAAAACAGTTTAGGCCTCGTGGTGGTGAGCTGTGGTGTAGTGGGTTTTTGATAAACATGTAGAGCACAACCCACACCCGGGTACTGAATTAAGGGGATTAAAAAGGTATCAAGAGCAGATGTGGCTAAGCAGCACTTTGTAGGTACAAAGCTCTGGGACACAACCCCGCGGAGGGGAGATGGCAAAGGGTTATTTTACGGTAATTGCTTGCTAACGTACAACAACGACTACAATAATGGTTATTGTAACAAAAGCGTTTATACTGTTGATGTAGACAAGTCTTTTGATTCCGCTCGGTGTCTATTTAATCATATTGTTTGCTGCTATATCTAATTAATAATAACTGCTACTTAGGAAATTTACAATCGAAAATGGATCTATAAGTAAATAATTAATTTATATAAATATTAATCAGTGTGGAGAGAAAAACGAGCGGCATAAAATCACACATATTATGTGAGATTATATTTATTGTTTGTCTAAGGTTTCGATCTATCTTGTAGGTCTTCATCAGATTTTTCGTTAGAGACAACTCAGTAATTAATGGTACATTAATATGTTAATAATTATCGTTTTTTAAAAATAATAATAACTGAAACAGCAAACTCAAAGATTCGATGGCGATGCCGCCGATTGCAGTCAACATCCAAAGACAGCCTTCCAAACCCACCACCTCAAGATCACCCTCAACGCAATTCTCCCACCTTCACTTTCCTTTACCCCTCGGGTGCTTACGAGTGAGCTCTGTACATATTAACCTTTCGTTATTAAGAAAACGAGTTTTACTGTCGTGAAAAAGAGTTTCGTGGTAGATCTCCGAAACGAATTCTCTTCTATCTTCTCACTCTAGTTAGAATAGGTTTTGGTTATACCACTATAACAAATCCTCTGTACGCCAGAAATGGCGAAGTAGAAATAAAAAAAAATATATATATATAAAAATAAAGTTTTTATTATAAAAAATAATACAGCCTGCAATTCGGCGTTTTTTAACCGCCAGAATTGATTACTTGCTTATTCCTTAATGTAAGCGGCCACGTCTCGTTTCCGTAAAGAACCTCGGAAATGATAATGGTTTTATAAATCCAATTGTTTACGTTTCGGGTAAGTAGGTACGGGCTAAGTAGATCTGCTACAAAAAAAATAACGACCATTTCAAACTTTTTTTCTTATCGTCAGCCTTAAATGCTTAAGCTTTCTATACGTTCAAACGAATTCCCTTCTTCATCTATCACCACAATCGTGGCTAGATCCATATATTTTGTCTTGTACCAATCAATTTTGACCCCTAGTTCATTCATTATCGGCTTTCATTAAAGTTGTATTTATTATTGTAGTTGCCGTTTCTTCGCTTGATAGTATGAAATCATCAGTATACATAAACACGGTATATTGATCCACTCAGATTCAAACATTTTTGGTACGTATCTCTCTTATGATATCGTTTAATGTTAAACTAGATAGGATAGGTGAAAGGGAATCATCTTTTTTCAAACACAGACAAACTTCAAAATTTGATTTATTTTAATAGTAGCAATAAATCATTGACGGATTGAGGTTATATCTCTTATTAAGTATCTGTACCATGAACAAGTTAATGAAGATATATTAAACTTTCAAGGAACTGAAACTTTGGTTGTATATAGAAATTCCGAAGTTAAGAAGAATTTCGTCTTCTCTCAACAGTTTTTGGTATACTCTAAAATAATTATCACTGTTTGGAAACGTCAGGGGGGAGAAGAAAAAATACAAGAAAATTCAGAGGAGAGGAAATACTTAATATGATCCGAGGAAATTGAGAAATGGAAAATCTCCCCCACCCTAATCGTTATTATAAAACCTAATTTCAATGTTATTAAGGAGGCGGTGGAAGAGGGGCTTTAATAATAACGTTATCGCCGTGGCGAGGGCGTCATGGGGGTCTGCGTTAACTCTGACGTTTTTTTATCTTAATAGCTCTAGGTCCAGCTATGCCCCATTATACATACAGCATCTATTTTATATATTTTATTAGCAAAGTTTATTTTGAGAAATAAAACGATTTTATTATCCTGTCCGGTTTTTATTATTCCGCTCCAGCAGATACGGGCTAATCTTTTTACGCCGAATTTTTAGAATTTTGGAAATTAAGTCTCTCCCTTTCCTCTTCCTCTACCCCCTCTTCCTGAAGAACTAATCATTATGCAAATGACGAAAGCCGATAAGCCGAAGGGGTATTACCCCATCCCCAGGCCATAAAATCCTTTATTTTTCAGCCTCTTCTCTATTGGTTTTAGATTGATGATAAGAGGATTAAGTTGAACATAACCGCTTAATTATACCTTTCCCCTCCCTCGCCAACATTAATTACCTGTCGTTATAAAGTCGGCTTATATTTTGGCATTTGCGATTGTATTCGATCTGATATGTTGCTGTATAACATGTTCGTAACTTTGAAATATTGATTATGTTGTAATGTGGTGATGAAAGAGAAGCAACATATGTGTCATCTTGTCTCGGATCTAATTAACAATATTTTTTATGTACTCAACTTTTTTCTTTTGCTTTACCTTTAGCATTAGTGATCAGGTCATGCCAGTCGTTGTCTAAACACTTAATTTCAAAAATTTGAGTTTTTTTTTTTATTGTAATAACTGTATTAAAATAAAAATATATCTAGTAAATATGTCTCATTCCAGTCTAAAGTCCTCCGATCAACAGTCGATGCTCCCTTCTATGTATCACATAAAACCCTCCATAATGACCTTCGTGTCCCATTTGATCTTGAAAAATTTTGATTAACAAAGTCTAACCCCAGACAAATTTTCCAAATTTCACCAGAACCTCACTAATCCAAATCCTGTAACACAATTCATATCTACCTCCAGCCATCCCTACAATCCTCCACAGACATGCCAATCGTTATCGTAACACTTACTTTCAAAAATTTGAGTTTTTTTTCTGTTGTAATAACTGTATTAAACTAAAAATACATCTAGTACCTATGTCTCATTCCAGTCTAAAGTCCTCCGATCAACAGTTGATGCTCCCTTCTATGTATCACATAAAACCCTCCATAATGGCCTTCATGTCACGGCAGTGGTCCCTCGACGTTCTGTAGATATTATATATAGGTGCGAATGTGTTTTGTTTACTTTAATTTCATTTACCTTCTATCTTTATTTCAATTTTTGTACACAGGCATATTAATTTATTTATTTTATTTTTCTATATTCCTTTTTCTTTATTATCTCTATCTTAGTCATTATTTGTATGCACTTATTGTGTGAATAATTAATATAATCTTAATATTAATGGCCGTCACAATGTGGCAGAATGTGTTAATATTAAATAGAAAAATAATAATAAAAAAAGTAAATATACTTAGAGAAATATCATAACATGAAAAGACTTGTAGAAAAACTACTCATTGTTAGCACACTAATAAATTTTCTAAATTAGGAAATCATGAGAAAACAACTACTATTCAAACAAGTCGAAGGATTATCAGAGATCGAAGAGGACACAAGGTTAGAAGCGAGATGGTTCGAATGGTTCTGAAGTTTATTATTAAAGGATAGGTTCCTGGATTGGGCCAAATCTAGTGTTGCCCAAATGCAAGACCGAGACGACTCTTAGTCTTGGAAACTCAGTCTTGGTCATGCGCAAGAGTCTCGCAATTACATATTAGCTTAATGCTATAGAGATATTACTGTAATTTTTTATATAGGAGAAACCTAACTAAACCCGAATGAAAAAATAGAGGAGTTAAATACATAAGTATATTGGCTATACCAATTATTAACATATAGTAACTAAGATTGTCAAGTATTAGTAACTATTTTGCCTAAATTTTATTTTAAAAATCAATTTTTTTTACCAGTACTGGTCTTG
Source organism: Nezara viridula (assembly GCA_928085145.1). NCBI lineage: Eukaryota > Metazoa > Arthropoda > Insecta > Hemiptera > Pentatomidae > Nezara > Nezara viridula. The sequence goes on along the minus strand of OV725080.1, from coordinate 64,802,749 downwards.
TTCTTGCAACAGTTAGGCGGCTTTGGTCTTGGCCTTGCAAAGTGCAGGACCAAGACCGATTTTGAGCAACACTAGCCAAATTGTCGTAACGTTTGGAATATTAAGTTCGTTATGGACGATTTTATTTGTGGCAAATTAAGGAACATTGAATATTGGATTGTAAGAATTGGGGTACGAAAGGAATTCGATGGTTTAGTGGAGTCCCATAACTCAACTTTGTAAGTCGAAATAAGCCTTATTATACCCATCTATATGAGTCGTTTGTTTAATTGGAAGCTTAGATCGTTTTTCTAATAAGTGCTGAAGTAGCCGGAAAAGTCGAGTGGTTACTTTAAAAAATGAGAATTGAATCAAATCGACCAGGACTTGAAACGAAAAAAAAAATTATTTTAAAAAATTTCATTGTCACTGGAATTTTTACTTTCGATAATTTGTCAGTTCTTTCGAATCTAGAACTTTTTTCCTTGCAACTTTTCTTTTGCAAATAAAGATTTTATAGAATTTTTATTTTAAAGTTCTATCGATTTTGTTAAAAAGTCGACGTAAACATAGTTCTTAGTACCTAATAAAATAGACAAAGTTTGCCGACCTGAAGAATGAAAACGTCCCAAATACGAAAATGTTCGTACATAAAATATTTGTAGGTTACGATGAGATGAAGCTATTTACGAAGTTTCAGCCGGTTGTTAATAATTTGATAAAAAAGTGCAGTGTACCACGAACTACTATGTTGTACTCGTAATATAGAGGATACTGTTTTCGGGGAGGAACAACAAAAAAACAAAATATATATATATATATATATATATACATATATATATATATATATATATATATATATATATAATAAATCATGACAACTGATAATAAATGTAATACTATATAATAAATGTAACAATGAAGGGGATAAGTAATTAAAATAATTTTATGTAAAAATAAATTACCACTATATTTGTGACCTAGATAGGTTGGCCTTTCAAAGCCTTACTTTATGTGTATTTTCGGAATGGTGAACATCAAAATTCATACGAGGACAAGCAAACCTGTTGTTGGGATATAGGTAAATATCAGAGCAGAGTGGACGTCCGCAGGAAGAGCGAATGCTGTTTAGCGCTTACGTTGGTCCAGCCCTGGGGTTGACGCTTGAGGGTCCTTCCCAAACAGCCCCTGTTGATTTAATTCCGATCCATCAACAACACTTAAAGCCATAATTACAAACGGTTGAAACAACAATAAGTCCCTCCTCCCGCTCTTGTTAATCATAAATAATCTAGCTGTTCTGCACGGCTTGAGAGGTTTCGAAATTATGTTTTAGTTTGATATCCTATACATGAGACGATCGGGACTGTGTATCATTGATACGAGTATTTGGATGGCTCCTAGGGAACAACACGCTGTTAGTTATAGGATTACTTGGTGTTCTGATGATGCTTTCAAGACATTAGCAGAACAGATCAACACTTGTGATAGATCTTATCCAATACTCTAAATGAATTTTACTGAATAGAAAAATTGACATGGTCTATCGCGTTTTTGACACTTCAAACTTCTCATAGTCACTAACGTACCTAGGGGTAGACGCAGGAGAGGATTCTGATTCTTAAGAAGGTTACTCGGCAGGTTTTTTTTAATTGCATAACAACGCCATTGCAAAAATACTCTATACAAATGTTTCTTTAATACGACGATAATATATTTAGATTATTCTATACTTTGTATAGGACAATTACAGATGTCTGAGAGGCTATTTTACACATTGCACAATACACCACTTATGTCATACATAAATAACATACTACTTATTACAATAATAAATAAATAAATAATAGCTTCCTATTTAAAATAAAACATAGGAAAACAAAGAAATAATATATTAACATTAAATAAGTTAACTCCACAGCGTTAATTTATTTTTTTTATTTTTATTTAAGCAATGATCTAATTAATTGTTAATTTGGTTTATCTCATATGACATCAATTAATAATTATATATATGTTCATAGCCCCGTAGCTTATCTTGTTTATATTCCATAGGCAGGTTAATAGTTTATACTTAAATTGTTATCTATTGTAGCATTTGCTATAAACAAGTCCTAGGCTCAAGTCCTAAGCCCTTAGACTTCGCAATACACAGTTTGACTCCGTCCGTCACAGAGCTCAGTGCTGCCAACCTTGACACTGCCCATTGCAGTCGTACTGGAACGAGATAGATACTTGTTTATGTCAACTTGCTATTGGCCATTTGCAGCCTTTACAGTATTCGTAGAAGATCTATGTTTAATCGCTGTAGCAGGACTGGAGTGCCACGTAACGTTCAACTTTTGTTTGGTTTTATTGTTTTTTAAAATTTCCACTTTAGTGTAAGCGATATATATATATATATATATATATATATATATATATATATATATATATATATATATATATATATATATATATTTTAGTATTGGTTTTTATTTTTCGTTGTTTTCTAGTTATTTTTTTTTCATTTATAAGAAGTATTTTATTTTATATAAAGCTTTATTTTATTCAGAACAATTGTAAAATTGGTTTCATCTTTTTTATTTCCATTATTAATATATGTAAAATATTTTAAAATAAATGTTTAATCGATACAGTCCACTTTTTATTTTTATTACAATTTGCTTAATTCAAATCATGGTTAAGCTTCATTTGAAGTTTAATTTAAACTAAGAGGGAGCTTAGTTATTAGGCATTATGAAAATTATAAGATGGGTTCTTAGTCCAGAAATCATGAGGGAATTCACCTAAGATAAATAGTAATCATTTATGATAAAACATTATAAATGAAAAAACTCATCAAGTTTAATGAGGTACTAATAACTCATGAACGCCCATTTGGTAATTTCATCATAACATCGAGAAAAAGGTGACCGACAAAAATATTGGGCCGTTTGGCATGACCTACACCCCCATTTTATTTTGGCATGTATAGAGTGAAGATAACGCCAAACGACTCGATATTTTTGTAGGCCATTTTTTTTTTCTCTATTTTGGAATTCATGAATTTTTAATTCCTCGTTAATAGACAAAGTTGACCGATTGCCGAGAATTTTCGTAATTAAACATTTGTATATAAAGAGGTCTGTATCGCAGACAATACCTATTACTAGTAAAAATATTAGTGTTGTTTTCCAGTTGAAAGCGTTCTCCTTAGCATATATATTATAAAAATATTGATTTTTAATCGAAAATAATTGGCATTTATTTCGTTTGATAGTAATTTACGATATCAATAGTTCTCTTATTTTTCAAACATAATGCAAGGAACGACACCACCCAGTTGCTAAGCTGTTGGATTAAGTTTGCAAAAAAACTACGTCCTACCAGGGTGGTCTGTTCGTAATCCTTGGAAACTGGAGAGCCACATTTCTCTTTACTTCCTTATATACTCTTATTACATATTTTCTCGCTGCTTTTTGGTTTATCGCCAGAGGTAGAAATAATTATATTCCAACTGTGATCATTTCCATCTCATAACAACGATAATAGTTTTACACAGGTAGTGAAATGTCTCAGATACCTACCTTTACCTAAATACCTTTCACTTGCTTAAATATGAAATATATAATACGGACAAGTATCGCAATTTTTAAAAAATTCGAATCAGAGTTTTCAACGGAAACACGTGTTTTAAGTCCAAATGTTTACCTAAGTGAGCAGGCTTACTTAAAAATGAAATATAGTATCACTTTATATAATTGATTTTACAGTTTTCTCGAAAATTGCTTCGGTTGCAACGATGTCAGATTAAATGGTTTTTAACATCATTTAGGTATGTGAGTTATAATAATCTGACAGAGCTTAAATGCAGAAGTTCCAGAATTTCTTTATCTAAATAACCTTTAATTTCATTCCAACACTGTCCTCACCACCTATACCGATGACACGTGTATCCTATCAGTTAATAACGATCCATCTATTGCATCCCAAACTCTTCAATCACACATCACAAGTCTTGAAAATGGTGTCAAAACAGGAGGATTAAAATAAATGCCAATAAATCCCATCAAATTACCTTTACTCTTCGTCGTAAACCTATGACTTCCTGCCCTACAGCATCCTTTAACAATACCCCACTTACCCCTGTTGAACAAATCCGATGCCTAGGACTCCACCTTGACAAACGACTCACTTGGAACCCCCATACCAGACTGAAACGACTAGAGACCGCCCGACGTTTTCGACTACTGAATCACTTACTTGACAAACGCTCAAAACTTCCAACTATTTAAAAAAGACTCATATATATTACTATAATAAGGCCTATTTGGACTTACGGTATCGAGCTTTGGGGCTCAACTAAACAATCAAATTCCTCTCGTATCCAATCCCTATAATCCAAAATCCTTCATAAAATCCTTAATGTTCTCTACTGTGTCACAAATAAAATCATCCATAATGACCTAAATGTACCTTATGTTTCCAATTTAGATCAATCCAGATACCTGTCCTTCTATAATATACTTCTGAACCATCCGAACTCTCTTGTTTCCAACCTTGCTTCCTCTTCTATTCCTGATAACCCTCAGAGGCGTCTCTAAAGAAGATGGCATCGGGACCCTCTAATATAGAAATATAATTGGAATGCTACCAATGGATAGTTTCTCTTCATGTTGTACATGTCATGTTACTAGTTCATATTTAGTTGTTGTATTTATCATTTAATGCAGTTGTAAATTGCAATAATAATAAAAAATCACTTTTAATTTAGAAAATTAGAAGTAATTAAAGATGACCTATTGTCAGAGGAAATGAGAATTTAATTAATATTGAAAGTAAAAAAAAATATTATTAACTTGAGAAGAAAATGTGAGAAATATTTTCGCAAGCCTGAACTTTGGGCCGAAACGTCGGCAAATATAAAAATAAATGTCATTTATTTAATTTGATTTTTTTACTGAAAATCCCAACCGACTTCTCTTCAAGTATTTATTTAATGTTTGTATATATTTAATCAAAATTATTCTGTATAGTTAAATCTTTACCTTTGAAGAATTTTTGGAGATCATATAAATAATGTATGTAACTAAAAAATTCATTGGGATATAGAAGCTTTGCTCTGCAGTCAAGTCATAATAAATTCCCTTTATTTTTAAGTCCGAACCATCTAGAATGTTCAATCCGTGAAAATGTTTTTAGTCTCATGATTGCATAAACGAGTCTAGTGAGCTACACGTGTATATTCTGTATATAATAGATTGATAGTGATATTACATCCGGGAATACTAATTTGAATAAAATGTGTTTCCAGTTTCTAGTCCACTTACAATAAAAAGTATATTCTATTATTCCAATAGCCTCTGTTGCTAGTAATTACTTCAATATTGATTTCATATATATATATATATATAAACACATCACCACATATATTGATCTAGGCTTCCGTTTATTTGATTCTATAAACCGTTCTTGATATATCTCATATTTATTCCAATGGTCCGACCTAACTCTCTCTTGTATTTGTTTACAGTATTATCTATTGATTGATGAGTATGCTGTGTTTGTTAGCAACTCAACATATTTGAGCAGTCGTGCAATTTCTCTCTTTTATGAATCTTTCTTCTTTCAGGAATCCTATACAGTGTGGCTAACCCCCAATGGTACTAATACGTATTTTCTACTAATCATGATTAAAAGCAGGACTTAAAACGGAAAAAAGCTTCTTTTAAAAAAAAAAAAGAAGTTTCATTATCACTGAAATTTTACTGTCGGTAGTTTTTTTTTTTTTTCAGGTAATTATTTCGATATATGTTTTTTATAAAACTTTTATTTATTTAATTTCAGCAATTCATTTATCTAAGAAGTAAATTTAAGAAATAATAATTATAAACAACATGTACTCATACTCAAACAAATTATTTTTTTCTATTTCTATGATTCTTTAAATATAGTTTTTATTTTTATCAATATTTAATGAAACATTTTTAAAGAACTCAAATAAATAAAAGTTATACGTTTATGATAAATTTATAACTATATTGCAAAAAAAAAAATTCCTAGGAACTTTTATCGTAAAACTTTTAAAATGGAAATTTTTAAAAAAGTCCGATGAACGTGTCAAACCCTGTGAAAAAACAAACAAATAGTTCTTACAGCGAAACTACTGATATCAAAGTTTAGTATAGATTTTATGTGAAGGTTTCAATACATACAAAATATCTGAAAATCGAAATCGCTTAACCTTTTGAAGTCCAAAATTGCTTTTCTGGCTATTTATGCTAAGGTAGTTCGCCCGTTAGCGTTTGAAATATATCTAGATATAAATAGGTTCAAATGTTTCTATGTTCACTAGTACTTGTGAATAGTTACGTAATGGTGACAGTCGACTTGGTTGTGTGACCTCTCGATACGATAGACAATGTTACTCGAGATCCTGTGGGATGCATGACAATATATCGTATATTTCAATCGAAAATAGTTTGGTAGTCAACTCATTTATGTTAGACCTTTTTACGATTTGTATAAAGTAAGCTCGTCCAGATAGGGCATCAGTAGGCATAAGTATTTCCAAATTATTAACCCACTGCTGCCACAAGCCCGTATGGCAAACATGCCAGAAAGGAGGAGGGAAAATCCGGATGGGGCATAATCCATGAATCTACACCGGTTCGTTTCTTAACTAGAATATTGTAATGTAAGATTATAACAAGGATAAAGCGGAAAAGACCGACTCCGTAAGGTTCTGAGCAATGTATTTTATATATATTAATATAAATTACTTTAATTCAATTCATTCAAAACTAATGAAGTCTAAAAAAAGTCATTTGAATAAATTTATATATCATTTAGTTTCCTATCAAAATAATCTGTTGAGGTTCTTCCATAAATGTTCGGACACTAATAACTACTATAAATATTCCAGACAACTTTAAAATCAGTTGTATCCCATAAATTAAAGGGAGTAGATTAGTATTAGTTTGAATAAATGATCCGACATTTATTTTTTTGTGTTTTTAAAACGGAAATGTGAGACATCAGTTTAGCTCAAAGATTAGGGGTAAAAAAACTGCTAAAAAAAAGAAGATATTACATCAATTTAAATAAGAAAAGTATTAAAACGTTGTCCGAACAACGTCCCACACGAACGTTTCTTATGTGTCGGATTTGCATCGGATCTAAATCAAGAATTCGTTAAGCAATGACTTTGGCTTGCGGGTCTGTCCAACAATATGACAATGGCAGTGGCCTGTGAGGGCGGAAACAGCAAATCTCTACACACCTGGTAATAAAACATTATCACTGACGGTTGTCTAGGGTATTACCCTAATCTAAAAGCAAAAATTACACTCTTCCCGATAGGTGAAAAAATTAGTGTATCGTAATTGACTCGAAAATAATAATCAATTACTTTTTTGTCATTTATATCTTTGTTCTGGAATTATATGGCTTCTATACAGACCTTGGATGCTATCGAAATCCAGCGTGAATGTTGGTAAAATTACGACAGCTTCAGATCCTCAAAAGGTAGCCAGAATTTCTATTACGAGAGATTTTTAGAACATCATAGACAAATCCCAAATTTAAATAATAATAATTTAATTCTTAACGTTAATAGGATAAAAAAAAAAACGTTTTGCCATCATGTCCTAAGATTTACGTTTATTTAAAAAAAATCTCTTAGAGCCTAAGAGCTTAGTCCTCCACACGTGGGGGAAAGGTCTGGACTACGAGCTCCCTTGGCTGATTGTAAATATTTAATTATGTATGAATGTTAGTTTTGTCTTCGTTTGTTTGTTTTTTCCTATTTACTCATTTCTAATAATTTATTATCATTAATATTTATTTATTTTTTCCTTAAGAATTTTCTGTTTATTATTTCACTACAAACTATATTGCTTTGTTTTTATTACAGTTTTTATCTTTGTTATAAATACATTATTATATTTTATATATCTTTTTTTATGTATTTCATTCTTTTTTAATTTTATTATATTGTAAATATGGTATGGAACTTCTTTTACTATACAAAGAACAATTAATTAATTAATATGGAAAGTTAACAGTTATTAATAAATTAATAACAATTAATTTTGTCCAGGGAACAGACCTCTTTTTATGAAATTATTAACTTCTGCCTAAAACTTCGTTAAGAGGAGCTTCGTCTCAACGTAAGCTACAACTTTCTTATTTACGAAAATTCTCAAAATTGGAGCTTTCAATCTGGAGATCATGTCAAAATAACCAGGTTATACGGACTAAGCGGCCCCAATATTTTTGTAGGCCACCTTTTTTCTCTATTTTCTGATCATATTATTAATTGGATGAAAAAACGCCCTGTTTCTTAGAAATTTCGTGGATGAAAAAATTGTAGATTACGATAAGATGGAACCATTCACGAAGTTTTAGGCTGATCTTAATAATTCAATATTCGTAATCTTAATAATCTGTACCACATACTTATCACTAGCGAGCGTTTGAATGGACCTGTAAAAAATATGCTGAAAACTGATGATTTTAAAGTGGCAACAAAAATGATATATTTCGGTTAAGAAAAAAAAAAAATCCCTAAAACGATAGAGTTTGCAAAAAATGAATTTCTACAGTCCTATGTTTTATTTGTATCACTTCTTAGAACTGGGCAAAATGAGAAACTAAATATAATAAATCTTGTGTGATAAGTAATCAGGATTGAGCCAATTTTTTCATAAAAAATGTTTTATGGCCTACGATACTCCATAAACACGTCTGGTTTAAAAAAAAAAAAAAAAAAAAAAATATTTGACCTATAGTTATAGTATGAGTACAATATTGCCAAAGTCTGTACCGACCAAAGGAGCAAAGTGTGTTCAAATATTTTATAAATCGAAAAACGAATTTCGCTAAAAAATTTCTCCTAGGCTGGATGGGGCCTTCGATGTGTTTTCGAAAACCACAAAAATTAGGATAACTTCAATTAACCACAAGAAAATTGGCAAGGATTTAGGGCTTCATAAATAAAATGGCACAAACCTGACCCCTTCAAATAAATTTGAACTAGGAAACAAACCAAAAATTTTGTGATTTTTTCCTTAAAACTTAAAGCCTTCTAAGTTACTGGTATATTTTGGAAGAGAAGTTATGAACTGATATCAGGAGATACGAAAGCTAAAAAAGTCCTCCCAATATCAATCTAATTATGTGGGTCATATCTGTTAAAAAATTACATCAGAGATATAAATTAGGTTAAATAATATATTTAATAACTTAGGATTGTAATTTTAATTATTTCACCTCTTGTGTTTATTATCGCATAACTTTTCATCAATCATATGTAATTCATCTTATTCTCTACATTATTACTTTATGATTATTAGCTAATGTTTAGATTAAAATATCTGGTGTTATTCAGCATTGCTGCTTCTGTATAATTTTTTTTATTTTATTTTTTTATTATATTTTATTGAATAATAATACAATCAGGCACTGTTGGAGAGCTATAAGTATTAAGGCTAGAAGTTCTCATTCATACAGTATATACAAGTAATAAAGAAGTAACTATAAATATAAAAAGTAAATAAATAATACTTATGAAAAAATGTAAATCAATAGGAAAAAAAATAAAAATAAATAAATAAATAAATAAACAAACAAAATAAAATAAAAACTTCTAAACACATTCATACCTATATACAATATATACATTTGCCCAGGAATCTCCGAGCCAGACTTTTCTCCCCACATGTGGAAGGCAAAGCAGGACTCCAGAGATACCAGTGCCACTTTTCCAGCCGCATCACTAGTATTAAAAGCCAGTGGAGGCTGAAGGAGGGCACTACAGCCACATCTATATAAATTAGCTGTCACATTAGTTATAACCTATTTTATTGCATCCATACATCATATTAGTCGTTTATCTCTGGTTTTATTTTTCAATCCTAGAGATGGCCCACACAATTGGGTTGAAAAGTGGGCAACAAATGTTTCTCATAATATTAAAAAAACAAAAAAACTGACAATATATCACCTAAGAGTGTTATAAACCTTATGACTTGCTATATTCGATGTGAAGTTTAGAGTTATAACTTTACTGTATTTTTAAAAAATATATAATTCATTTTTCTTAAAGAAACCACAGGAGCAAACATTTTTGTATTAAACCAGAGGGCTTAAGCCGACATCAAAGAAAATTGAAAATAGTGTCGTGTCAGCATAGCAATAAATATGTCCTGTAGATTTTTATCCATCAGACCTAACATAAACACGTTATACTCGTTTTATCTTTATAATAAACTAGGAAGATGTTCAAAGTGACAAATTTAAACTCGTATATCGCGAGAGATTAGTATCTGGAAGTGGATCAAAGTTATTAAAAAAGGAAGAGCAGAACACGGTGGGGAGGTTTTTTTTTTGTAAACCGTGGGTCGCATCGTTTCGCCCCGCCAAACCCGGCCGTAAACCCGCCATTTTATTAGCCGCCAAAAGGAGATAAAAAGCACCTTCAAACGGCCCGCCAAAACGAACGCATCCCAAGTACCAAAAGAAGAGATTACCGACACTTTGGCCTGGGCTGCATGTTCTCCTGTCTCATCGGTGCAGTTATGTGTATATCTTACTGAGTCCCGACCTGTGAAATGGTTAACACTTCTCTTCTGTGTAATCGCAGGTTATTGTCTTGCTTAGGGTTCGTTTCTTGGACTGCCGGCATGTAATATCTCTCTCAGCAGACGTTTGAAAATATAAAATTTTAATACCTCTTGTTTTAAGAAATAATTAATATCCAAATAAACGCCTATAATAACATACATTGAACTCACAAATTCAACTGATACACAAAAAAAGTCCAAATTTTCTGCGTTAATTGTGATGAATGATACCAGTATAATTCGGCTGAGTGAGAGGTACTGGAATCTCCTCCTCTCTTTCTTTCCTTCAACGAGTGGGGGGAAATGCTTGGCTCGTAGATCTTGGGTGAATTAATTTTGTAAATATTGTATAAAAGCATATATGTATTTAAGCAGTCATTTTGATTAGTTTTGTTACTTTTAGTTTATATACATTTACTTTTACTATTAATCCTTAATGCTCCTTACATTATAACAAATAAAATAATCATAACGATCTAAATGTTCCATGTTGCTGGTTCGGCCCAATCCAGATACCTGTCTTCCTCCTAATTTAGAAACTTTATTTTGTTCTATTTATTTTATTTTTTGTTCTATTTATTTTATTTTTTTGTTCTTTTTTTTTTTTTGTTCTATTTATTTTATTTTTTGTTCTATTTATTTTATTTTTTTGTTCTATTTATTATTTTTTTTTTGCTCTATTTATTTTATTTTTTTGTACATATAGTGTGAATGTCATCCTACCTCACTATAACCTATGTCCAAGAGACAGATTGTTATAATACTCAATAAAGAAATTAAAGAAAAAAAAACTTTATTAGAGTGCTACCACTAGTGGATCCAGGATTTAATTTTTTTTTTTGGGGGGGGAGGGAGAGGGGAGGAGCTGCAGCCCGATAGTTTTTTTTTCATACACACACATATATATATAATGATAATAACTTTGAAAAAAAAAAGAAAACAACTAACTACCTATATGACATGGTGTTTAAATGATTCCTGAAAAAAAAAATCTTTACCACTGCAACTCATGAATGGTCTTGGGTTCAGTATTATTTAGAGAAATTACTGTTACAAGTCCAACGATCAAGTACAAGTCCTACTAAATGTAATTGCAAGAACAATAATACTTTAAGAGATAGTTTTTAATTTTTTTTTTCTATAAAATATAGTTATATTTTATCATTTTGGAGGGGGCTTCTGTACGAAAACCTCTTCCCCTCTCCCCCCCTCCCTCCCGTAGATCCGCCTGTGAGTACTACCAATGGGCAGATTCTCTACAAGCCTTGTCATGCCATGTATTTATCTGTATCACATTTACTGAATGTATATTTATTTGTATGCAGTTATAAATTTCATAAATGTGATTTCATAAGTAGTAATAAAAAAAAATAAATAAAAGTTTTTATTATTATTTTGCTTTTTATTTTATTTTACTTAATTACTTTTATTTATTTTTAATTATTGTACAGCAAGTGTGAATTACTTCTATCGGAATTACTATTGTCCTTAGATGTGACTGATTGCAATATTTCTCAATAAAGAATTGAAAATAAAAAAATATGATAAATATATTTCCTATACTTTTTTAATTTTTCCTGAATCCTATTATTTATTTATTTTTTGCATTATTAGAATTCATTTATCTATTACTTTAAAATCTGTTTTAATCAACCCTGCCAAAACATAAGTGGTTGTATTGATTAAATGAATATTTCGAGAAAAAAAAAAGTTCTATTCCCGTATATGGAGATAATAAAATTTTTTATTCAGCAAATCTAAGGGATCAATATTTTGTTTGTATAAATTAACATAATATTACATTATTATTAACATAATATTATTGATAGTATTTAATTCATTATATTGTATACATTTTGTTTCCTTCATATCTTCATCCGCACCCATCCTAAGCTTGACAATAAGAGGATGTGTTGTAATTGTTAGAAAGATTGCCATTTTAGGCAAGAGGAAGAATAGTACCCAGCAGCACGTCTTTCTGATCTTGGTTTACTTCCTTAATTCAGGAAAGGAGATCTCTCACCTATCTCCTCTTCAGTCGCCTCCTCATGGGCATGTCCGCTATAGTCATTTCGTAACAAAATCCGTTTGATGTCGGTGTAGTTTAAGATGAAATCGAGAGTACACAGTACGAAAATGTTGGCCTTAAGCTGTAATGTAAATGATATCTTATGGATTTATTTATTTATTACTTATATATCTTATGGACCTTCATTTTAAGTTTATTTTAGTAGTCCAAGTGCTCAAAATCATTTATTTTTCATCTTTAATTTAGTATGTTTATGGCAGATCGGAATTAATATTAGGAAACGAAAAGTTAAGATAAGCATGTTTTGTTATCTATATACAAAAAAATCGCTATATTTCTAAAAGTTTTTTAAAAAAATTGAAATACATTGCTTATAAATTTTTTTTACCAATATTTATGTAAAATGCTGCAAGCGCTTTTTTTTATTGCATCGTGTACTGATTTGTTAATACTTATTATCACAAAAGGATGATTTTTTCTTAGGTGGTGTTGAATAACTATAACAATTTACCATTCAGGCTTTTGAAGCCCATTTTTAAATACCTTCAGTCTATTAATCATACGATGGAAAGGAATCCATTTAATTGTTTAAAAAACGTTGAATGTTTTAAACAATATTATCAAGTGTAATACAATTCCGTGTGTTGCTTTTTATTTGTTGAGGTAAAGATATGCAGATGTAGACATTGCGATATACTCATGAATTCCAACTGATAGGGACATTTTTGCAACCGCTGGCAGATTCACAAGTAGATAGCTTGACAAAGAAACGGTTGTGTTCATCTTAATGAATTAGAGGTAGTCTATTCAGAGTGAATGGAAGCTATAATCTAACATAAATTTATTTTTTTCATGGAATTCCGCGTATATATGTGAAATAATATTTTGTATTAACGCTCAAGGTCTCCCATGGGACGTCAGTAACGGATTCAGTATTTAATTTTGGAGGGGTTAACTTTTTTTTCTTTTTTTTTTTTAATATCGGCAAAAACCCTGGACAAACAAAATAAAGAAACTATAAAATTGTTTTTGAACGGTCCTTCATGGCATGTTAAAAACAACAGCAAAAAAATATGCTCATTACAAGAGCAATAATGATGTAGTGATAATTTTTTTCCCGGCACGTGGTTATTGTGTATTAGCTGAAGTAGGTGTGTTATAATTTAAAAATGGAACTTTACTTGAGTATTTGGCTCACATCACTCAGAAAAAATGATGGAGTAATTAAAAATAGTCTACTTTTTGGAAAACTTCATGGCGAAAGCCTCCTCCCTAGATACATGAGTGTTGGGCGCACTGGGTTATCAGAGATTCGGAAAAATTGTTGGATTTCATAATTAAAATTTTATATGTTTCTTTAAATTGAAATATAATTATAAATATATATATATATATATATATATATATATATATATATATATTATTTATTATTTATTGTATTATATGACAATCTGTCCCATGGACATTGGGAAATATATGCATATAAATATATAAAGTGTTAAATAGTTTAGATATATTTTACATCATAACATACGCACGCACATATATCACATGGAATGGACCAGAACTATTACGGCCTAAGCATGTGCTTCCTGTTTACACCTTATTTAATTATAGATTATCTAGTTAATTTTTAATAATGAATGATAATTATTTATATTATATTATTATATAAGTATTATTTTTGTATAATATAATCATCACGATGTAGAGAGGGTTGACCGTGATATAATATGAGAAGGAGTTAGTTGGTCGGGTAGGGGGGTGCGGTCAAATAAATACTAAATTTTTAATAAATAGTATTTTTTTATTGTTTCGCCGACGTTTCGACCCACCTTGCAGGTCTTCATCAAAACCTGCAAGGTGGGTCGAAACGTCGGCGAAACAATAAAAAAATATTATTTATTAAAAATTTAGTATTTATTTGACCGCACCCCTCGACCAACTCCTTCTCGTATAGTATAATCATTTGGATCAGAGAATTTTTTTTTTTGTTTATTTTTTTATTCACACCTGTCATAATGGTAATGACAACCAGTGAATGTGAGGATGATTTATATACTTAATATAGAAACTTATAGCCAACGTGTCTTAGATAAAACCTTATTGTGCTAATAAAATGTGTTTTAATATAAACATTTCATTAAACCTCAGTTTGGATTTTTAAAAAGCCATCTTCTCCATCCAGTTGGGCTATCAGATCCGACACGACCTATACCAAAACCATACGACGGCGAAGCATAAAATTAATGATTATTGGATGGAGTACGAAGGGATAACTTTAACAGATTTTGAAGAGAAAGTAGGTCACGTTATCTTCTTAACGATCGTTGTTACGAATCTGTTCTGCTCTTCTTTTATCGAAGAAGTATTCTCGTGGCTGCAGTGTTACTTCAACACACTTCCAGCTAACGTCTTCCGTCTTTCTGGATTTTTTGGGAACATTATCGGTTGAATCTAGGGATTCAAAATGAATCGTGCATCCTTGTCCTGCAACTATGTAAGCTAGAGAAACGCAGGCACTCAATATTTTCGGCGGGGAGACGAAAGGGAGAGAAAGTAAGGGGAGGTAGTATAGTCTGAAATAAAACGAATATCTGCTGTTTCCTTTTTCTTTGTAGCTACTTATTCCTTATGGAACTATGTAAAATGAACTAAACAAGTCCAATTTTGGATATACCAATATACCTTATGCCATGGATAAAAAAAAATCTGTTTGAATTGTTTATTTTGATATGTTTCGGAAAAAAATATGCTCCCCCTCTTAACATCTTAAGCGTCATTGCCACTTAATAAGTTTTCCGTTTTTATGATAGAAACGCCTCTTTTTTTTAAATATTAAATATGATATTTACTACTTCATTAAAAAAATATATCTAGTGAATTTCTATATAATGGCATGAAAACACTTGAGAAACTAACCACTTGTAGTACTCTAATAATATGTCTACATTTGGTGATCACGAGGCCATCTTCTTTTCAGACGCCTCGGAGGGTTATCAGGAATTGAAGAGAAAGCAAGGTGAGAAACAAGAAGGTCCTGAAAGTTATTATGGAAGGATAGGCATCTGGATCGGGCCAAATCGTAAAACGTAAGGAACATTAAGGTCATTATGGATGATTTAATTTGTAACAAAGTAAGAAGGAGCATTGAGGATTTTGGATTGTAAGGATTGGATGCGAGAGGAGTTTAATGGTTTCGTGGGACTCCATAGCTCATCTTCGTAAGTTCAATTAGGTCTTATTACAGTAATGTATTTGGGTCTTTTGTAATTAATTGGAAGTTTAGAGCGTTTACTTAATAAGTGCTGAAGTAGTCACAAACATCGAGTGGTTTCTTGTCCTTTCAGTCTGGTATGAGGATTAGATGTTTGTCTACGTAGAGTCCTAGGTAAAAATATAGTAAACGACATGGTTACGCAAAAACGTCCATGCTTCGATTTTATTTTTTTTTACCGGTAATTATTTGGGGAAAAAATTAAAAACTACCTACATGAAATGGTGTTTATTCGATCCTTGTACAATAAATAAATGCTTTAGATATAATTTCCATATATATTTTTTCGAAACGTGCTTACGTCACAATTCCATCACAATTTAAAAAACGAATATATATTGTGATTGTTCAATTATTTAACTTTTTTTTTTTTATTTATTCATGATATTTACAACTGTATTAAAAAAATTAAATACATTAAGTAAATTTGATAACAGAAAATAATAACATGAAATGACTTGTTGAGAAACTACCCACTGGTAGCACTCTAAAACAAAATGTATTTACAATAAGAGATCTCGAGGCCATCTTCTTTTCAGACGCCTCGGAGGGTTATCAGGAATAGAAGAGGAAGCAAGGCTAGAGACGAGAGGATTCGGATGATTCTGAAGTTTATTATGGAAGGATTGGTATCTGGATTGGGCCAAATCGGAAACATAAGGAACATCAAGGTCATTATGGATTATTTTATTGGTGACAAAGTAAGGAGCATTGAGGATTTTCCGAAGGATTTTGGATTGTAAGGATTGGATACGAGAGGAATTCGATGGCTTAGTGGAGCCCCAAAGCTCAACTCCGTAAGTCCAAATAGGTCTTATTGTAGTCATGTATATAAGTCTTTTGTAATTAACTGGAAGCTTAGAGCGTTTGTCTAGTAAGTGTTGGAGTAGTCGAAAACGTCGAGCGGTCTCTAGTCGTTTCAGTCTCGTATGAGGATTCCAAGTTAGACGTTTGTCCAAGGGAAGTCCAAGGTATCGGATTTGTTCAACAGGGATAAGTGGGGTATTATTAAAGGATACTGTGGGACATGAGGTCATAGGTTTACGTCGAAGGGTAAAGGTGATTTGATGGGATTTATTAGAATTTATTTTAATCCTCCATTTTTGACACCATTCTTCAAGGCTTGTGATGTGCGATTGAAGAGTTTGGGATTTAATGGTTGGGCCATTATTAATGGATAGGACACATGTATCATCGGCATACGTGGTAATAACAGTGTTAGGATGGGTTGGGATGTCAGCTGTATAAACTGTGTAAAGGATAGGACCAAGGATACTACCTTGAGGAACACCAGCAGACTGGGAAAAGAGGGATGAATAAGCATTATTGTGATTGACTTCAGTATCTATCTATCAGTATCTATCAGTTAGATAGGAAATTATTTAACTTAAAATTATATTACTCACATCAACGAATATGGACCAATTAAAACAAAAATATATATATTTTCCATTTTGGGAGATTCAGCCCTTTCGGCAAATTTTATTTCTTTTGTTTGTATTCATTATATACAATATAATCAATGTTTTTAATCATTTGTTGAATTTATACATGCTAAATTTCAGTGATCCAACCTCATACAGCCCACACTAATTCTTACAATAACCAGCGCACTAGCACTCAATTATAGGTCAATGGGTAATATTAGGCTCACACCAAATTACCGTGACCAAACAAATATTAAATAAAATATTAATATGTATATATACGTTATTAATGTATATATTTTTTAATATTATATTTCTAAAATCGCTTTAATTGTGGAAGCGGTAAACTTCTACAATATAAGTATAAATATATATATATATATATATATATATATATATATATCTTATGAATTTGGAAATAAAGATTTTCTGTTGCTAATAGTTCTGTTGCTAATATTTTCTACCAATTGCTCCAAACTCAAAATATATCACAAACATTACCCAACATTTATTTTTCTGACTTAAATAAATTGTGCTCTTATTTACAACAACTTACTTACAACGACTTAAACATCCCAACAGTAAAATCGTACATCCACGACAAATACACTTCATTTCATTCTTCTACTCTCAATTATCCAAATTCACTTGATCTGTCTCTTTCTTCCTCCCTTTTACCTGACCGTCGCAGACTAAAAAGAAAGTGGCCAAGGGACCTACTCCTACGACAATAACAAAATTATTATGTTAGTCAAGCAAACTCGCAGTCAATGCCTAATTCATCAAATTTGCTAGGTGCGCCGCAGCGCAGGTGCAAATCTCTTAAAATGTTAAAACAAATAAATACAAAAAAATAAGTTTTACTCAAAAATTATTATGATTATTGTTAAATATAAAATTTTTGTTAAAAAATAATTTTTGGATATGATTTTTAACACTTATGGTCAAAAATAAAAATCATCAAATGATATTTCAAAATTCTAGATTTAAAAAATTGATCAGACTTAATTTTTATTTTATGATTTCAAATCCCGATGAATTTTATTTTAGCCCATTTTTTGCTGAATCATAAGCCAAATCAAACCAGCCTTTTTTGAAATATACGTTATTGAAGGATGTTTGTCCAAATAACGAATCCTAAAATATGTCCGTCTGTTAGATGAAAAGAGACATACTCGGAACATTGTATACAGAAAACTGATTGTATATAGCATAAAACCGGAAAGGAAATTTTCGATTTTGGTAAAATTTTTGTCACCTCTCGTATGAATAAATGAGTATCATTAAACACCTTACCTTCGATTTTGAGCACTACCCAAGTTTACTTTGTAGAGGCATGTACTTCACAATAGTTATATGAATGGTTAATGTAATTAGAAAAATGTAATATTATTTTTTTAAGGTATTTTCTTTTTATAATTATAATCAAGCTGCTTACATAGATTCACATTTACATATTCGATGAAACTGAGCATATGAAAGTTTAATAACAAAACACCGGATGAGTGTGTCAAGAAGGAAAATAGCCAACTGGTTCCTCGGAGTGGCCTCCTCGAGATTCCGAAAACCTGTTCCAGGCCAACAAATTATTCTGCAATTATGGAAAAAACGTGTAATATGTGTCTCCCCCTAGCTCGGCACTTGAAAAAAAGGTGTAAACTTTTCGAGTTTCTTCACACGACAAAAAAAAAATACAAGAAAAAAAGCGGCTATTTGGAGAAGAAGTCGAAAACGATTAATTCCGCGGCAATATAATAAAATTCCGCTACGGGATTTGTTTCCTTTTAAGGAATGACAAAAATGCGTGTTTTTTACAGCTCATGTGTTCATTGATTAACATAATTTGTAATAAAGGTGAAACCGATTATACTAACTGCTAGGATAAAACCTATCTTGTGTTGACGCTTTATGTCTGCACATTTTTTATAAAAAAAAAAAAAAATAATAATAAATGAAAAATATTTGTAAATAAGTTTAATGATTAATAAATAATACAATAGAAAGTTGTTATATCTCAATATACTTAAGCGATTCAGCTAATTTTCATTATATTAGTCCATTTTTTATAATGCATATCCTATTTTTAGTTTTCTGTAAAAACAATATAATAGTGGTATAATATTGATATTATTTTCTTCTGAAGTATTCAATAATAATTCACTAAAATATATTACATTAATTCTTTTTTTCTCAGATAAGTAGAGATATTTAGAGACTATTAATATACGATATATGACTCAGGATATCTCCGTTTAAGGACAGTATAGTTTTGAAACATGACTCGATTGATAATTTATTTGATACAAGTAAAAAATATATTTTATTAAATCAACCCTATATTTTCATTATTTGTTCTTTTGTTGATGCATTACCAATATCCTGTTTCTGAAGCTGAGGTTTTGTAAAAATGTGATTTAGTTGGTATATAAACGGTATATATGTTCCTGTACAGATTTTATTGATAATTAAAATTCTTGTGTAGCGTGAGTTGTTGTTGATAATCCTCATGAATAAATTTTGAATTTTTTAAAGTCGATTCCCATATGATAGAAGCGTAACAGAAGTCGGAACTGTTCTATATAGGGTGATTACGTTTTTGGAACTCAACGTGAATTTTTTTTTTAATACGAAACCATTTTGAAAATATTTATTTTCGCTTTTTCAGTTTTATTATGGATGTATTCCGTGAATTTTTAATCTGGCTCGAGCTAATACTAAGTAATTTACTGTTTAGATAAACGATTTTTAGATAACTGTGTCGAATTTAAGGAAATAGTTTTTGTGTGACCTGGGCCGAGGATTTTGTCTTCAAACCTGTTTGGATTTGCTTTTAATTTCTCCGGCTACTTCAACGCTTACTAGGCTAACGCTCTTAGCTTCCAATAAACTATAAAATATTCATTTACTTGACTATCAAGAGGTATATTTGGACATTGGATCTGAGCTTTGGGGCTCCATTATACTTGTATTAATGATATTACCATTTTTAACTTTCCAAAATCCTTCGTAAAATCCTCGATACTTCTTGTCACAATTAAAAACATTTACAAAGATCTTGATGTTCCATATGTCGCTGATTTGGCCCAGATACCTATCCTTTCATGTCTACCCAAATCCACTTTTTTACTTTCCTATCTATACTAGGTAAGGAAAGTATTGCGATCGGGTCAAATCTGCAATACGCGGTTTTCCCTGAGTCCGAAAAACACAATTTTAGCCATTGGTCTGTCTGTCTGTGCCAAGATTTTCTCGGGAACTACTGAATCGATTTTGTTGTTTCTTTTTTTTATTTAATTAGGTTTTGACTACTGATGCGTGTGACAGAAATTCGGTGCTCCATGAGCAATAGCATGTGCGCAGTAAATGAAAAACATGTTTTCCTATAATGTTCTAATAATTGAAATTTCCATTTTCGTATATGGACTAAAGTCGCGAAAAAATTCAGAAAAAAAAGTTATAAAGAGAAGAAAGATGCTTTGGGGCCTAACTCGCTAAGTATATATTCTATAGTAAAATTTATAAGAAAACTTTTGAAAGGTAATTAAATTACCAACAACACAAAAAAAAAGGATATGAGAAATGATCTAAACGTTTCAGATTCCCTTGAGTCAGAGGGGAAAACACCGTTTAGCCTGTTTTTGAAAAGTAATGAAATTCCCTACAAAACAATATAAAAATCGTTCATTTTGGACAACTATCAACGAAGTTACAGCTACTCAATTTTCAATGTAAGATTACGGGTTCATATCCTGTTGTCCGAACCGGGTGAATGAGAGAAAGAAGATGACGAAGTGAAAGTAAGAAAATCTGGTGTCCGCTTCACACAAGCTTCACATCACACTATTTTCTCTATTTTTAACAGAAATTATTGTTTGACAAAGTTAAGCTATGGCAAAAAGTTTTTGATCATCAATATTACAGAGTATTGAATTTTTTACACTGATCTACCTTAAGCCGGTTTACATTGCTTTAGTTTATCAAATAAGTCGTACTCAAACATTTTCATTGGTAAATTTTCAGGAAAAACAAATCTCAATTAATTTTTTTTTTTGTTTCTTCATGAACATATGTAAAGATATGAAAACGTTTCTGAAATAGGTAGGAAAGTCGTGTGAGTGGACACACCAGATTTATTTTTAACCTTGCGCCTTCTTTGATTTCTGATAATTATCTTAGGCGCCTGAAAAGAAGATGGCTGCAGGATATTCTAATGGAGAACTATTATTGGAGTGTTACCAATTGCTAGTTTTTTTTTGTTTACTCCACCTCATACTTTGACATAGATACCAATTTTATGTAAATAACATGTATAGTAGTTAGTGATTGAACTTAAATGTTGTGTGATCTTCTGTACCTTCTCGATTCCCGGATAAAGATAGAAAACTGTCGAGATACTCTGGCCTAGGTTACAAATCCTGTTTCCCATAGCCTTGGTAAGCCTTTGATGCTGGCGGCCATCCCAAGAGGCAACGGTCACGCGATATTCTTAAAGGAAGGGTAATCCCATTTTATAAATTTATTTTAAGGTTTCACAAGATCTTTAGTTCGTGTTCCGCAGACTAAAGCACTTTACTATTTGTTTTGTTTTTTAGTATTTCATTCGTTTTCCTACGTATTATTTATATTCCTTTGTGTGTTTCCATGCTATTTTTAAAATTATTTTTATGGAAAGCTGTAGTTGATTCTAATGATTAATGATAAAAGTAATCATTAGAAACATAAAGTTATTTATTTACGTTTCTGTATATATGGTTTGAATGTACTCTCTGAACTCTATTATAAGTATGCTTAGCTGAGACAGATGGTAGTATTTCTCAACAAAAAAAAAAAGGAACATAAAGGAATATAGGAGTGTATTCTAAAGGAAAAAAGAAAATTCCAAGTGAATTCATAATTAACAATAAAAGCATTAAATTTTTCGACATATCTTGGCATACACTTCGACAGACATATAAAATTTACAAGACATTTTGACAGAAAAACTAAGATCTAAGACAAAAATTCCAAAATTTAATTAGGACAAACAGCTTATCCTAACGTTTGAAGCTTCTCATCTATGCGACCATTATTCCCCGACTATATTGTATGGTGCACCACTGTTCGATGATGTCAGCAAAGGCGTTGCAATATTTTCAAAATAAATTAATCACAAAAATAGTTAAGGATCTTCAATGCAAAGATTAATTATTTATTCAGTGAACTCGTCTGTTATGTTTAATTAAATAATTCCTCAGTCAACGTAACAAATCATTTTTTGAAAACTGAAAACAGTTGGCTAACCCGCTTATTACAACCAAATTCCCCCAAATATTCCAAAACGTAGGCAACAACTGCTACAAGAATAAAGATTAATAATAAAAATAATAAATCACAAGAAAAATATAAAAGGGGAAATATGAAAAAAATAAATAAAATCTGAAATAATCGTTTTCCGATTTTTCTTCACAATGTTTATCTTAGTGATTCCCAAGAATAGGGCATTTCCATGAGATCTTACTTCTTCTTCCTTCGGAAGGACAGCTCGGGGTGACACGCAGGTTGGACGTATCCATCTTCTAGAGAAAGGACAATATATTTTCCTGCTCTACTTTCGATTCGATGTAGTATTATTTATTTTTCCTTTTTCTAATATCTGTTTTCTATTGGACGTAGGAATGATACAAATCGCAAAGTTCACAAGTGTTTGTGGTTACATTATTTTTTTTTATAAATTTAATATTTAATAACCAATAAACTACACGTTTTCTTAAAAATCGTACGGAATATAGGTAATTCATATATATTTCAGGAAGAAATATTTTTAATTATTAGAGCTGCATGCGAATAACTAGATAGCACAAGATAGAAAGAGGTAGAGAAGGCCGGTTAAGGCGACAAAAGATTTACAACGGCACTGCGTTTTTTTTTTTTACGGTTTTTTTATGTTAGGTAAAATAGTTTTTAGTGACTTCCTTATTTTATTTTATTTTATTATTAGGAGAGTAGGAGATTACAGGAGCTTTCCTATTAGCTATATAATTAGCACTAATCATACAAGTGTTCGTTTAATTACATATGTGTTGAGCTCCTGCATAATCTCCTACTCTCCTGATACAAAATAAAGATTTTAGAATAAAAATTCTACGGAAAATGGTATTCATCTGAGGTTGGTATTTTGTTATTAAATAAACAGTTGTATAATTTGTAAAATGGGGTCGGTCCGCCAGTAGGCAACAGAGAGTGCCGTCTAGTTTTTGTAATTCTTCAAATTTCTGACAATCTGCAAATTATTTGTTAATAGGAATGTTAGGCGCCGACATTAAAACCACCATAGTTTTAATGTCAGTTTATTTATCTTTTCAAGTTTGTTTTTTTTATTTGATAGAATTTTGACTATTTAATTTTTAAATTTATAATTTTTTGTTAATGACTTACAAGGTTAACAAGTCGAATTGAGATTTAAAAAGAAGTACATAAACTTCAACAAAAAAACTGATAAAGCTTGGTTTTGATAAGAAGCTATATGAGAGATCTGCTTTCGTACATTATGGCACTATCCATCACTTAAATCAAGAACGGAAAGAATTGTTAATTTGACCGTTCCTGCGCCTAACATTCCTATTAACAATTAATACTTTTAACCTTAACGTGAATTTTAATTTTTTTAAAATTTTATTCAATTCTTAATATTATAACCAAAAGACATAATAATATATAATTTTAATTAACAGCGTTGATGACCAACAGGTTCTACACCTTTACTACACAACTATCCAACCAACTCATCCGAACGCACTAGATTCTAACTTTGTTTCCTTTACGATTCCTCATAATCCTCGTATACATATGAAAGGAACATGGCCTATGGACCTTGCAATATAGAACTCTTATTAGAGTGCTACTAATAGGCAGTTTCTCTAAATGTCTAGTCATGTTATCATACCATTGACTATTACACAATGTACCTGTTATATTTTTATGCTCAATGCAGTTGTAAATATGAATAGAATACATTTTGGTTTATCCAGTTAAAGTTCGTTATCAGATATCTAATGTCACTTAAAATATCCATGGGTCGTATGTTCGAACAACCACCAAATGTGGAAGAAATTATTCTAATCTTTGGACTAACACAGATGTGACCAAAATGCGGTTATAAACCATGAATCCTTCTCCTTTATGGTATGAAATAACCGTCGCCATATTTTAGCAGTGCTGCCAACTCCCATACCCGAAAGATAACCAGGTTAGACAGGCAAGTGTCCAGAAGCTCTTTTCCAGCCGGGACCACAGCTGCTTCTGATGTGGGCCATGATTGGGTTAGCCGTAGCCCACAACCCAAATTACCTGTACAACTTCCCTACTAACTCGGTTAAAATCCTCTTCTTACTTAATTAGCTTGTCGAGTTAGCTCGAGTTCATCAGGTGCGGTCTCCCCGCTCTCAGTGGCGCTAACGATCCAGATAGTCTTCCTTATTAGGTTCCTCCGCATTCCTTCACTCCTCCATATCCTTATCACCACCGCTCTCTATTTATGGAGTTACCATTAACAATAAATACCAACTTCCGAAAAGGGCGTAGGTTATATTATACTGGATATTTATGGGATAGAGGAACATTTTCGCATAGATAACTTGCAAATGAGGGTATATATGTACGATCTCAGAAAATTCTTATGTTCAGGTTTACCCTTTTGGAGGCGAAGAGGCCGTTGCGTTCAAAATATTAGTATTATACAGTTTTCACTAACTACTAGACAATATTTTTATAAATATGACTGAGAATACCTTAAACCATATATTTCCGTGGAAAACTTGATATTAGACTAAGCAGCGTATAATGGCCATTTTTATTTAATTATTGTCATTATTTTTTTATCATTTCTTCCTTTTTTATATTGATTGTAAATTAATTTTCCATATTGGATTAAATGCTTTGACAATATGTTTTTGTCAACGGTTTTTATAAACTGAATATTAGCCTCTTTCTATAATATTTTGAGCTAATGATATCTTCTTAATAAGATGAGACCATCAGGATGGTTTAAAAATTATTGAAGTTATCCAACAATAAGAAACATATTTAGTCTATATTGTTCACTAATGCAAGAAAATTAAAAAATGATACTGGTATGGGTACCATCGCCGAAGATGATGCCTGCTCAACTCGACAAGATGCTACACTAGTCACAATATTTGAAACTATTGCTAGAGAAGACTAGACTCAAAGGGACTAGGACACAAGGGATATGAGTTCAACAAAGAGAACATGCCGAATCAACATGCAAGAAATCAAACCGAAAATCAAGAAGAGAAGAATTCATATTCTACCGCATACGTATCAGACACTGTTAATTTTCCCACGGTTACCTTTTCCGTGGATTAAAAGCCCCAAGTTCAAACATCGCCAAGTCATAAGGACAGTGAAATATATATGTGTCGTGGTTACACTAATTTAAGAGCACGGAATGGCCCGAGCACGTTGGGGAGTGAGTCTCGGAGTGCCCGGTTCTTAACGTTGCTGGATCGATTCCCACCTGGGTCGTTTACTTTTCATTTCAGGCCCGGAAAATGTATCGTGACATTCCCACTCAGGTAAGATTGGGGCAAACCACGATAGGGCCCACTTACTAGGACTAGTTCTCCTCACCAGTGGCAGTACCAATATCAATAAATTAATTTAAGAGACAATCTGAAGTGGAAAAGGAAATAATGAAAAATTATTACTTAAATCTAGCAAAATTTTACAAAAGTATATAAAATTGTGAGTTAGTACGCCAATTATACTTAGGTATATAGGCAAAACAAAATGAATAAATTATTGCTACTCTTCGAAAATAATTTCTTGTGTTTGGCAATTTTCCAACTTAAATTCGAATTAACACATTTTTCATGCAAATTAGTAGAAACAATGGATTCAAAGACTTTCCAATTCTGTTGCAAAAGAACCGTATAATTACTAGTCGTTAATCATACATTGCTTATGAATTCTTCTGGTATTTTTGAATGATTTGCATACAAAAGAATTTTTACGAATTTGTACCTTGTAGTCTTTTTCAAGATTGATGTCTTATTTTTTCTTCACTATCATGTGAATGGTGATTAGTATCTGCGAGAGAAATAAGAAAAAGAATATATCGGCTGTCGAACTAAATGTAAGGGAGACCCAAATAGACGGATCCTAGACTCAAAACTTAAATTTGCCATCTTAATATTTTGTTTTATAACATTGTGGCATGTTACATCAAAATAGGATTTTGTTAAAAATAATAGCAAAAAAAAAAAAAATGACAATGGTTACGGTCTTTTGAAAGCGCCCATTGATTCTTAAGCTGGTCATTTTTGTAACAACAATTCGCTGTAAAATGTTTTTTATCAAATTATTTTCCTGTAATAGATTGAAAAAAAAAAATAGAAGTCGACGACGTATGATACTTGATTTTTTAATTAGAATAATTTTATTTAAAATCTGTTATTACTATTTTTCTTTTACTATATTTGATTGAAAACTTGTAACCTTAATACATATTGCCCTCCAATGTGGCAAATTGTATTATAATAAAAAATAAAAAACAATTGATGTAATTTTTTTTTTAAATTTATTACTTTCTCCGTTTAATAAAAAAAATACATCACCTCTGATTTTGTATTAAAATATGCCGAATTGGAGTTGAAACATTGTCACAGAAAAACAAGTAAAATTGAAACTGACAAGTATGCAAGTGAAGTTCTTTTTTTTTCAGTTGAAATACATTTATTCCCACGGGGAGGTCAGAAGCAGGGCTCATACATTGTTATGTATGACATACCCAAAAATAATTCGGACTCTGAACATTTTAACAATGTATTTCCTTTATTATATATATATAGCAGTTATTTAAATTTTTTTGGCAACCTAGAATTTATCATATTACTTGAACTAGAGTTTATTTAATTACTTAAAAAAATAACTCATTATAACTTTAACGTTTCGGGAACATCATGTAATGAATATTTTGAATAAAATATATAATTTTTTTTATTTTTTATTTTTATTATTTTTTTTTAATCTTTTGGCATTAGATACTAGGTAGATTTGTTGCCGCCTTAACAAGCCTGCTCAATCTCTGCCTGTCTAGGGCTATTTCTTTCCATTTATTTATCTGTAGGCAGCTCTGTTTCTTCTTTGTTGATTCATTGTTACGTAGAGGCTTCCAGATAGATTGCTGCTAGCTACATGCCCCGCCCATCTTAACCTCTGTGCCTTCATATCATGGGATATTGATTGACTAGTTTCTGTAAGTGGTTCTCTATTGGTCTTTCTTCTTCATGTGTTAGTACTCTGATCCCAGATCGCACCAGTTATCATACGGAGAATTTTCCTCTCAAATCTTATAACACTTTTTTGTATGGTGCTAGTTAGTGTCCAGGTCTCACAGCCATATATTAGAACTGGCTTTATCATAGCATTGTACACCTTTAGTTTGAGATTTCTTGAGATTTTTCTTGTTTTCAATACCTTTGAGAGGGAGAAGAAAGCTCTGTTTGCGTTAGTTATAAGCTGGTCTATTTCTGCCCGTTGGTAATTCATAGAGGTTATTGTGGATCCCAAGGTATTTGAATTTTTCTACTCTCGGAAATGATTTTCCTTCTACGCAGATTCTGTTGTTGGGTTGGAATTTTCGGCTTATTCTCATACATTTTGCTTTGTCTTCATTTACTTGTAGGCAGATCAGCTCTGCATCTCTTATCAGTGTTGTTAAAAGTTTCTCAATGTCTTCTTGATTACTTCCAAGGATAGCTATATCATCTGCTTGTCCAAGGATTTTATTATTCATTCCGACGTGGCCCTCTCCATTTTCCTGTGATTATATGTAATACATATAGAATACTTTATAACATGAAATGTATTCTTAATATCTAAAATATCTGACAATAATTTAATTTAATTCATCTTAATGGTGACATACTATAATAACCTCCTTATGGTGTTATTAATCGAATTTACAGCGATCACTTAATATTTTGACATGTTTGAATGGATAGAGGTCACTATACAAGGCTCAATATTTTTTTAGGGTACCCGTTTTTCTCGATTTTGTGAGAAAATTATCTTATGATTCAAGTGGAAAGCGAATGGCCGTTCATGAATTTTTATTTCTTCAAATTGGAACTTTACCAATCTCCAGATTGAAAACGTTCTATTTTCGAGAGTTTTGCGAAAGTTGTTGGTTACAACTTAAAATGATCCATTCACGAAGTTTCAGAGGAGTGTTTGATAAAAAGTAGTCCGTAACGCAGTCTAATTTCTTTTAAAAGAAGCATTAGGTATTTTATTCCATTCATTGAATGATTTTCTGTACCTTTCCGACTACTTTGTTACTACCTTCTTTGTCCGAAAAATTTATTTTTGATCCAGATTTAATGAGCGGCGCTGACTTGGACCGAGGGAACAAACGCCCTTTTGAACTAGCTCCGTGACGGGGACGCACTAAGCTCTGTTTAAAAATCTGAATAGCCAGTTTGTCGTGACCTCAGTGTGAGCTCGCTTCTTCTTTGCTCGCTAGGAATTCTCGGTAATGAAAGTCTACTAATCGACGTTTTTGGTTCTTTTTATTTTTTATTTCCCTTCTCTCGGCTCTTCATTCACTCTCTCTTCTCCTGAATAGATCTCATATCTTTAGAAAAATATAAGAAAAACTTTTAGAAATTAAATAATGAATTAATTGAAATCTCAATAGAATAATAGTTTTGAATAAGATAATGTAAAGCAGACCCTACACGGTAATTCATGAATGAACGTCACAAGAAGTTCCAAGATTGCCCGCTATCGCTTTGATCATGAAGATCCTTACACGTTCAATCATTGCTGATCATTACTTATCGTTGGTGATTTAGGTTAGAACGTTGCTGACACCAATTTAGCTCAGTTGTAAACAAAGAAACAGCATAGATATGCTTATTTGGACATTGTCATTTATAATATTGGGCATCAAGAGAAAAACGGAGATATAATAATTACTTCCTAGTGCCTGAAAATCGTTTAGACCAAAGTTAGAAAAATATAAGTCAACTACATATAAAAATCTAGGAAAAGTATTGCAAAAATAATCAATTTGTTAAGAAAAATTAATGGCAAATAAACACAACAGTTAAAGATTTTTTTCTATAAGTAAATTGTGAAGTTTCCACTTTTTTTTCTCTCCAATTTATTGCCTACTTGACTATTTAAAGAAAAAATAGTTGAAAATGGTTATTAATAATATAGACTAGAGATATAAACAACTATTTACTTTTATGAAATTATTTACTTAATAACGAGACCTAGATAAACTAACCTATCTAGTAGTAAGGTTAGTCTCATAGAAAATCGTTTTGACCAAAGTTAGTAAAATACAAGTCTACTACTTACAAAAATTAAGGAAAGGTATTGCGAAAATAATAAATTTGTTGAGGAAAATGGGAAAAGAACTGATAAATATACACAACGTTAAAGTTTTTTTTTTCCTAAAGTAAATTGTGAAGTTTCCTCATTTTTTTTTTTGTTGCCCACTTGACTATTTAAAAGAAATAGTTGAAGATGGTTTAAAATTATGAACAAGGGATATGAAAAATTATTTAACTATTTACATATAATGAAAATCAGAAATTTATAATGGTTATGAGGCCTAGGTAACATAACCTATGTATGGTATGGTTGGTCTCCCCACTACTTTTACCTCAGTCTCCCCTCCACTTCTTGTGAATGAACCTTTGATTTCCGGATGTTCGGAAATCCGCAGCGCACCACCATCAGTACTTCATTCACTACCTTACACGACAATTCGGAACGTCATTAGTGCAATTCCGATTGACCGTGTAGGGTCCCCTTAAGATATGTTTGTAATAGGTTTTAACTAGGAATTTAAATTATAATCATTTATAAGTATACCTTGGCCAGGAAGTAATGGCTGTAACCTTAGCTCTGAAGCTTTAGCCAAAAAAAAAAGTATTCGTTCAGGGGAAGGTTTGAAAATAAATTATGAAAGTGAATACCATTCTAAGCAAAATAAATTTTGCAACATTTGGTTTATGAGAAGGTCATTACATAACATTGTCTTCCTATGTTAGGTTATGGATATCAGTTTGCAGACTCGAATTGAAAAATTGCAAATTCTTTTTCCTAAAATTGACGAATTTTAACGCCTAAAATTAGAATTTACTAATTTAATTCTGCTAATGGATATCCAAAACTATCATAGGAAGACAACGTTATTTTCTTCACATTAAACAAATAATCACGCGTAGTAAAACTTCTATCGTCATGAAATTGGCTGAACGTTGACCTCTGAAATTGCAATTTTTCATATGAGTCGAAAAAGTTATTTTAAAAAATGCAGATAAAGTTATTTGTTCCTCCTTAACAAGCATTTATTGTAATTATAATTTCAAGAATTTTGAGATTGGTAAATTTATTATTAACTCAAGTTGTATTTTTTTTATTTACTCGACCAAAGTACAAAAACGGCTGAGTATTCAAAAAACAAAACTTCTCGTTTATGTATCAAGTTTCTTCTATGACCGCTTTTTTTTTTTCAAAGCTGCTTCTTTGAAATGGTATACAAGGCTTATTTTCCTTAGAATCGTATACGCTTTCATAATTTACATTCCAACCTTCTCCTGAAAAGAGTACCCTTTTTTGACCCTCGCTCCGGGGTTACTACTAATCTACTCTTTCACTGTTGCACATCTCTTTCTTCAGAAACTGACCATGGTATGCTGACCACATCACCTCCTTTTTAAGTGATGTTTAAGAATCAGCACATGCTTATCGAGTACCCTGAACCCTTAGATAAGTAGTTAAATTAATTTTTTTTTATTGATCGCTATTATTATTGTAATTCAACATAATACTCCAATTCCTTTCTACTGCTGCGAAGTGTGAGAATTTCATAAAAATATTTTTAGAAAAGTAAATGTGGTCTTTCTGACTCGATTCCTTGAACATTCGTACAACACTCCTTGAACGTTTGTCCAAAATCAAAGAATATTTAATTATTCTTTTGTAATGATGAATAAAACAAGAAAACTAAAGTTTGTGCTTTAGACTACACGGTAGAAGTGAAAACATCGACAAAGCGAAATTAATAATATGAAATATAAATTATAAATAATAGTTCATAATATAGGCAATGAAATTATGAACATTTCCCTCACTTACAGTGAGCAGGATCTATCTTTAGTTTCTGATATATTTAAATCCATGTGGTCAATAAAACTCGTTATCATTTGGTTTCCGACACTAATTTTTCTCTTTTCGCCTCTCTAACACGTAGCATTAAGACTCAAATTTGAAATATAACTCATCACAAAGAGAATGAAATGATGAACTGTTCATCCAATTTTTAGTTTTTGAGATATTTTAATCTATATGCTAAAACACTTTAATTAGTCGACTTCAGCCGACTTTACTCGAGCGTTACACATCGGCGGAGATCTGACGGCTCACTCTCAACAAAAAAAAAGTGCAAAACGCGCCTAAAGAAGTTTTTACTTCAAAAAGATTCAAACTGGTTGCATGAGTTAATTATAATGATTATTATATCTATTTGTAACCTTGGATGTAAGAATAAAAAATATAAGTGTGTGGCCATGAAATTAATACTGAAATATATTCACATTAAAAAAAAATATAAGATTTTGTTCGGATAGCCAAATAATTTTCTTCATAGCTGAGAGAAAAGAATTATATGAAACATAATATTCAGCCATTAGGAATTCAGAATCTGGCATATAGACATCTTTCATGGAAATTAATTATTATGTTTCATAATTCTTTTTTATCATGACTTTTATTACTATTTTTATTTGTGTAATAATTATTTTAAACCGGGTTTTGGGGCGTACATAAATAGTTCCGAAATCTAAGCGCTGAGATAACCGCCTTATTTCCCGTTGGAAGGAGCCCAAAGCAGTGGATGCTGCGTAGGGAAGATCTCGGAGATAAGACATGATTTGTTTTCACCACCACTGCGTTCACAGTCTCAATACGGCCTTCCTTACCTCCAACTTCTAGCCAAATATTTTTATATTTCCGCAGTATAAATTTAGGCATCGGCGTCGGTTTAGCTTTACAGAAAGAGAAAAACATAACACCGATTTACAGAATTTTTTTAAAGTAAAAACTTCTTTAGTTTTGCATTTTTTTGTGGAGAGCGAATTAGATTGGCCCGTCAGATTTCCGATGTGTAACGCTCGGGTAAAGTCGGCTGGATTCGACTAATTGGTGTTATTGCATATGGATTAAAATATCTCAGAAACTAAAAAATCGGACCCGCATACAGTAAACGAGAGAGTTGTTCAATATTTCATCCTCTCTATGATAGGCTATTATTAAAAATTATATGTTAACGCGACGCTGCACAGTGGTCGGAAAAGGCATAAAAACGGCAAAAATCCTAGGAATCTTTCAACTTAAGCAAGGTATTTGAAAAATTGAATTTATTATAGCATGTCGGGGGCATTCTGAATTAATAAATATTTTTGGTAAGACCAACCTAACAACTTTATTATTATTGTTAATTTTTTTCAATTATAAATAAAATATATTTTTCATGTAATATGTTGTGAAAGTGAAAATTTATCGTATGAGCTTTTTGAAACAGCTTTTTTGATCAATTGTAAACATCTGTTACCTATATTACTATGAAGAGGACATAGTGGTAAGAGAAGAAGACCAAATCAATCTACAAATAAATGAAGATAAAACCAAATACATGAATGGTGAGCTGAATGAAAACACAAACCTAGTTTCAATTATGAGTCACGAAATTGTTTGAATTTCTCTTAAATATTTTCCTTCGCATATTCTTTCTATGCTTTTCCTCCAGTTTTCTATGACGGAAAGAAGTAAATTATATTAAGTATAAATTTATTTAGACACGGGTAGGAATTTGTTCTTGCTCGTTTTTGGTATAACTTTTTTGACTGAATTTGCCAGATAATTAGCAAAATCTCAAATTATTTTTTAATTAGCAGCTGATTTTTGTATTTATCATTAGCAGAGGGTTCAGAGAACATTTTGATTGCAGTAAAACCTCGGCGTTGGTACTTTCCGATGGAAAAAAGAAATTCTTGGAGCCCTTGATTGATAACTTAACCTACCGAAAAGGATTTATTTTTATTTTTCCGAAATATCAACATTATTTTGGGACAACGCCTTTTAATAAGTACATTGTTCATACAAAATCAGCGTGCCTAATATATATAAGAATAACTGAAACATCAGTAATAAAACAGGCATGTACGCAGCTTAAACATATATTAATGAAAGTAGATGAGCAGTAGTATCAATAAATTTCAGTGTCCTTGGTTCAGAAAAATAAAATAATAATAAGTAAAGAAACATTTAATTAATTTGATCAGAAAATCATTGTAGCAACAAAACTAAAAAAAATAAAATAAAGAAAACAACTTATTTACATCTGTTACTAAGAGCTTTGAATGAATATTCACAATGGTGCGTTTTTTTATATAATCTACAATACTATTTAACTGTTTATATTAAATTAAGAATTAAACTAAGATACAAAGAATCTTGTAAACTGAAGAAAAAAATAATTATACACCCAGCATTTCGAACAACTTCTCACCTCGTTTAAGAACGGTTCTTGAACATTCGCAGGTAATATGATTTTATTTTAATCTTAATAAAATTCTTACAAAATGATTTATTTATTTTTTTTACTAAAACTTCTATAAGAAATTACTGTGCTTTGGATTTCGCAAACAAAACCGAACCATAATATTACTCAGAATCATTTTTTTTCACTTTATATTTTGATTTTAGAAGGCATATTACTATTATAAATGGATACAATAAATATTATTGACCTAATTTTAGAAAATAATTCGTTATTTATATAATTCGGACGATAAAACAATACATCCATAAACTTTTAAGTATTTCTTTGTACTCGAAAATATAAAGATATAAGCGATAAGAGAATGCCAGGTGGCGAAATGAAAAATTGAACGTTATACACGTTCACTTATAAGATTAGTAAATGGCACGGTGAACAAACTGTGTAAGTAACGCCCACCTGGTTCCACCTCAGACGATTTCGATCTTATCATCCCATCTACGCTTTGTCTTCTAAGGCGTTGTACTCTTTCTCAATGAGGGTTTTACTCGGCTCCTCTTTATTCACACTTTCACTCAACACCTAGAAGAAATATTAATTATTCATCTTCACAATGAAAATACTCAAGTAAAAATAAATCATGTTATTTGTAAGATAAATAATTGATTCAGAAGTTCCAATTTAAAGTTTCTCATATTTTTATTTTTAGTATATTGACATTAGAGGGCATATTTCTTATAACACAACTGTGAATCATTTTTTTTTTGTTACTAATATTGATTTTGTTTTTAATTTTTATATCATACCTATAGTAATTGTTTATGTAATTTTCCTTAAACATTTGATAGAGATAATTTAGTACATTTACGTACTTACCACGTTTATATTAATATTATGAACAATATAAAGACAAACCTACTTATTACTGTGATTCTCTAACGACACATTTTAGTATTTGTTGTATCAGATACTTATCAGATAATATATTATCTCATGTAGCTTACAATTTTCTTAATAGTAAAAACAACTTGAGTTTCATTTTTTAAATTTTTCTAACAAATATAAATGCAATAAATCGAGATAAAATTTTCTGATTTTTTTCACTTCCTTTATATTAGACTAACATTAGTTATTTATAACACGTTTTATATTTACTGTTATATATTTTATGCATACTACTATTTTATATTTTTGTACAGATTTTGTGCTCGAATTGTATTTTATTCATTTTTAAATATAACAGGTTTAATGTAAATTGTAATTCATAATAAGTTGTAATTTATGGATAGTCGACTAAATAGGAATTTCTTTAAATTAACTATCAATATCCAGGTAAATGATTCATGATAATAGCCTAATTATTCATATCCCGGTCATTAGTTTTAGTTTGGCTAGGTAATTTTGCCTTAATGTTTGGTCAAAACTCCGACCTAGATGAAGTATTAATTGGTACTAGTAAATGATGGAGCACGCTATTTGCTGTAAGCTAGAAAGATTCTTAGTTTTATCCCATTTTTCTTTATTAACTTGAACCCCATTTTTATTAACTTGGTACAAACGACACGTATAAAGCCCATGGTATAAACATAAAAAAAAAAAAATTGAAACTTTCATTTATATTAAACTGTGGATAACATAAAATATAGCTTTGGTAAAAAAATACTTTTGAAAGACTTTTAATAAATTTACGTAATTGCTCTGTCTCTCTCACTCTCTCTCCTTCTAAAATAAAAGTAAAGAAACTTGTAAAACAAAAATCAGTAAATTGTAATTGACAAATATCAAGTACAATTTAGTGCATTGCAGATGGTTAGTTAATAATAATAATAGATAATAATGAAAAAATCTCTATTTAAATTCCCACTTCATTTGAACATGAAGATTGTACGTAACTATATTCAAAATAATTAATTTTATTATTTCTAAGAGTGTTAATACCATTAATGCTATTCATTTCTTGTATGTGATATATGTAAATTAAAAAGCATTAGATTTATATTTATTTTTTATTTTTCATAGCTTATTTTAAAAATAAGTATAAAATTAAACAGGTTTTCATTGCTTTATGATTTATTTTATAATGTTTTGATTTCAAATTTTTTTTTAATGTTTTAAAGGTTTTAACTTCACGATCTCTATTTAATGAACATGATCAGTTAATTTTCTATTTAACTTGCTATAGTACTTATTTTTAATTTTTAATATTTGAAATATCTTTAATTAATTTAATATTTGCAAGAAAATATCTTATTAAATCTTAATATTCTTAATAATAATGACACGTGAATGAGAGAAGGAGCGATAGGAAGGAAAACCAAGATATAAATAGAAAATATGAGGACTCCATGACTAAATATTAAATAGAACGCTTTGGTTTGGATCTACTTGTTAATTTCGATTATTCTTAGGCGTAATGATCAATAATAGTTATTATAATAATTTCCTAATTAATTGTCAAATAAAAATTACTTTATTAATGATAAAGAATAAAAGTAATAAAGCCCTGAAAAAGATCGTGGACTATATCAATATGGAACTAAGGCCCCAATCTACACAGCGGGCTCACTCTTGTTTGCCCAATGTATTTGTGCGCTAGTGCAAACATGGCGTCTCGTTTGAACACATGGTAATATTGACATTAACTTTAGCTAACTCTCTCTCTCTTTTTTTCTCTTTTTTCGGTTAAAGAAATGAGATAAAATAATACAGTGGATATCTTTTAAATTAATCCTTTTAAAATGAAATCCTCTTTTTTTTGTTTTAAAAGTACTTTTATGTATTTTTTATTTCTAGTTTAATGTAATCATGGGAGTCTTCAGATACACATCTGGAACTTAATCTTTGTATAGCATTTGATCAATTTAGCATCAGCGAAGCGCTTATAATCGCTTATACTTGAAGCGGGCTTTCAAACTTTTTGAGCAGCGGGCCTCATTGAGACCTCGAATAAAAAAAATCTTTGTCTATATATGACACTTCAGCTTAATAAGCTTTCTTAGAGAAAAAAATACATGCATTAAATTTTGTAGTAGCTTCGTGTGTGAGTAATTGATAAATTTCATTTTTTTAAATAATTTGACTATGTAATCATGGAATATTTAATATTTATATCCTAAGTTTATCTTATAATAAATTTTTCACTAAATATTTTGTTATGACGATTTATATGTTGGTGGTATGGTTGTTGTATAGCAAAGGCGTAAAACCTGTTGGTTATCAACGCCGTTAATTAAGATTATATATAATTATATATTCTGGTTGTGAATAATAGGAACAGGATAATATTAAAAAGGCGTAAAATGCAAGCTAAGTTTAAAGTTATTTAAGCTTATTAGAGTTTAGTTATTTAAAGTTAGCACGTTAATTAAAAAAAAAAAAAAGGTGGAGGGGAGAGCTGCGTGAGAGATTCAGAGATTTTAAAATATTTCTTCTTCAGAGAGATAACTTATGATTTTCCTCAAGATTTTCTAACCATTTCCCAAAGGAATTGATACGTTTGCTGGTATTCCTCTTGTTTTTTAATTCTCTGATATAAAAGGCACAACTATCAAAGATATGGATCAGTGTCATTTTCCCTCCACACTTCCGACATATAGTCGGGTTTTCTTTTTTAATTATGTGAAAGTGCGTAAGCATGGTATGACCAATTCTTAGTCGCGTAAGGACAACTTCCTACGAATTATATACTTTCATTGATTTAAGCCAGGACTTGAAACGGAAAAAAAATCTTTTATTTTACAATTATTTGTTTCTTATCTCTAGTTTTATAGATGATTTTCCATCCTCATTTATAGATGCTGTTAGATTAATAATAGCAATAAGGCTTAGCGAACCCGAATGTTCGATGGCGATACCATTAATCGATGTCCATATCCTGCCATCCACCGAGCACCGACCGAACCCAACCCCGCCAAATCAGCCTTAACGCAATCTTCTCACCTTCGCTTTGGTCCACCCATCGGACGCTTGCCAGTCGTTACAGCGCATATTAACTTTTTAGGTATTCTTTCGTTACTAAACCCAGCGATTTTATTCCGTTACATGCCCATTTTATTCGCCTCAACTTAATCGCCTCAATTATATTAACCGGATACAGTTCACGCAATTCAGCGTTGTGGAACCGCCTAAATTCTCCGGTTGACTCTTCCTTTTTCGGTCAGAATATTCTGCGCAATATTTTATTTTCAAAAACCTTGAGACGTTGCTCATTCTTTAATGTAAGCGGCCACGTTTCGTATCCATACAGAACCGTAGGTAGGATAATGGTCAGATTATATAAAAATATTCAATAACATCGGAATTTTTATTATCGACAGTGTTTCAGTTCTAGAATATTAGAATAAAACTTTTTCTCTTGCAACTTTTCAAGTTAAAGTTTTTCAGAGCTTTTATTTTTATTTAAAACTTCTAAAGGTTTTGTTAAGAAATGACTTCTATTCATAGCTACTCAAATGACACATTAGAATCTTGTGTAATTCACTTAAGACAAATTATAACTCTAGTCTAAGCCCGATTACTGTTTATTTTTCATTAAGTGGAACGTTTTTTTCGAACTTGAATAAATAAAAGTTAAACTTTTACTATAAATCCGAAACTTTATTACTATCAAGTTCTAAGGAACTTTTTTGCTAAAAAGGTTTCACAGAATCTGTTGAAATGGGACAGTTCCATAAAAGTTTTCACAGCTGGTTTAAACTCATATGAACTTTCACCCTCCGTCTTAGATTTTCAGTATTTTATTATAGGGAAAAGGTTAGAGGTGGATTGGGTGGCAAGATCCTGTAGCCATATATATCGGAGTGAAGATTCTCCATGGACTAGCTTCCGGTGGTGCAGAAGATCCTCATCGATATGATTAAGGTCAGAAGGGACTGGTTGAAGAGAGTCATCTGATCAAACAGCGTGGGCTGCGGGGTGCTCTGTGGGCCGGTCGACATCACGTTCATTTGGAGTTCGTTCCAACTTCACTTCGTCTTATGAGGAGTCGTATCTGCGAAGGTTGAGGAATATATGAGCTTGAGTAGGCGTCCTGTAAGGGTCTGTTAAAGAGAACCGTGGAAATAGCATAATGACAAGTTTCACGATGAAGTCACCTTATGCCTCAAGGGAAATTTTAAATCTTCTACTTTTTCTAAACTTGACAGCGATTTAAAATAAGTAAGAAACGGGCAGGATTATTTTTTTAATCTCATTATGCACATTACATCTGAAGGAGGAAACGTTCACAATTGGTTATGTATCAGCTATTTTTTTTTCTACTACATGATATCCCAAGTTTCAAATATTTCTTATATTATTTCTTAAAGATCTTATATGTGTATATGCGTTAGTACATTATCTAATCCAGAGATTCAACTGTCAATTTGAAGATTATCTTCTTCATTATCGAAAAATAAACTTATCCAGAAAAAAACAGAAGAGAGATCATTAGGGATTGGAAAATTTATCTGCACATTACTAAAAAAGTATGAAGTTTATGATTATACCTAGAAGGTATAATTAAAAAGGTTCCTAAATTCCCATTAAAAAAAAAAAAAAATTGAATTTAGATCGTTATTAACAAAGATACAGCCTATGAATAATTTCATTTAGTTGAATAAAAAATATGAATAATTTCAGATAATTAGTTCAGCTAGTTTGGTTTATTATTTTTAATAATGAAACATTGTATGCGAACGAGAAAAATAAATTATATCTTCCTTTTATAATCATTTACTAATTCCCGAATTGTATTATCATTCGTTCACTCACACAGGTCTAGCTTGATATATGTACTTTGCGAATTATTCCTATGGACCGTCTATTTTAATACATTTCCGAATAAATATAAATATACATATACATTAAATATTTTTGTCACATTATTCTAAAATGAATTTGAAAGGATAATAATGTTTTTCCCCTTCTTCTTTTTTATATTGCAAAATTAAACAAACATAAATTTTTACCACGTATTATAGATACTTCGAAGTTGAATTCATACTACATCTTCATCTATATGTTCTTACAAGAGAGAAGTACAATATAATTGCAGGAATACTACCAAAATAGGTACTACCATATTATGTATTATTTTATACTAAAGGAATGCTACCACTTATACACATATACAGGAATACAACCATATTTCGATCGCTGCCTTGCTGAATAATAAAGTTCTACCTAATCAACTAAAGTCCAGATGGTACGCAAGCATTCTTTGGTACAAGAGGTCTTACTTTTTCTTGCTCTGTTTTTTAGAATAGGAAATTAATAACATTTCTTTTTTCTTTTCTTTTTTTGTTGCGCATTGTTGGCGTATTAAAAATTAAGAGGTTGGCAATAGAAACTTTCTTTACTACAAGCAAATGTTGTATTTGTCTCATATTCTTTTTGTTGACGTTACAGGATTTCTTTCCCATCTTCAGAGCTCTTCTTTGCATTCTCTTAGAATCAATTTCTAGAATAGAAAGATTATTAAAAATAAATGTTACAATGTTTGTTAAGTAAATATAGCTGATTTGTCGTTATTATATTTACATTTGCCATGTGTGCTCCTTTATCTTAGTTTATACATATTTTCAAAACCTCTTGTACCTCCAACTCCAACTCCAGATCTAGAAACCCAACCTGCCACTTTCCCAATTTGATTTGAAAACAAGCATTTCAAATATCAGCGAATCAAAAAACATCAACACAACAGATTGGTCCCTTGGCTTGTTATTAATTGAAAATAATGCTAATCATTTACAATTAAATCCGTTTACAATTAAGAACATAAAACATTTTTAAATTGAATCATTAACAATTTTTATAAAAAATTGGTTTGTTGGAAGTCTTTTTCACACTATTGTACTTTTATATGTAATTATGTTCTGATTTCCATATTCACTCTAATATTTATATTGTATATATATATATATATATTGTATGTATTTATATTGTATAGTATATATATATATATATTATATTGCTTTACTTTATTTATTAAAGAACATGACTTCTTGTATAAATAATTCAAAATATGTCTTCATGTGAGTCATTTCCTGAACTTTAAAATAAAGCTTGCATTTTAAATAAATAATTGCTTTTATTACAATAAATGTAGGCTATCTGATATTAGATTTATAATTTTACCTCATTTGTAATATATATATATATATACATATACATACCAAGCATTATAAAATAAATACAAACAATAAAAAAGACGTAATAAAACGAACATTAACCGAATCAATACCCTAATGATAAAAACACAGAGAATAACCATTCAATTTGTAAAGGAAGGTATCATTTCGGGAATAGAGTACATATTGACTATGGATAATAAAAATAAATATATATGATTCTCTTTCTCGATACTGTCAATATTGAGGATCTTCTCTATATAAACATAAGGAGGTGAATCGGATATATATTGCTGTAGGTACCTCTCTCTATATACATTGGACGATGGGCACTGGAGAAGAAGATGGTGTAGGTTGTTAAATATATATTGTTTACTGGCACTGCAGATTTCTTCATCCTGTATAATGTAAGATTTATTTTGCAGATAAATATATTTATGGCGTGTGGTTTCAAGATTCTTGAACGGCTGACAACTCCCGTTTTGCGCATACAAGTATTAAAAATTAAATACTCTTCAGGAGAAAAATCTAGAAAGTTCTGTAGACCGGATTATTATTTGAATTTAGAGCTCTATTGATATCTAGAGAAAGAAGATGATTTTCCATTTTTTCTATAATGGTCTTCTTCTGGTTTTTCATTCTCGTTTTTTTAGATCTCGTTAATTTATCGTTGGGACTATTACTTGCTGTGGCTAGATTGTGAACTTGTAAGACCCAATTAAAATCAAGGGCAACTTCTTATTCTATTGAAGTACATTCGTGGATACCTGGTCGCTGGTAGCGTTGAGAGTCTTGTCCGGAGGTTGGCTACTTTTTTTTTTATTATCATTATTCGTCGTCTAGTCTCCAGTCTAACTATATAATTCGGTACACCTTTAGGCCAAAGAATGATATTTTCAAGAAATTTATAGCTGGGTGACTTTGAGTGCATCTAAATACTTGAAACTCTATTACTCGGCAGCGTAGAGCAATGTTGTTGAGATCATTAAATCAAACAATGTCATTTGTGTTTGCCATTCGCCACTCTTTCCTTTTCTAAGGATTTCTAGTACCCTGCCACTTGCCACGGATGCCCTTTGAATAAAAGTTTAAATGCTTTATGGAATTTTCCAGAAGATGAGAATGGCACCCCTAGATAAGTATAGCTGTTAGTATATTCTAGTTGAGCATTCTGCGAATAAAGAGATTTCAGTGTTTTAGTTTTGGTAGACTTGTGGAATACAACTGCTTTTGATTTAGCTGGGTTTAATGTTAAGCCGTTGATCCTACAGTATTGTTCCAGAATCCTCAATTTCTTTTGTGTACCATGGCAGGTAGTGTCAAGAAGGACATCTGCAAAGAACAATATTGTTACTTCATAGTTTTTGTCCATGGAACTGGAACAATACCCTTTCACTCAGTATATTATAAAAAATATAATATTTCCTAAACTTCGGGACGAGTCCTTCATGAGGATTGCGTATCCTCGTACTATATTTAGCCCTAAGAAGCGAGAGCTGCCCAAGACAAACAGGCGCAGATATAGAAATTTATTGCCTTGGCAGCGCT
Source organism: Nezara viridula (assembly GCA_928085145.1). Classification (NCBI taxonomy): domain Eukaryota; kingdom Metazoa; phylum Arthropoda; class Insecta; order Hemiptera; family Pentatomidae; genus Nezara; species Nezara viridula. Next base: position 64,760,194 of record OV725080.1, on the reverse strand, counting down.
TTGCGTCTTCCGTCCCTGGAAATGAATGATAGAGCGCTACTTCCCACACATCATTAGCCTGTCGTTATTACAGCCTAAATATTATTTTGTTTAAGGTTTCTCATCTCTGTTTTAATTTTATTTGTTCTTGTTTTGACTGCGTTCAGACAAAAGGATTAAGGATTTAAATATCGAAAATATTTATCGAAATAATGAGTTCATATATATATATATATATATATATATATATATATATATATATACACATATATATGTATATATATGTGTATATGTATATACACTCTGCGTTTGGGGTCCTGAAAAAAAAAAAAAAATTTGTAGCCCAAATATTTAACAATTTTTTTCAATTTTCTTATCAAAATATTTATTTAAACGTGTTTATTTACTATACCATATGAATTTTGTCCATTAGGAAGTGAACATTTCCTAGCCGCCATACATCCCCAAACCAAGAAAGTTGTCTGCATAGATAACTTTTTCAACTAAAAATATCAATAAAATGACATCACTCAAAAATGTTGAAATTGGAGTTAGTCATTCTGTGGTTTATAAAAGCATAGAAAGTTGCGTGGTTTATAAAAGCAGATGGAGTGACTAGATTTCTATTGCCTGTCGTCGATATATTATATAGACATTTTGTAATTATTAAGGTCTTAATGACTTGTTATCTGTAAGCTTCAAGCTTTAGCTCCGTTTAAAATGCACTTTATAAAATTGTATAATAGCCCAGCATTGCTAGAAAATAATTTCTATTCATAGTAGATCGGTAAGTGAATGTTGTGTGTTGCGAGCACCAGATTTTTTGTTATGATTTTTTCTTTAAATAATCATAGTTAAATATTTTAATTTTATCGAATTGGTACATATTTAAAATGAGACTAAAAATAAATCTGTTGAAGAGCTTTTGGTTTTATTTACTTACTGTAACGAGTTAAATTTTTTGTTTTCTATTTTTCTATGGAGTGTATCAATTTTACTGTGAGCCTCTGTATTTACAAAAGAAATCTAACGTTTTTTTTTCACGTTTTTTACTTCATTGTGATGAACTGAATCCAATCCTCCAATCACTTGGATTCGAAATTAATTTAACAAATCCCGTTCTTGACAACGACCTACTTTATCGTACATGAGACAACGTACCTCGTTCTTACTATACAACAAGTTTACAACAATCGAAAATATTAAAACGAAAAGAACATCCTTACAACTTAGAACTTGGAACTCGGCTCCACGCAAAGACAAGTGCGGAATTCAATAACGATAAGACAAATCTTCACCTTGACACCTTAAAAAAAATGTTTTTCCACTAGCAGGCCACAGTACACTGTGTTCGCTGTACAAACCCGCTTTAGAAATTCAACCAACTTAAAAACAAAACAAGAAAAATAACATAAGAAAATAACACTTTACTAGGATGTTTATTGATTTCATTAAATTATTGTTTTTAATTTAATATAAATTGAACTGTTTGAAACTGCACAAAGATTGTACTCGAAAAGATTGGACACACCAACTTGCCTTCTCCTTTCAAAATAAATCGAACTGTGATGGGAATTGAGCTCGGCAAAACTTCAAGAAATAAAAAAAAATATATATAAAATGGAACACATCAAACCGAAAGTCTAGACGAGAAAAAGTGATACTATGTCGCCTAAGAATCGGGCACTTTGAGTTTTCCCATGCGAGGATTAGAAGCTCCAACTTCTACAAGCTCCAACACTGTATGTATCCTTTAAAAATAAGTTCCTTAGTTATTGTTTGTAAATACGTTTGATGTTTCGTAACTTATAAAAACTCTTATATTAAAGAGCACTTTTGCCAAGAAGAGCTGCAGACTAGAGGAGCCCGCGGCTGTTCCAAGATGTCCTTCTATTTAGAGTGCGGTCCCCTGGGACCACCGGGAATAGAGACCTTCCGACCCTCGGTGTTTGATATCGCTGACAGGAATCGTTAGTGTCTCCCATCCTAACAACAACTCAACTCGCTTTAACAATAGCTGATGGCTCTCTTAGCGTTTCTTTTCCTTTTATTTCTCGCCTTCCCGATAGGACGATTCCAAAATTCGGATCAGCTATTTGCGTTACGTTGAAAGGATTTCAGAATCACGATGATTTTTACATGACGTCAAATGAGAGTATAAGTAGTTACTACTGCGTTAGATCTTTTTATTGAAAAATAATTCATTTTGCCACACTTAAGGGCACATAGTTCTAGAGCTGAGTGAGGCACATTCATATACAGTACAATAAAAGGAAATTAAATTTTAAAAAATAAATAAAAAATATATATATCTATATAACAAAGACACAAAATATAATAAAACCAAATAAATGTAACTTGAAGTTTAAATCAGATAAGATATAAAAATTCATAGCAAAAATAAATAAATTATAAGTATAAGTAGTGTTGCCCAAAATCGGTCTTGGTCTTGCAAAGTACAAAACCAAGACCAGGGCCGCCTAACTGTCGCAAGACCAAAACTAGGACTGGTAAAAAAAAATCGATTTTTTGAATAAAAATTAAGGCAAAATAGTTACTAAAATTTGACAAATTTAGTTACCGTTAGTAGAGAATTGGTATAACCAATATACTTTTGCATTTAACTCCTCTAATTTTTCATTCGTGTCTAGTTCGGTTTCTCCTATCCAAAAAAAATACAGTAATATCTCTATAGTAATTAGCTAATAAATAACTGAAGAAGGTTGCGAGACTCTTGCGCAAGACCAAGACCATGATCAAGACTGAGTTAATAAAAGTAAAAAATAAATAAATATATTAAAAAAAAGAAAAAAACTCATTCTTAATTACAATATTTACAATCAGCCGAGAGAGCTCCGAGTCCAGCCCTTTCCTCTACGTGTGAAGGTAAGGTGAGACTCCAAGAGATCCCAGCGATTTTCTCTCAGCCGGGTCATCGGCGTTAGAGTCCACCTATCTTTCATTCTCGTTATTCAATGCCATGCATGTAATATCAATCTATCTAAAGTTGGTAAAAAACTAGTTCTGATTTCTTCTGTTCAGACCAGGAAACTAATAAATAAATGGTTAGGTATCAAACGGATTGTAAACAACTTCTTTAATGTGATTTAGTACATGTTTTGAAAAAGATCATTTTAATTGTAGACGAACGAAATAAGGTCTGTTGCGATAAATTTGTACTATACAGTAGGTTAGAGCAAAAAACACTTTTTCGACAGGGAGCATTCTAATAATAATAAAAAAATTACCTTTTTATGACAACAAAAACACTACAAAATTTGGTTGTTTTATATTTATATCTTGAGGTTCCGCATGAGACTTAACTATAAGATTTTTGTACAAAATAATTAAATTATACAATTTTTTTTCTATTTCATATATCGATTTTTTTCGGTCAAATATTGCTTTAAGTATCTATTAACAGAAACTTCTTTACTGTAATAAGTCTATAAATGAAGTTTGCGTGCTCTAAATTTATACCTAGATGTTTCGCCTAAGTTAATTAAATAGGCTTTTTAACTAACGATCGAAATGTTTATCCCGACTTGAATTGTTCTATTCTATGATTTCCTTGTATTCTAACTTTTGTTGAAACATGGTTTTTAAAATAATAATATCCAAAACTATTTGAAACACATGATAATAGTTAAATAATATACTTGAATAGTGATATATGAAATAATAATAATATATTTTGTACAAAATCAAGATGTAAATGTAGTGCAACAAAATTGTTTAGCGTTTTTATGCATATAAAAAGACAACTTTTGCATAATTTAGCAACAAAGTTATTGCCTGCAAACCTCACGTTAATAACGTATTATTTTTTATCAATTTATTTTATTATTGACTCTGGTACAGTTTCAGTGTTCATGAAAGACTCAAAAAAGAGTTCCTCTAGCCATTATCCCTAAGAAGAGCCCGTTAGCCTTTTCATCAGACAGTTTCAAAAGTTCTAAGCTCTATCAAAAGTAGTTCCGCTCTGTTTACTAAAGAGCTCTAATGGATAAAAGAAGAGCGAATTGTCTTGTTTTCAACACGCTTTTCTATTCTAGTGCTCAAAATAATTCGAATTGGCCTTAATTTGCAAAGTTCAATAGTTTAATTTGATAGTTGGTAATTATTGGGTCATTTTTTTTTTTTTTGTTGTATTGTATCACGGATAAAACTTTTGTTTCATCGATACAAGAAATAAACATGAATTTGGCTAAAAATCTGTTTTATAAATCATTTCCGCTAATGATTAAATTTATAATATATAAAATTTAGGCTTACTCACAATATTTATTTACTCACAACCCTGATTCGACAATATTTTTTAAACTGACACATTGCAAAACCTCGGACAGTCACCAATCGGTCTAGATCTATAGTTTATGACTGCTCAAGGTCAGCTTGCACACGCGAAGTTTATGTCTCTTTCAAATGGGATTCCCTATAAAACTGAAGACTTTATCGGCAAAGGAATAGAGAGGATTCATTCAAAGGCCATTTTAAATGACGTGCTAAGGACGTCAGTTACCAAATTTAGCATAGGAACGATTCATCTAACAACTATGTCCAGGTGTTACGGGAATAGAACTTAACAGAATAGTTAGGTGAAACGAAAACACGTCGGACAACAAGTCTTATAGCAATCAAAAGTTGCCTTCTTATATGCATAAAAACATTAAACAATTTTGTTGTTCTATATTTACATTTTGAGGTTATACAAAATGTAATATGATTATTGTATAGATTATTATTATTACTATAGTACATGATTTTACCGGACACCTAAGTGTAAATATAACCTGATTTGATTTATGAATGTTTGTTTTTTTGTCAAGCCAGTTTAGTATTAGATTTAAGTTATTCTGTATTTTTTGTGACGCTTTGAATCCATCTAAAGTATTATAGTTTCACCGTATAGTAAAACATATTTTTAAAAGAAACAAAAATGTCTAAACAATGGAAGGATTCGTTGATTGATTAAAGAAGAATAAAAGATAAATATTTCCCCATGTTGAAAGCAAATATCCAGCAATACAAATATTACTATTGATTTGTAATACTGATTCGCAGTTAGAAAGCTGAGTATTTTAAAATGAAATCAGGTATTGAATGTTAATTACTAAAATATTCTGAAATTTATCTGGACCTATGGATTTGAACTGTGGAAGACAGCTAGTAGATCCTCGAATATAGACGTGTTCATTCCTTCCGGTCCAAATTACTTCTAACAATAGTCAATGATCTATATTATGTCACAAACAAGACCCTACACCATGATCTTAACATCCCATATGTTCTTGACATCATTCCATTCAGATTCTCAAACTTTCACCAGAATCTTCTTCATCATCCTAATCATCTAGCGCAATCCCTATCCATCTCCGAGCTTCCAAACGATCCTCTTCGGAGGTTAAAACGGCAGTGGCCTCGAGATCTCTTGTAAATATGCTTTTGGAGTCCTGGCAATGACCAGCTTCTAAACTCATGTACTTACCGCCTGTGTCTCTAGTGACCTCTTTCAGTCTCTATTGGCTTCTAATAGCAGTGACGCGTCTGGAAAAGTGGCACTGGGATCTCTTGGAGTCCTGGTTTGCCTTCCACACGTGGAAGACATAGTCTGGCTCGGAGATTCCTGTATGAATGTATTGTATAAATTGCATATACGTGTTTAGAAGTTTTTTTTTCTTATTTATTTACTTTTTTTAAAAGTATTATTTATGTACTTTTTTATATTTATAGTTATTTATCGAACATTTGTATACATTGTATGAATGAGAAAATTTAGCCTTAATACAAAACAACGGTAAGGTACCGGTTTCGTAAAATTCTCAAAGTCAAAAACCGGTCATCCCGTGTTTCTGTTACCCTAGGCCGTCCAGAACCGGGCCTTCTATTGTAGGAACTAGTTTCCCGAAATCTTAAAGTAGTCTCTTAACCTAGTCTCTTAAAGTTTCGTATGGAACTCCGATGGCATTAGCTGCATATCTAATGGAACGTCCATCATCAATAAGTCCCACACCACGCGCAACATCCTCAGCACTAAGAGGCATTTTTAAACTTAATATTGAAGCCGGAGACTAAGAAATGTGCTACCGAATAAACATTTTTATTCCATAGAAAGTAAACATTGGAATTTAAAATCATTTCATTGAATTAAGGATTAAGGGTTATTGTCCTCTATATTAACATTCCTAATTGAAAACAAACAAAAAGATTACCTATTTATTCATTAAAAACAATACACCAATCCAAAGCCGAAATATTTTTAGATGAAAACATGAAAAAATCAAGTGAGTGGAATTTTTGCCTGTCAGTGTATGTATAATAATATTAACATAAATATGTGCTGTATCCTGTAATTATAATTATCGTTAACGGGCCATCACATGTAATGCATTATATGAATATAATAAGGATTTCCGAAACAAAGGGTTACGGAAATCTGTACGTTAGGTACAGAGCCGCTAATGACTGAACACAAACCTAGCAGCGTTATCCAGGAAAAGATAAATTTGCAGATCGCCATTAAATTTTCACCGCAGGATATCCAGTTTAATAAGGGCTAATGAGCCCTTACCACCGCATCAGATATAACTAATACAATTAGCGGATGGATTACAATCCTGATTTATTAATGGCCACAAGTTCAATAATTAATTTTAGTAATGTTCATACCTCTTTTTTCGGCTCTAAATATAATTCGTTTATGTGTATGCATCGAAAATCGTTTACATCCATGGGACTCAATCAATAGGCCTTATCTAAAAGATTATGTTTGTACCTTGGAATGAAAAAAAAGTCCTAGGAGACAAAAATATTACTGATTTTTATAGATTTCTTCAGTTTAAAAAAGGAGGAAAAACATTCTTATTAGATTTTGCATTTTTCTAGTTTCAAATAAACTTCTGTTTAACGTTTAAATTTATTTCAAGTTATGGGTACTGGAGACCCTTCCCCACACTATGTCTATCCCTACTTTTCAGGTGTAGAGTAATGATGGAAAAGAGTAGTTTGGCTGTTAATCAAACCTGATAATCAAAGGTAACAAGCATCTGTTACTGCGATTTTTTTATTTTATTTTTTATTTATGATATTACAAATAAAAATAAATTTAGTAAATGTGAAAACAAGAATGTAATAACATGAAACCACTTGTTGAGAAACTAACCACTGGTAGTACTCTTAAAATGTATTTACAAAAGGGGATCTGGAAGCTATCTTCTTTTCAGACGCCTCGAAGGGTTCTCAGAGATCGAAGAGGAAGCAAGGTTAGAAACGAGAGGGTTTGGATGGTTATGAAGTTTGTTATGGAAGGACAGGTATCTGAGTTGGGTCAGATCAGACACATAAGGAATATTAGAGTCGTTATGGATGATTTTATTTGTGACAAACTAAGGAGCAGTGAGGATTTTACGAAGAATTTTGGATTGTAAGGATTGGATACGAGAGGAATTCGATGGCTTAGTGGAGCCACAGAGCTCAACTTCGTTAGTCCAAATAGGTTTTATTGTAGCAATGTATATGAGTCTTTTGTAACTAACCGGAAGCTTAGAGCGTTTGTCTAGTAAGTGCTGGAGTAGTCGGAAATGTCGAGAAGTTTCTTGTCGTTTCAGCCTGAGGATGAGGATTCCAAGCTAGACGTTTGTCTAAGTTGAATCCAAGGTATCGGATTTGTTCAACAGGGATAAGTGGGGTATTATTAAAGGATACCGTAGGACAGGAGGTCATAGGTTTACGACGAAGGGTAAAGGTGATTTGATGGGAGCTTTAGCTATGCGGAGCTCTAGCTTTTAGGCTTTTCCGGGGTCAGTGGAAAGACTGTGGAATTTATTCCCGAGTTAAAAGCCCTCTCGACACAGGGATGATAACTTGTAATTATTTTTATCATTTTATCTTCGGTTTATCTGGTTGCCAGGAACGCGTGTTTTGGATACGCGTTGGCCCGCTCGGCCTTCCCTCCTCCGAAAAACTGTTATCTGTTAAGTTACACACTTTTATTATTGTATATACTAAACACATTTTTATTGAATGGTTTCCCACAAACCTGGAGGTTAAGGAATGTGGATTGTGTTGGCAATAAAGTAGCCCTAGCCCTTAGCAATCAAGAATGAATCGTGTTAAAGAAGTTGTATTAAAGCGCAATAACTATAAAAGAGTTATGACTATTGTAGAGAGGCAATTAATATTATAGAGTGCCGTGAGCTGGCCCCATCCATCAGGCCAACACCCTCGCGCCCCTGAACTTGACACACTTCTCTATCAGCAGTCTCACTCTTCCCTCCTATCTCTGTCTCTTTCTCTCTAACTTTTATACACAACGTTTGTTTATAAAATAAACAGTATAACATCTGAATTTCTTATAATTTTCGAAATCAGAATATACTTTTAATGATCCTTTAACTCTCAGAGTACGGAACCTCCATAATTCGTAAATTTCGAAAAAGCATACTTTTACGTGTCATTTAAAGTATAGGGAACATAATTTATAGTAGTTACTTTTCAATACTGCATTTCCAGTACCGATTCAATGGCAATCCTATTCTTCAACTCTTGAAACGCAAGTTAATAAGCTAAGTTAGCTGGCAAGCTAGTAAGAGGGCACTTAGAAAAAAAAATGGGGGGAGCTCTGTCATTTTACTGTTAACTTCTCAAAATTATTGTACACAACGAAACATAAAACAATTAATTACAAAAGAGTCATATACATGCCCTATTTAAGGCCTATTTGGACTTCCGGAGTTGAGCTATGGGACTCCACTAAACCATCGAATTCCTCTCATATCCAATCTTTACAATCCAAAATCCTTCGTAAAATCCTCAATGTTCCCTACTTTGTTATAAATAAAAAAATCCATAATGATCTTAATGTTTCTAATGTTTTAGATCTGACCCAATCGAGATACCTATCCTTCCATAGTAAACTTCCCAACCATCTCGTTTCTAACTTGGCTTCCTCTTAACCCTCCGAGGCGTCTGAAAAGAAGATGGCCCCTTGATCTCCTAATGTAGACATATTATTAGAGTGTTACCATAGGATAGTTTCTCAACAAGTGTTTTCACTTCATTATATCATGGTTTCACGTCATGTGTTCAAATTTTCGAAATGTATTTATTTAATACAGTTGTAAATATTATTAAGAAATTAAAAAAAAGGTATACGTTGTAGAAAAAGGCGTTTGACATTTTTTTTTTTTCAACTCTCCATCATTTATCTACAATTTACAATAACAATATGGGGTGTATAGGAGGATGTTTCATGACGAAAGTGGAGCCATCCAAATTTTTGAGTGGGCACACTTTTACGTGATTTTGAAGGTTTGAGCAAATTTCTAAAGGGGTTATGGATGTTTGGAAAGAAAAGTTTCAATCCAGGTGGCAAGGAAAAAGGGAAGGGCCAAACTAAAGCAAGTTTAATTTTATATGATCTACGATTTTTCAATTCTGCTTTTTTTTGCATGTTTTCAAGAAGAGTTGAGTAATAGATTTTTTTGGAAAGGAAGAGTAGATTCATGCGCCATCGACCTTGAGGGGAATGGGCATTCTTGAATATATACATTGATAACAATATATATATATTTTTTTAAAGCTTATTTATTGATAAATATTACAATCTGTCTTAAGGACATTTATAATAGTGTTCACAGATCACATCCACACTCTATATACAGTAAATAAAATAAAGATAACAATAATATATATACTTTGGCTACATCACTTTTACTGCCCGAAGACACTCTATGGATAGGAGCGGGGTTTGTGTACTATAAAAGTCTGTGGCACTAGACCTTTTTTATTTTTAACTGGGCAAGGAGGGATTGCCCTCATTTATTTCGTTTGACATATCGATTGTCACATGCTATAATTCATTATAGTTGTATTATGATACAATACTTTCAACCATAAAATATTGTATATAATTCCATTATCAATATGTCAATCAAATACTCATATTATAGAGTTCGATTTGTTATTTTATTTTATCTATCTTTTGCCTAACTAAGAAAACAAAAATAATATATGATAATTCTGTATACAAAATAAAATAAATAGCAAATAATGCAAATGTATAGATGAAGGATACATGAGCAATCTTTAAATCGAATAAATAAAATAAAATATAATATAGGATGCTATTAATGAGAAATTTGATTATAGGATTAATATAATATAGGAGCCGTTTTTATATTTAATTCAAGGAATGATGATGAAAGGCATAACATTTATACAGTATATAAATATCATTCTTATATTTAAAATATATCTGTGTCCTGAAGGTAAAGGATATATATCTCTCGTAAACCAGAAGTGGCATGAAGATAGTATACGGAAAAAAAATTGACATCACAGTCTACAATCACAAAAAAGCGAAAGTTACTTAAAATCGGTTTCGACTTATCAGGAATACTCTTACTATCACCTTGCTATCTTTAAATCCCGCATGTTCAATAATTTCTTATCGATCCAATCCTTATAAAATTGTAAATAGTTACTACTCTAAATATGTATATAAATTATTAGATGATTTTTCATTATTTTTTCTTCATGTTTATTTTCATTTTTTTTAATTTTTTATTATTAACTGATTTAATTAGAAAGTACCATATTATTTCTTTTATTTTGACTATTTAATTAAAGTATATTTTTGTTTATGTATCTCTGAGGCTCCTTAGCCCACATTTTTGTCTTTCTGTATTATTCCAAAGGGACTCGTTCCAGAATAAATAAAGCATTATTATTATTGTTATTATAAATTTTACTTTATTATTATTATTATTTATTTCTTTTTCATGATCTAATATTTTTTTTTAAATCTGTTCTCAACCCGAGACAAGCAACTAAATACCTTAAATTTAATTAGAAATCGAGTGATGATTTTTAAAAATAAGTATTTTAAATTAACAACTAGTTGGTGAGTGAAATCAAGAAAAATGTATACTTTTTGAATTATGTCGCAAATAAAGTTTCTTTTCCTTCATAAAATGTTTTCTTATAATTTCATTAAAATTATTTTTCCAAACTGAAGCAGAAGAAAATCTTAAATGAGTGCTCTTTTGTTGTATTTGATGACGAATCGATGTATGAAACTTATCAATCAAATAAGAAATATTTGTTGTCCTATCATAGTAAACTTCCCCCCTCCCCCCTTCCTATGTTTCGCATTTACGAATGTAACAGATAGATGTACTGCTTTGAAGAGTACTAATTTGCTTTCATATCGGACGGTCACAGATGAAATATGATGACTCGAAACCGATTGGTCACAGCTCGGGGCCTCATCACCTCCGAGCAGTTACGAAACCGAGTGGGGTAATTGTGTGCTCTGGGAGAGCACGCCAAACGTTTCTCCACTTAAACTTAATTACTAACTAATAACTATTACTTAATAGCGATAGAAAAACGTTTGTTAATTGTAGAGTGGGGATCTCTTAGTGACAATTTCTCGTCGCTTCGGTATCAAGTTTCCCGACTAAAAGACTAAACTTATTTAGAAGACTCCACTCACACAACTTTCATACCGATTTAAGACAAATTTATTTAAATTTGAATAAGTCCATTTAAAAAAAAAAAAAGATTAATTTTCCTCAAAACCAGGGTTTGAAATCAATAATTATTTTCCACAAAATCATTATTACATTAAATAAATTATTACATTTGATTTTTAATTTAAAAATTCTTTTGATCGAGTCTGGCACCCAGGACTGCTTTACAAACTCCGTAAATTCCTACACCCTACATACTTCCTCATTATCCGTTCCTATCTAACTGATAGATCCTTCAAAGTAAATCATAATAATGCCTATTCATCCCTTTTTTCCCAGTCCGCTGGTGTTCCTCATGGTAGTATCCTAGGTCCTATCCTTGACACAGTTTATACAGCTGATATCCCAACCCATCCTAACACTGTCATTACCACGTATGCCGATGACACATGTGTCCTATCAGTTAATAACGACCCAACAATTGCATTCCAAAGCCTTCAATCACACATCACAAACCTTGAAGAATGGTTTCAAAACTGGAGGATCAAAATAAATTCCAATAAATCCCATCAAATCACCTTTACCCTTCGTCGTAAACCTATGTCCTCTTGTCCTCTTATAATACCCTACTTATCCCTGTTGAACAAATTCGATACCTTGGATTTCACTTAGACAAACGTCTAACTTGGAATCCTCATACCAGACTGAAACAACAAGAAACAGCTCCACGTTTCCGACTACTCCAGCACTTACTAGACAAACGCTCCCAGTTAATTACAAAAGACTCATATACATGATTACAATAAGACCTATTTGGACTTACGGAATTGAGCTCTGGGACTCCACTAAGCTATCGAATTCCTCTCGTATCCAATCCTTACAATCCAAAATCCTTCGTAAAATTCTCACAGCTCCTTACTTTGTTCCAAACAAAATCATCCATAACGACCTTAATGTTCCTTATGTTTCTGACCTGGCCCAATCAAGATACCTTTTCTTCCATAACAAACTTCAGAACCATCCTAACCCTCTCGTTTCTAACATTGCTTCCTTTTCGATCCCTGACAACCCTCCGAGGCGTCTGAAAAGAAGATGGCTTCGAGATCTCCTTTTGTTAATACATTTTTAGAGTGCTATCAGTGGGTAGTTTCTCACCAAATGATTTCATGCTATTATATTCTTTTGTTCACATTTACTGAATGTATTTTTACTTGTAATACAGTTGTAAATATCATCAATAAATAAAAAAATAAAAATATTTAAAAATTATTCCTGATTTATAAATAAAAATTTAAATCGATCTCTGATGTTTATTAATTCGATTGAATATTAAGATCATTAATATGAAATTAAATAGAATTTAAAAATCTATCGATCTAAAATTGTTGCTCATCTTTTGTTTTTGAACATTTTATAATTTTGTTTCCGAATTCACTTTTTTTTATTTATTTATTTTTTATCTTTTTGTCATTTTATAGTATAGGAATAAATTATTCTAAAACAGTTTTTATTTATCAATAAATGTTATATGTTTACCACTTTTGTAATTATTAATTATCATAGAGTAACATAGTTACTCATTGTATCCACTAAGTTTTATTGGTTATGGATGTTATGTACATCTTCTAGCTTTTTCTTTTGTATTTATACATTTTTTTCCTTTCTTTTCTTTCTTTTTTTTTAATCAATTTAATTAACACATTTTTGTATGGTTATATTTTAGGTATGCCCCTTTTTTCTCTTTTATTCCTGCCAATCATCTTAATATGATATAAGATTCCTCTGCGGTGTTATTAGAACATTCAACAGCAAGTTGTTTTTTTTTTCTTTTTCTCTTTTTGTCTGTCCTGATAATGCCTGAATCGGCGAAACGTTTGTAGGTTAATTGTTTACCTGTACGTTAGAAATACGCTTTATAGTTTGGATGTCTTTACTTATAACGTCAGCACTGTATGTCTCTTTTCGAAGCTCATTTTAGTAGTAATTATTAATTTTTAATAAACTTCAGATTATAAAATTTGCTCCAGGTGAATTGCAAATTTAATTATATTAATAGAACGAATTTCTGACTCGTTAATACTGTTCCTCTAGGATAGTCAATTGACACACCATGTGTCGTACACCTTAAGTAGTGCTCTCTTACTGTATCCTAATCTACTATCACACGTTAAGGAACCGAATATTTTTATGCTACTCAAGGGGTAGAAATTGTCAACAAAGACTATAATTAATTTTATTCCTCTTTAATTGATGATAATCAATTACAGGGCTTGTAAATCATTAGACTCAAATAAATTCTGCTTGAAAGTTAAATGTCATTTTATTCCTTTTTTTTTTTTGCCGTTTCGTAGGTTAACATATAGTTTTCATTTTTATTTCTACAATTGTTCATAAAATTTGTAAACTATATTAAAAATGTTTGTATAAAATATCGTTTTTCATAGTTTTTAGGTAAAATAGATTATTTTCAATAAATTGTATTGTATCCGACAATACAACATATAACAATCCGATCATTCGTATAATATTAACTCTAGGCCAGATTGGTTGAATATCGTTTATGAAATTCCTCATTAATCTGCAGTGGCTATGCAATGTCTGGTATTTGTTACTCGTTCCTCCGCCTTTATTGTAAATTAATATAAATAACTGAATAACCCAATATTACATTGTTCTGCGCATAATCAAAAATTATAAATACTCTTATTGATTTATTATTTTTTTGTTATTAATTCTACTCTAATAAACACAACATAAATGTCTTGATTCATGTTGCTAACGCTTCGGTTTTTTATATTTACTTCAATAAATAAGTGTCTACACTTAGGTTTCCTTAGCAATCTCGTAACTATTACCCAATTTTGGATCCCAAAAGAGGTATCCATGAAAGATTACGTCTTTATAACATCAAGCTATGTCCTTTTGGAACGGAGTGGTAACAATAAATGCCAATCAATATGTAAAAAAAACTTTGAAAAATACGCTTGAAAAGCATTCCAAAGCACCCTATAAATAAAGTTTCAGAACAAAATTTTAAGCATATTGAAGATTACTCAAGATAATACTGTTCCTATTTCCTACGGAAAACTATATGTTGTCTTATCTAGACGAGTTCAGGTTTGTCATCACGGAGGAGGATTTCCCTTAACTAATAAGCAAGGATAACTAACTAACCGTGCTATGAAGCTTTCTTGTACGGGTGAAAGGAGTTAGTTGGACTATCCACTAATCAAGAAGATGGAAAAACGAAGAAGTATTGTGTTGCTTCTTCCAAAAATCTGTAGTGCCGAAAGGTAAGGTAGGATGATAATAAAACATGAGTTCAGTTTCGGAAGTAATCAAATATATACTTATACATTATGCCTAAAGAAGAGAAACTAGCGTTTTCAAAGGAGTATTCTAAGTGTTCTTTAAAGTTAAAAAAAAATATTGTGGTTCTATTTCTATCTAATATTGTAGGTAAAAATCAACCAAAGGCAGTTAAACAGATGCACTCGGGCATGTAGCAACAATTTGAAATAACACCACTTTTCGAAATGTTTTTTACAATGAATATTATGAGTTAATTGAAAAATTTAAAAAAAATTTAAAATTAATTTCTTAAAATTCTTTTTTTCTATTTCTTTATGACATTTACAACTGTATTACATAAATACATCAAGTAAATCTGGACATAATTGATATAATGACATGAATACACTTGCTGAGTAACTACCCAATGGTAGCACTCTAATGTTATGACTACATTAGGAGATCACGAGGTCATCTTCTTTTCAGACGCCTCGGAGGGTTATTAGGAATTGAAGAGGAAGCAAGGTTAGAAACGAGAGGGTTGGGATGATTCTGAAGTTTATTATGGAAGGATAGGTATCTGGATTGGGCCAGATCTGAAACATAAGGAACATTAGGATCTTTATGGATAATTTTATTAGTGACAAAGTAAGGAGCATTGAGGATTTTACGAAGGATTTTGGATTGTAAGGATTGGATGCGAGAGGAATTCGATGGTTTAGTGGAGCCCCATAGCTCAACTCCGTAAGTCCAAATAGGTCTTATTATAGTCAAGTATATGAGTCTTTTGTAATTAATGGGAAGTTTAGAGCGTTTGTCTAGTAAATGCTGAAGTAATCGGAAACGTCGAGCGGTTCCTTGTCGTTTCAGTCTAGTATGAGGATTCCAAGTTAGTCGTTTGTCCAGGTGGAGTCCTAGGTATCGGATTTTCTCAACAGGGATAAGTGGAGTATTCTTAAAATTCAAAAATATATTATATATTAAAATATTGTTGTTGATTTCTTATGTCATACATTAGCGAAACGTTAATGGGTCAGTTTGTTCTTTACCTGAAATTTAGAGACCTCAGGCTGTGTGGTTGGATTTCCCAATTATTACCTCACTAATTTCTGTCTCTATTGAATTGTTCATTCGTTTATATCAATATTATTAATAGTAGTAATAGTAATATTGGTAGATAATATACTATTAATATTACAATATTATACTACTAAAATAATATTAATAGTAATAGTAATATTGATGGTATAAAGTTCACTTAAGATTTATGTGAAGTCAATAATCGTTGAGTAAAAGTTGTTTAAAAGTCCGTGCATACTGAACGCGATATGCCCCGGTAATCGGTTTGACTCCATCGGTGTGAAAAATCGCGCTTTGTGTGGCGATGTGACAATCACTAGCGGATCCAGGGTTTAATTTTTGGGGGGGGGGAGGAGATTCAGCCCTAAAGATTTTTTTTTCATATGCATATGACGATAATTATATAAAAAAAAAAAAAAAAAGAGAAATTAACTACCTATATCAAATGGTGTTTACGTGATTTTTGAAGTCCTATTAAATATAATTATACGAACAAGAATACTTTATAAGATAGTTTTTAATATTTTCTCTGTAAAACGTGGTTTTATCTTACCATTTTGGGGGGGCTTCAATCCGAAAGGCCCCTTCCTCCTCGTAGATCCACCTGTGGTGATAATGGAATAAAATGTAACACAACTATATCGCCAGATCGCTGCGGACAATATTTATCGCCGAGATATATCGGATTCTGTTTGAAGGAGCCTTAATACATTCTTAACCTAAACCAATGCAAGGGTGTACGTAACTTTTGTATGAGGGAGGGGGACAAGATTGAATAAAGGAAACTCTCAGGAGTTCACTGTTATTATAATTTTTAAATATTTTTATATGGAACACGATATGTTATTCTTACTTAAAACAAATAATTTCTTAAAATTATTTTTTTGGCTTTCGGCAAACTTTTTGTATTATATTCTTTGCAATTATTTAAAGAGTACACTCATGAACCAATATATTTTTCTTTATCAAGAAAGTGGCTGATTATAAACCTTGATAAATATTGAATAGTCTTCTTTTCTCGATTGATTGTTTCGGTTTGAAGAATTTAAACGTCTTTACGAACTACAGGAGGAAGAAATAAGGGTGTAAACCTTCATGTTGGTAACCTATTCTAGCCAGAGAAAGATGTTTGAAACTTAGTCAACGAAATAAATTTATTTCCTTCCTTCGAAATAAAAATCATAAAAAAATGTTCGTAATAATAAACACCATCTTCAAGACCGGATTTTAGATAAACCGACTACCATTTGACTGGACTAATTTGATGATTTTGACATGTTCAATCTTTAGTACCCTCTAGCGGCCAAATGAAAAAAGATAGCGAGCTGGTTCTAGATTTATTTTTCAGAAAATTTTGTCAGCTTTCTTTTTGATACGCAATTTTCTCCATAATGCGTCATTATACGTGAAAAACTGAAACAACTTCCGAAGTTTTATATTTTTTTGCCATTTTAATGGTGAAGCCATATCCGAATCTAGCCGATAACTCTATTTTCATATTCAGCACCCCAAGAAACATATTCAGGCGTCGAAAAAAATTCTTCAGTAATTTGCTGGATCGACTACGTTCCGTCACCAAATGACTGGACTAATATTGCATTGGTCAAATTGTAATACTTGCGGAAAAACTATTATGTTCTTTTACCTAAATTATTTATTTCATTGTGTAATCTAGGAAAGTTATAGAGTTAATAACTATTAATAAATGGCTATAAGTAGTCGAGTTAATTAAAGTAACTTGATCTGTATAATTTCCTAATGTATTCTCATCCTATCCACACTTGCTCTCTCTTGGTAATCTGCGATACCACGGCATGTCCTACCTTCGGAAGAACTTTGATGGCCAGGAAGTCGTATCAAGATCCAGCTAAGACCATTAATTAATCCATAGCGGGCAGGGTGACAAACCTCCTACATTCCCCGGCTAATCGCCTCCTCACATCGCGACTACACGCTCCGCCGGATTTACGTCAAGGTCCCTTCTCTACCTCCGATAATGAATCTGGTCTCTGCTCAGAGCGACATCCTTGATGGTTCAATGATTATTTTACCAATAACAAACACACTCACATTCATATACAAGTTGTTTCTTGGTTAAGTTCCTAAATGACAGTATGAATTAAGGATCTCATAACAACAACAAAAATTCGTATGAAGTGATGTCCGTTAATCTTTGTTCAGGAGATATTCACGCATAAAGATTTTCACTATTGCGAATTATTAAGGTTACAATAAATTAATTAATATGTTTTCGAACTACTTTATTAATGAAATTTAAACATGATCATTCATATTAAATGTGTTATTGATATGCAAGTTTCAATTATTCTTAAGAAATTAATCTGAGCAACATTTAATATTTACATTTCATTAAGATAGTAATTGGAAATCTCGTGATTGGAAGACGTGAATATCTCCTGAATAAAGCGTTAGGAATTATTATTTTTAAAGATCTAGAATTTTTATTTTTAGTTAGGACACAACTGAAACACCATATATATATTTATATTTTTTATTGTTCTTCTGATTACCATATTTTTATTTTTGTTTCAGGTGCGTTCATTACTTCCATATCCGCTTAAAGATTTTCTTTGCAAGATACATTTTGAGGTAACTATGTTCATTTTCATTCTCTACATGATGTATTCAGCCTATGTCCCAATACACTGTAGCGCTGTTGTCCTCATTACTTAATGGTTATGCTCATAACCAGTCACGGATCCAGGAATACATTTTTTGGCAGGTTTTCTAATAATAGTAATTTACTTTAGAAAAAAAATGAGGAAGTTATACTGACCTTACTTGGCAGACGTTTTGTCTGTCGTGAAGATGTTGACGGTCTAGTTTGTGTTTGACCTGCATTTTATAGACAGTGCGATTTGATTTTTTCAATTATAACTTTTTTCAGTAACTTAAAACGTGACTTCTATCTCTAGTGGAGTTTTTAATTAGTTTACGTAAACATTTACAACGATGATCTGAAAATAAATTTATAAAATAAAGGAGTATATTAAATGACTCACAATTTTTTCTTTGTCTTTTCTTTACGATGAAAGATAACGTCTGTATTTTACTCTTTAATCGTAATTGGTATCTACCGCCGTAATTTATACAGTCCGATTTATAAATGGGAAGATAACAAGCGAGGGATGAGGAGAAATGGTTGTAATTAACAGTTGAACAAACTGGATGAGAAATGGAGTGGGGGAAACCCAGCTTTGTGAATATTTGTCTTTGAGATGAGGCCACTATGGCTTTATTAAGTAAACTGTTGGAGGCAAGCTGGGGGCGGTTTTAATATTGTTTTTTATATTAAAAGCGCTCTCTGTCGGGGAAAAACGGAGGGTTCGAGGAAAAAGGGGATAGGTTTATTGGAAAAGGAGGGAGGAAAACTAGCTACAGGCCCCACAAATAAGATGCTATCTTCCGCTAACCATCCTTAATATTCTATTGGCGGCTCTTTGTATATATTTTATGGTACTAGAGCGGTGTTTTTGTCAACCTTGTCTACAGCATCTGATAATATTGAAGATCAGATAGAACAATTTTTTAACTATAGTTATATTTTTATTTAATTTAAATTTGTTTGCAGTTTTAATAGAGAAATTAAAATAATATGAAAAATACTCATCATTCCTATGAAGTGGATGATCCAGAGATGTTACATAATCACATGTTACTTAATATATTTCTATATACCACTACATATTTACCTATCATTAATATATAATCTCGTAAAATTTGTAATTGGGACCCCGAGACGCTCCCGTGTCTCCCACCACTACACAGAGTTAGGGTGGCTCTTCCCCTCCTTAAGAAGACAATATTTCCTAGGCACTTTCCTTTATAAAATCATTACCGATCATCGTCCTTCTTATGCCCACAACCTTCTCCAATTTAAGTCCTCAATCCATTCCTTCACTACAAGATCTCGACCCTCTGACATACACATCCCTTCTCATAGATCTGCCTCATTCCAAAACTCCTTTATAGCCCGCTATGTCAACTTTTGGAATTCCCTCCCGATCAAAATTCGGCATTCCCCTTCTCTATACACATTCGAAAACTCCTATTCCAATTCCTGTTCCAAAAATAGTCAGATACCAGCTAACTATTAATACTATATATGTATTGTGTAGCAATCATATGATAATACTTGGTAGAGACAGTACATGCATTTCTTACTATCGACGTAGGAATTTCAATACATACATTTTTTTTTTATTCAATTATAATTAACTGTTTATTTATATATATATATATATATATATATATATATATATATATATATATATATATATATATATGTATATATATATATATATATATATGTATATATATATATATATATATATATGTATATATATATACAAGTAAAGTTTTTTTTTTATGAAATGAACTCGTTCTATAACTTTTTCAACTATATCTTCTTCATTTCTAAAAGTGTATGTTTATGTCGTTCAACCCTTATATATAGTTTTGTTCATATTTCAAGTGATTCGTTCATAGTTTTAATTGTTTTGTTCATATTTTTAAATGCTCTGTACATAGTTTTATCTGTATTGTATATAGCTTGTGCACCTAAGGTTTTCTTTACTTTTTAGTTTATTTTATTTATTGTTTCAAACTTTTCGGTCAGTAATATTCTATTCTTTTGTACAATATTGTTAATCTAAAGGTATTTAGTCCCAGAATAAAGTTTTTTTTTCTATCTATCTATATCAGTAATTCGATAATGCATCTTTCTTAACAATTCACAAAACCTTGAAGTATATAGTGCAGAAACTGGTATGCAAAAAGTGGACTTAATTTCTTGTTAAGATGTTATATAATACACAAAATTCGCCTTCATACATATTCACTTCTTCTAAACGTTCGATGGCAAATCTGAGAAATATTGCAATTGAAATAAAATAATTTCAAAACGTTGAAACATTCATTTAAAATATCAAAGTATTAAGTTAGCTCTTAACGAAAGAGATGGTAAATAAATATTTAAATATCAGAAAAATTGGTAATGACATATAAATTAACCGTTTGTATGGGATACAAACTTGAATATAGGCGAAATGAGCAGAATCGTTGTCAATAAAACAATATTTTATATAAAATAATAAAAATCCAAAAGACATATTTAATAATTTCCTGAATTTTTTTTACAAAATTACAAGAAGATAAATATACCTCTTGAAGCAATTTAAATTATTATTATATACTATTTGTCATTTATTTCCATATTTGATTATACAATTGATAATAGTTATGATTTGAATCTTTTAACTGTCTGCAATTATATACTCCCTGCTATAGCATTGAGCGATATAATCATTTATATCGAAATTCGCAAATGTTCGAATAACATGCTCCTAGTAACCTAGCTTCGCAATAATATATTATATAAATATATTTTATAAAGCATCGAATTGCCGAATTCCTGGAGACAAAAAAGTATAGATGCTTTCATGAAGTATGTTTCCTAGGTACTGAAGGCTCATCGAGATTCGTAGATATCTTAGGCTTTAGTGCGAAAGGAAAAGAGGCACTAATGGTGGATTCTACAATCCAATTTGAAACTAATGATCAGTATCAAGATCTAGTAATACAAACAGAAAAAAAGAGTAGATCTATAAAAAATGCTGTATATACAGGAAAAATATAGAGAGGAATTTGGTGAAGGGCAATGTTCGGTTCGTGGACTTCGGTGCGGGAAAAGATGAGCAAATCCACTTTCAACTGCTGAGTTTTTGGAAAAGCTGTGTAAAGGAGGATTTGCAGAGTATGGTGGAACCAATTATTTTGGACTCATTAGAAAATCTACACCATCACCTTCATTAATTCTGAGATTTTGAATTCTATTGATAATTATTCTGTATCAATTAATTGCGAGAAGGAGGAAAATGAGGAGAGAATTGTAGCAATGAATAAATGGATTATAACGTTCGGTACTTTGGACTATAGACCCAAAAAAATGTATCCTTTTTGTTCCCTATCATTAAATAATATCAATTAAGACTAATTAGTATGCTGGCTGTTTTAGCAACTCAACATAGTTGAGCAGCTGTACAGTTCAATTGTACTTCTCTCTAATTGAGATTAAATGTAATATCTCTCCATAAACAAGATAAAAAATAAATATATTGATAGTTATGATATTATATAGTTGGTAAAGTGGAGAACAAAAGTATGAGATTCAGAAGAAAGTATACGCTTCACGGGCTGTTTGAGTTGTTGATGGGAGGATACCATATAGATGTAGAGTTCCAAAGGGGTATTAAAAGTGTAAAGGCCATTATTATTTCTGCTTCTAATTAAAAAAAACTATTGATTCTTACTCTGGCTGATTCTTCGTAATAAAGAGTTGTTCCTTATAGCTTCCTATGGCAATTTATACATCTTAATCTACAGTATATTTTTTATTGAGATGCAGCTCTGGAGACAAGAAATATAAAAACGGGATCGTCATTTTGTAAAATATACTAAAATATCAGCAGAAATAAATACAGAGGAAGACCTCCAGTTAGATAGAAGGATAGAGTGGTACGGGACTGTCGGAGGAGGATACGATGGAATGGCAAAGATGGAGAGACTTGCTAAAGAAGGAGTTTGGTTGAGGAAAACTTCATATTGGAGAAACTCCTAATTAAAAAAAAATACTTCAAGGTATAGCTATCGTAAAACTTACACTTAATGTGCAAATTGAGCCACGATTCACCCTTTGCCTCATTTGAAGATTCCTCTTATTCCTTAGTTTGCTGTAGTTTTATGTTGTCTCGTAATCTTAGTTTTATAACCTATAAATTTATTGTTTAATTGGACAACGTAATCCAACCTCCTTCATCGTATATCTGAGCATAAAGCTTGATCGATTCATGAAGCCCACTGCTAGAATAAACCAAGATCTTTTAAAATATATTTGTACTATGTGTTAGGTCTATCATTACTTTTAAAACTGTACAAATGTTTCTCAGATTACTGCACTGAGTTATTCACTCATCTCACTATAGACGCATTAAAACGCACAATTCAGGTATTTGGAAAAATAAATACCGACATTTTTCCTAAAGCATCCTATTTTAGTATTGTTTTTGGTGTTGGCGTATGGCTGTTATTGACTAACATTTTAAATTGATACCAAGGAAGTTTGAAATCGAGATTGTTTTGAAAGATTCATTATGTGCAACAATTAATATCAAGAGTTTTTAATTATTACGTTAAATTGGTGAAAATAAACGATTAGAAAAATAAAAAATGTAAAATATGTTCTGAAGAAAAAAAAATCTTTAAGAACTGAAACATTCTAGATATATCTTTAATGATAGAAATGTTATCCAAGCTAGCAATTCTTGTCAACATGTCCTAGCAAATAGGAGAGAAAAAATTTCACAAGTTTCTTCTTGTTGACTGTTTTAGCAAGACAGTCAAATAGTTACTCGCGTTAAGGCAAACAGCGAAAGATAAGCACAAGGGCTTATGGATACAAAACCACACCTCGTTTAGCGGAATTTTAAAAGCTATAGCCCCGAAAACTATGAATGACACTATTCTTTTAAAGTTGTTCTATTCAATCTTTTGGTTTATTATTTTCAATAATGAAACACTGTGATCGACCAAAAAATTCAAAAACATAACCCCCTCTCAAAATTTGAGGTTTCAAGTTTCAAGATGCGTAGAATTCGAAAAACGAATACATTTTTTTTTTTGTCCGTCCGCCGTTCGCCCATTTTCTCCGAAACTACTGGACCGATTTTTTTTCAAATTTTGATATAAAATCAGAGGTCACCCGAGGATGATCCTCCTTCATTGACATTACTCTCCGCCTTTAACTTTCAAAATGGCGGCGAAAAACCTGCGTTGCTATAGACTGTATCTCCTAAACGAATGTACAGATTTCAATGAAACTTCGCTAAATTCATTTTCTCGACGCCCTTTAAATTTATCTATATAACATACTTCAACGAAAAGAAGCTGGAAAAAAAGTTACGAGGGATGGTAAAATTAAATTCCGAATAACTCGAAAAGTTTTTACGTTTTTGTTGATATTATATATAGTTTTTTAAAAGTTTATGAAATTTCCTAAAAAAATCGTTAAAATCGGACAATTAGGAGCAAAGATATGGTCTCTGGTTTTTTTTTATGTGTTCTACTCCAAATGTTATATCCTTGGTTTGGTTTTTAAATTTTAAATGTGTTACTGAAATAATGCTTTTTTTTTTTTTAGCATATTATTAATGATTAAAGAAAAACAGTTTAGTCCAATAATTGGAATCACCTTTTGTTTTTATTTTCTTTGTAACTCGGAAGGTAATGTTACTTTAGATGTATAATTGTTTGAAGATAATTGTGAAATCATTTGCAACGTTGTTTTTTTTTTTTTCGATCCTTCAAAAAAGGTTAGAATTTGTAAGAATATTGTTATTTTAAATTGCGACATCTGCTTGCCATTTTCCTTTCTGTTCTAGACATTTATACATGGCTTAGAAAACATTTTTTAAACTTATAAAGCTAATGTGTTGGCAAATCTAACTCATTTTCTCCACGACTCGAGTTAACAAATTATTATATGCTACATCTCATGTAAGATTCCTATAGTGTTTCCACTTTCTATTTAATTGTTGAGTGAATGAATATATAGCTTTGACATGTCGGGTTGACGGGTATTCCAAGATCACATGAACATACTCTTCTTGGAAACTACTGGCTAGACATGTATTAATTTATAATGAAGAGAAGGATGTCATTGGGGTCATCAGTCAAAATAATAATATTTATTTTAACATTTGCCGACGTTTCGACCCAAAGTTCAGGCCCCAGAATCAGGGCTGAGAAAATTATTAATTTATAAATTACTGCATACAAATAAAACGTCTCGATTTTATTAGACGGTGAATATCGAAATAATTACAATTTAACAAGACCAACGTTATTACTTAATTATAGTATTTATTAAAAGTAAGGATTAGAAGATCGATCGTCTCCATATTGGATACACTCGGGTAACTTCGACTTTCAAGTGTGATCATATAATTTTTTCGCACCGGTCTCCCCTACGATATATTTACCCTTTGCTTTGTGAATTTTTACTTGATTGCTAGGAGGATAGGCGCGATGTGAACTATTTTGAGATCTAGAAATAATAGACATTTTCTACCTTTAATTTTTTTTTTTTTTTTTAGACAAACCATGATTGACTTGGCTGTATTAATATTGAACATGAGAATAAACAAGATAAAAAATAAAATTCTATTTTTGAGTTTCTGTTTGACCTTTCAACGTCTGACGTGAATATCAGAAAACGAATACGTCTTAGGAAGAAAAATCGGAGCGAGGATATCATGACTGATAGATCCGCAACCGAAATATCAAATCCGTTTCTTCTCTTCTTTCATCTTTAGTAGTGACTTCATCATTCTTCGTTTCCTTTCATCTTTATTAACGCTGTGTTCCCGATAACGAACTATCGACTGAAGCTAACGGTAAACGTGGTCCTACTCGTATACTTTATATTAAGATTTCATTTTTGTTTTTTTCCCTTACAAAGAAGTTCGCGGAGGAATGTCAGTTCGGGAAGGAAGAAAGAAAACTTTTATATCACTATTTATAACTTCGCTCTGAGTGGAGATCGAAGCTGGTTCGTATTCTTTCTCGTTTAAAGGCTTCCAACTTTTTTCTTTTCCTTTAAAGCACTGTAAGTAATGACCTCGCTTTTAAAAAGTTTTCGGCATGCACTTGACATATCTTTTGCAGACTTTACGCTACTTGAACAGAAATTTCAAAGTTGGGTGCCTCCCTAAAATTGAATTTCAGTAGCTTCATTGAAATTGAATTTATTCTGATTTTATGCATCGCCATTGTTTAAATTATAAACAATCTTTAAAATTTGCTAGTCAATTGTTACATTTTTTTTCTAGTGAACTAATAGCGTTAATAAATTATTAGATTGAAAGCTCACTCAAGCTCTTCACCAAACCCTTAAAATCGTGCAATAGTTTTATTTTTTTAGTTTAAATGAATTTTGGAAATATTTTTACATTGAAATAGATTGAAAAATCTCGTAAAAAATCTCAAAAAAAGATCTTTGAAGCAGATCAACAAATTTTCAAGCAACTCTATCAAGATTATTTTTTATGAGTTGCAACTTTGCCATCCTCTCATGGCGACGATTCGCGTATGTACGCATCTGTCCAAGAGAAAAACCACTAATTTGAAAATTCATAATTTGAGAAGCCATGTGTTTTCTTTGACATTGAAAAATCTAAGACATCACACATTGTCTACACTATAGTTATTTTAGCTTTTATGCAGCTATAACTAAACAATAAAAATCCGAAAAATTTGCATGTAATTTGAAATCCAGATTTTAATTTTTGGCGAGAGACAAGATCCTATTTCAGCATCATTCAATTGTTTTTTTTAATTGGTAATAATAAAGAAATTTCTAATTTTTTTTTTGTTATCTATTACATTAGGAAAGTTCTATTCTAAGAATATTTCATCTAGTGTTTACTGATTTATTTTGAAACTTAAAATTCGAACCATGGCGTTACAGAATCATTTAACTGCCTTCATTGATCCATTCATTTTCTCACACAAAAATGGATCGAAAACTAATAAAACAAAACAGAAAAATAATAAATATCTGGAAACAATTATAAATGACATTCCCTTAGCTCTAAATACCATGGAGGACCATCAAGGTTGATTAATCATAGTAAGAGAGCCGTAAGATTAATTTTCAACCAAACAGGGGGTTTCGACCTCTCTAGTTTGCAATCAATAATTCTACCTTCTGATTCCAATTAATCAATTGGCATATGATTGATTAATGAAGAGATCGAAGACCCGGTGGCCTAGTTCGGAGGCCGAAGTGTGAAAATGATGTGGTGATATATTGCGCAAGAACCTTTCACGTTTCGCTCTGAAGATCGTATGGTTCAAATTATTTAGTAAATATGAAAGAATTGTTATTATTATTATAAAAGAAACCTTAGATTAAAAATAAAATTAGCTATTGCGATTAATAGTGGCTTTTTTTTTGTAAATTTCAATTAAAACTAAAGCAATTTATTCATCAGTTATTCGCTTGTATTAATTTAAGCTCAAGAAAGCATTAAAAAAAATAATGTTTAATTTACTAACAATAAGGTTTGAGTTGTTTATTTCCAAAACGAATCCAAAGCAATTTAAAAAAAATATTTTTATGGAAATTGAGATAAATATCAAATGATGTTGCATTTTTTTTTCTCCTCCAAAAACGAACTTGAAATATTTAATAAAGTGTTGTGAAAATAAGTTTATTTTCGAAACCGCTATTTTTTTTTCTTCAAGGAATGTCCGAAGTATTCATTTAAAAAAAAAATCATTAAAGCTTTTTTAATCGTTTCATCAAAATTATAATAAAAATAAGTTTATTTCTTAGAGCCATTATTATAAAAAATACGTTAATTTTTCATTGTAAAATTTGTATGAGGAGTTTTACAATAGACTACTATTACAATTGGAATAGCAAATATATTTTTTCTTGTTTTCTGAAAAATCGTTAAAAATTATTAGGATTCCCTTTGGAAATAAACATGTTCTAAAAGTTATCAATTGAGATAAATTAAATTCATTTGTTTAAGTTGTAAAATAAATAAATAACAACATAATGCACAATATAATACAAATATTTATGGTTGTCATAGGATCTCTTATTAATGATATAGTCCGTCCAAAGGCTGAATCACGAGTGTGAAATAAATTTACTTTTTCACTTAAGTTCTAAATTATTATTGTTACTATCGAATACATTTTTTAAAGGAAGCTTTGAATGATTATTTTTTGTCTTATCCCAACAAAAATCTATATTTGAACTATTGCAGTATGGTCAAAAAATTATTTGATGTTGATATATTTTTTTATAATTTATTTAGATGAAATTTACAATTAAATTACATGAAAAATACAACAAGTAAATGTGACATTGGTAAAATGACATGTACAACATGAAGAGAAACTACCCATTGGTAGAACACAAATTAAAGTTCTATATTAGAACGAGGCCATCTTCTTTTCAGACGCCTCGGAGGGTTATCAGGGATCGAGGAGGAAGCAAGTTTGAAACAAGAGGATTCGTATGGTTCTGCAGTTTGTTATGGAAGGATAGGTATCTGGATTGGACCAAATCGGAAACATATGGAACATTAAGGTCTTTATGGATGATTTTATTTGTGACAAAGTAAGGAGCGTTGAGGATTTTACGAAGGAATTTTTATTGTAAGGATTGGATACGAGAGGAATTCGATGGTTTAGTGGAGCCCCAAAGCTCAATTCCATAAATCCAAATAGGTCGTATTATTGTCATATATATGAGTCGTTTGTAATAGATTGAAAGCTTAGAGCGTTTGTCTAGTAAGTGCTGCAGTAGTCGAAAACGTCGGGCGGTTTCTATGATATTTTAAAATATCTATATTTCAAGACTTGGAGTTTTAGATTTGCAACACCTTTAATTGCGGCAATGAAATATTTCATGTCATTCAAAAAAAAAAAAAGGAACAATTTATTAAAATTATGCATTCAACACCGTTATTATGATACGTGTTTACACCCCTATCCTATAAATTCAAGCGGTTATGAAATGGGTACAGGTGTTCAATCCTAGAGATTTGGCTAAACACTTAAATTTTCACGTAATTCTTGAATACGTTTTTGAACAAATTTTCACTGTAATCTTAACTGATATAATGTTACCTATTGCAGTAGATCGAGATTGATTGGTGAAATATTAAATTAATTCATTTTGTTTGACGGAAAATGCGAATACTGAACATTAGTACTTCTATTGCCTTGGTTATTTATTTACGTTTTTTTTTTTTTTATATATCCTTTATTGTTTTATAAGGCGAAAGGAACGTAATTCGTCCGAACGGAAACAATAATACCTGAGGTAGTGGGATAGATACGAGAGATCTCATCGCATATTCAATTGGAGCGGTGGAGTGGCTGTAGGACCTGGCCTAAATTCAGTGCCGGCGGCATTAGCAATGATATGGATCCTCCGATATATTCATAGGGATCTTGTTCCAATCAAATTAGTATAAACGGTATCCCTTCACTTACTCTTCCTAACATCTTCCTTTACTTTTCTCATTTCTATTCCTCCCGTCTCTTTCGTCCAAGCAATTTTGTCACATAACAGGACTTGCTACGAGGGTTACAGATGCACCGACATTATTAAAACTTCTACAAATATATTCAGGGTAAGTAAATGAAATTATTTAAAGATGTGATATAGAAGACCTTTAGAGCTATAACAAAGTTTATACAAACCATGGTGCAATTTCCCGCTGAATAGCAGGAATTTGTTTTTTTAAATATTAATACATTGAAGGATCTTAATATTAGTGCTGCAGTAATAATTCAAACAATATGTATATAAAAAAAGAAACTATATATAAATAATTAAAATATAGAAAAATAAAAAAAAATAATATACATATGTACAGAAAATAATAAATAGAAGCTATATGAAATTAAAATAAATAAAATATATTCAAACCTATGTGCAATAAGCAGGAAATTAAGGTTTTATGTTTCTTTTAATTATATAACGTTTTTATTAAATAAAGGAGGAAAATTAAAAATATATTTACGTTTAAATTACGTAATAAATAATTGTTTTGTAGTAAGCTAGACAAAATTGAGTTCAAGCAGAAGTAGAATTTGTGTTTGTTAAAAATATTTAAATGGGACTTTTAAGCGATCGAACTACGCTAAAATGTGTTTTTCATAAAATCATACATTATTCATAATTTTTTCGTAATTATCTATATTGAGTTGAGATTTGTCATGGAATAAGTTGAGATTTACCTGTGGTTGTGTTAAAATAAATATGTGATTTAATTTTATGTCATCCCAGATTTATAGTATTTACAGCAAAAATAACCAAGAAAAATATTAAAAAGATTCAATTTATTTTTTTTCTATGACCAACTAAGTTTTCCTAATCTTAATATTTACGTCTTTATGAAAATAATTCAAGCGATTAGAGCGTTTATTTAATTATTGTTTTTTTAGGAAGTCTTAATTTTCACCATTTACCATCATCTTTTCACTATTATTGATGTCTTGTACCTGATGAAAGGTACATTCGGATGCAATATTGGAGTATTTGTAAATTGTAGGAAAACCCTGCTTCCATGAGATAGTATTTCTTTCTGAGGTATTATTTACAAAGAATGAATTACTTCATTTCAGAAGTAACCATAATCGAGCAATTGAATATTATCATGCAGCATGATTTTCCACAGCTTCCAATTTAAATATTCCACTCATTCCCGTCCCACTAGATCGCGTACTTCTGACCTCTATCCACCTTCTCACCGAATGACAAATCCTTTATAGTTCAAGCCGTCTCCTTCTGGGATACCATCCCTACCGATATCCGACATGCACAATCAGTTCCCTCATTTAAATATCTCCTTTTTAAGCACCTACTCCTTTCCCAACCCGATTGATCATGAAAAGTAGATAAGAGAACTTTTTTAACTCCCCCGGAAATAATTTTGTTTACTTATGTTATTTTATTTTCCCATGTTTGCATTATATATAACTGTATGTTTTAGTTGTATTCGTCTTCCGGTGTTTTTATTTTGATGAGAATTGTAAATATTTAATTTAATGTATGGACACACAGGCATTTTTCTGTATTTATAATTTATTCTAAAGGAACAACCATCCAAGGATAATAAAAAAATATTTACATTTCATAATAATCTTCATGGACATAAAGGTCATTTATACCACTTTAAAATATTACGTTATTGATATTAATTAAAACTACCGCCAAAATGAAGCCTTACAATTGCTTCCATTAATGGAAACGTAAATGTTAGGATCAGGTGCATGTAATTCGTCATTTATGGAATAAGGATCCCTTAATTAAGATCTGTTAAAAAGCACTAGTGAATTATCATTTTTGATGATAAATTTCTGAGAAAGCATTTTTATTTTTTCTAAATTATTTGAAAGAATCGGTTAAAAATTATATATTTGCCTAGTTGAACGAAGTAAAATTAAACAAATTTTACTCTAAACAAGAGTGGATAATTAATGATCTCTGTGATTAGTAATATTATTCTGAGAATATTTTTGTATTTGAAAGTGTTTTATGATCATGTTTTTTTTTTTTTGTTTTTTTTTCGTTTCTATTTTTATTTTCCCTACATTTTTATTCAGTTGAATTTTATTATATGCTTGGAAAATGTTTTAAAAGATACTAATGGAGTTTTGATGTAAAGTTGATGCAACTTGTTATCGGAGCTCTGCTCTAGGATAGAACATTTAAAACTATATTCAACCACGTTGATCTACTTTTTATTATGCACTTCATAAAATTCCTGTCTATTTTGTAAAGTGTATTTAAAGTATTCTTCGATGATTACTTCTAATGAATCATTTACTCGTTTTTAAAAGTGTTATTCCATTTCTGGGATTCTTTATGAATACGTAAGCCGCTATTATTTTCTGTTCTATCAATCTATCGTCAGGATTTACTGTCAAGAACTTTTATTAGGTTAGCTGACGTTTCGACCCGAACATGTGGGTCATCCTCAGGACTATGTTTTGGAAGTCGAGACAATAACTCCGCTACTAGCTCAACAAGTTCCGGTCCCGACTTCCAAAAGATAGCCCTGTGAATGATATGTGATGTTTGGGTCGAAACTTTGGCTAACCTAATAAAAAGTCTTAACTGTAAATCCTGATAATTTTGTTTCATCCTATTAGAAATATAGCATTAAATACTTTTTCCACAGTCATAATTCAATTTATTTTAAATATTACTTGAATCGTCTTCTCAAATTGGGCCTATCCTGGGATATTGTCTTTCAGTTATCTGCGTGCAGCTTTACAACACATTTTTTGATTCGATCAACTTATTTGATGCAATGTTATGAAACTTAAATTTGATTTGAGTGGTGTAAGCGTATCCCTTCGCAATTCCAAGGCGCTATGAGCTATTGTCGTTTGGCAGATATTGTCCCATTGCTCTAATCTATTCTCAAACTGAATTGTCATTAATCATCCTTAAAACTACAGCTAACTGAGGCATAAATTAAGACTCGCTAGTTGGCACTACCACAAAGGGAAAGCATTGTTGCAGCCATTTTTTGGACGCCAAGATCTGTCCTCGCAAAACTAATTTAGCTTTAATTATGTCATCTGGTTGCTTTAAAATTGTGCGTGCAGCTGACAAAAAAAAAGTTGAAATGGCTAACTTTAATAATTAAGAAGACAATTAATAAATATTTGTCAACAAGTATATCGCGTTTCACAAATTGCAATTAATTTCAGAACCTAATGTTCTATTGAACTATTAAAAAAAAAAAACTATGTCTTCTTTATAGTTTCTCTTCTACCGAAAATGGCAAAATACGTTACTTTTCATCCAGTGGTTAAGGTTTACTGAACCCCAATACAATAGTTTTCTTATGAGCTCCCTCCATCAATTTCTGCCTTCTGAAAATGTCAACTTTATCTCACCTGATCATACTTAATAAAGCTCAATTATTTGTAAAAATCGTTTTTGAGAAGTAGATATTTTTAATTGGATATCGACACATTTGTTTAAATCAGATTATTATATTATTTTTATAGACTTACAAAATTAGTTATATTCATTTCATTTTCTTATAGGATGCTAGACATTTATTTTTTTAAATATATAATTATAAACCTCTGTGGAGCTACCAGAAAACTTTAAAGAGCTCTTACAAGATAGCGAAAATAACATCGAAAATATTAAATTTTTTTTGAGAAGTATTAGTCGAAAAAATAATACAAATGATTAAAAAAAAAATATATATATAAGAAGCAAAAACAGCACTACGCCAATGACCCTTAAGAGCAGAGACAAAGGACAAATAAATAAATAAAATTTAAAACATGATATTTTATGACATTTACCTTAACATTAACATAATATTAATCGAGTGATCATAGTTATACTCATGTTTATTTTCGACGGTAAAGTTTACGTAACGTATTGATAATTTATAACAGATAATTATTTAAATAGTTCTTTTAAAATTAAAGTGTGGCTAATTGAAATATATAATTAATTAATATGTTTTTTTTTTTCCCTTTTGTTTGAAAAGTTTTACAGTATTTCCGTTTATGTATTGCGCCCCAATGCGTCGTATCGGTTGCAATGTCGTCATCTATATCACTGTTTAATCTATTTTTTTTTTTTTTTTTTTGTTTAGTCCATTTATAGTGGCAGGAAATTTTAATAATCTAGGATCAGTTTTACTCTAACGTTGGTCCTAGGAAGGTAGTAACCACCATGAAAAGCTTCTGGTTCATGCAACCATTCCTATTAGATCGCTATTCATTTTTTAAAATTAATTAAGGCCCTTTAAAATCTCCTCATTTCATTGAGTTAATTTATGTATATATATTTCTCCAAATGTTCATAATCTCTCCTATCATCGTATTCTTGTAATTGAAGTTAAACAATAGAGCACTCATATCTATTTTTTTCTCGAAAAATCTTTATCGAGATATATTACAATCTGTCACATCTAAGGCCAATATAGAGGAATACCTCATTCACACTATGTACGATAAATAAATGGCAAAATAACAATACTAAAAGTAAATGTATATAAACTAAACCAATCAAAATAACTACTTAAATACACACGTGTTTTTATACAATTATACTCGTGGAAGGAAAGGCAGGATTCTAGGAGATCCTAGCGGTTCT
Organism: Nezara viridula; assembly: GCA_928085145.1. Lineage (NCBI taxonomy): Eukaryota > Metazoa > Arthropoda > Insecta > Hemiptera > Pentatomidae > Nezara > Nezara viridula. Next base: position 64,726,627 of record OV725080.1, on the reverse strand, counting down.
CATTCAGCCACATTACTGATATTAAGGACCAGTAAGATCACTCATATAACACTCTTTTTTAAAACTCCTAAAAAATGGTGTCGCATAAGATAGCAAAGTTGTATTTGAGTATTTTAAAAGTCTAATTTACCGTTTATTCTGATCTCTTTTCAATGACAGACTAAACCTTCATGCATTTAAGCATTTAATTTTTTTTCCCGTTACCCACGATTTTCCTTGACATTTCTCTATAATACAGTATTTAGTTTGCGTTTGTATAAATTCGTTATACCAGAAAAGCGATTACACGCTGCCCGACCCACGACTGGTCGGAATTTAACATAAAATCTCACTTTTGAAATCATAAATCAGATTATTGGTTTAAAATAGTCATTTCATTTTACTGCAATGTTATGAAGAATATTTTAACAAAAATATAGCGATAATAGGACCAAAGGTTCGAATTCTAAAATTCTTTCGTTTCATACCGAAGTTTTGGTGTTAGAAATTTCGTCATAGAAACTACTGATTTTTAAAATTTGCATTTAAATTTTATTGATCTGATGGCAGATGTATTACTTTCAGCATATATAACCAGAAGTTGAAGCCCTAGAAAAATATAAGGCTCTCTCCCACAAAAAAAAATACGTCCTGAAAAATAAAAGTAAAAATCTAAAAAGTATTCAACTAACAAAGATTGAAAAACGTTTTGTAAGTGTTAAGGAATTTTTGAAGAAAATATACACCTTTCCTTTGATGGCCAGCAACACTATCGATAATAGAAACAAGAAATCCTTTGGAGGACTTTACTAAAAGGGGATCTGACCCTTTTCTTAATTGGAGATAAAATCTAGCGTTTGTTCATGAATACTGACCACGTTATCTTTTATGACCGTTACTCAACACTACTTCCTAAGGTTTTAACTTAACACTCATATGATTTCCAGGTATTTTAACATGTAATTATGTCCTACCACCTCAGGTGTTAGGATGCAAAAAAAATTAGTAAGTCTTGGTATCATTTTTAAACGCTTATGCATCCGCTTCTATAAATAATAAATAAAAGAATGCGGGTGTGTGTATACACACCCTCTGCCCGATTATCAATTTTAAATAATTTAACATTGATATTTAATTAAATATAACCGATACTTCTGTCAAAAATTTAAGGCTATTCCTATTCCTCCATTTTCCATATTCTTGTTACCTCTTCTTTCGTTCGGCCATCAATTTATGGCCTTACTGTGCGTATGTACTTTTTATCTGAAACTACGACCTTGGCCTATCTGACAAAAGATGTCCTCTGTCTGAAATAAAAATCTTGATGTAATCTGAATCGACAGACAGATGGATAGGCCGGTCTTTTAACATGAAGTTTCCATTATAAAAATTTAGATATACAAAACGTGTAAAAGAGAACAGACAGTATCCGTCTGTCGAAATGTCTATATTGTTTAATATATCAATGATTTCTTGTTGTTTTTTCAGATATTTTGGAAAAATTCTTTCTTAATTTAAACATTGTTATAGTTAACGAAATACTTTTGTCGACCGTAAGGTCTCTTCCTGGATTTAAAGTTAGAAATGTGTTATCATCGTCGCGAAAATTTTAATCTCGATGATTCTTTAGACCTTAAAGTTTTTTCAACATTAAATTAAATATACGTAGATATCATTTACTTCTTAGAGTGTAAGGGGAAAAAAATAGGTTGATATCATATTAAAAAAAAAATCTACGATATTTCATAATTTTTTTTATTTATTCCTGCAAACGATTCTTTAAAAACGAAGGGAAGGAGGAGAAAAAAAAAATTATCAACTTTCTTATCAAATTATTTGGCTATCAATGGAAAGTTAGGTTCTTCCAGGGAGTTAAAATAAATAAAATTCAGAATTCATGGAAACAAATAATTCTGTTTAAATAAAATTAAGTAAAGTGAAACTTACATTTTTCCACTGATCATACGATTTTGTTCTAATAAAACAGTAGTTAAATTTAAATTAAAAAGACAAAAATATTCTTTTTTGCATCTTTTAAATATATGTTTTAAAAATTCTTTATATCATTTAAAACTTTTCAATTTATTGCAAACAACTTCCCTTCAATGGTACGACTTGAGCAAGAAGGGATATTTAAAAAATAAAAAAATATAAATAATTTAAAAAAATATTTTATATTATATATGTCTTCTTTCCCAGTTATAAGAAAAAAATGTGTACCATTACAAACCACGGAGGGTCTTGAGTTTCCAGTACTTTATGATGAAGTACTATTTCTTTCTCTACAGTCCTGAATGGAGGTGGTTGGAGTGAGATTAATTGTTTTATTATGAGTACCCGCTTATAGAGACTGGGTGTACCCCAAAAGGGTCTCCTGATCCCAAGATCGATCCACGACTTATGTAACAGAACCAATAATTACCTGTCATAACCGGACTCGAATTCGGAACCTTGAGCACAAGAAGTCAGATCACTAACTGATCTAACCTTCTCCCAGAACACAGTAATAATGTGATCGTCAATTAATAAATGGTTAATAATGAGTAACTATAATGTAGCAGTATTCGTTCTGGAGACATAAGATACGACTGTCTTAAGCGATCAAAGTATTTTATATTAAGACATTCATGTCCATCGAAGCAAAAAGGCGCGAAGTAGCGATTAGATCCATACAGCAATGGAGATTTTGTGTTAGCAATGAGTTCATCGTCGAGTTAGAATGAAGTTGTGAGCTAATGGTATTTAAGAAGAAGAAAGATAATGCAGTGGGTGCATTCACATAATTTAATAAGTTCAAAACATGGTTCCACCTTGTATCAACAAAGTTATCTGTCTAAATTCCATGAAGTATATCAGATGAGACTACTTTGAGTTTCTCTTATCTTGACCAGTAAACAAGGAAACCCAGTTTAGATGGAAAATTTCGCTAAGAGAAAAATTGCTCATTTCATTTAAGCAAATTAAAGAATAGATATATGTAAAAAATATTGCAATTTAAATAGGGCAAGTTCCTGAACTGCTGCGCTCATTGAGCGGCATTGCAAAACTATTAAGCCGTAACTAAACTCATCAATGGATCCGTAAAGGGAATTCCGTGCATTCCTTTATTCATCTTTAGAATGACCGAAGCTCAGCGGTTTCACCCGCTGGAAGTAACTTCATTATAGTCTCAGTGTTGTTAATTCTCAAATTAGTTTAAATATTTATATTCAATTTACTTTATATACATATATTTATTATTGTTTTAAATTCAACAATTCAGTAGCTAAACATTTCTTTCAGTATGATATTCTTCAGGTCTGAACTTTGGGCCGAAACGTCTGCAAAAATAAATATCATTTATTTATTTTTACTTTGTATTTTTTACTTAACACCTCAGTCAACTTCACTTTGACGAAACATATTCTGCTCTAAAATATTCTATACTTAATTTTATTGTATAGATTATTGGTTCTTTTCTAAATCTGGTCTTTTCTTAGCCTTGATGAAGGAAGGTCTGAGCTTTGGGCCGAAACGTCTGCAAAAATAAATATCATTTATTTATTTTTACTTTGTATTTTTTACTTAACACCTCAGTCAACTTCACTTTGACGAAACATATTCGGCTCTAAAATATTCTATACTTAATTTTGTTGTATAGATTATTGGTTATTTTCTACATCTGGTCTTTTCTTAGCCTTGATGAAGGAAGGTCTGAGCTTTGGGCCGAAACGTCTGCAAAAAAAAATATCATTTATTTATTTTTACTTTGTATTTTTTACTTAACACCTCAGTCAACTTCACTTTGACGAAACATATTCGGCTCTAAAATATTCTATACTTAATTTTGTTATATAGATTATTGGTTCTTTATATATATATATATATATATATATATAAATTGTTATAAGTTTGATATTATTGCTGTTAGTTCATCTAATATCTTCCAGCCGCTAATTACCGAATACTCAACCCTGAAATGCCTTCTCCCTCCACCTCTCCCCTCCCCCCTCCAATTCTCCCTTCCTTTACTAAGATAGAGTAGCTAATGCCTAATCTCCAGGTGAGGGGAGGCCTCCAAGTTGCTAATGTAGATGCCACTGTCTGCTAACTCCTAGTAGTGAAGTAATATCTCCTGTAGTAATGTCGATTCCTTAATGTCTCTCCTCTGCGCTCAGAACTTGGGAGAGGGTAAAACTTCTCACTCAGTTCATCAGATCTTACTCCATACATACGTATAGCTAATTACTTCGCTACAATGGGTCTTATAAGACAAAATTGAGGATGAAATATTGTTTGAAATAACGATTTGATTCATATAGTACATGCTACAGACCCCTTTTTATCAAATTATTATTATCCGTTTGAAACTTCGTAAATAGCTTCATCTCATCGGAACTTACAAATATTTTATGTACGAAAAGTCTCGTGCTTGTGGTGTTTTCAATCTGTAAGTCGGTAAACTTTGTCCATTTATTTATGTTGGTTTAAAGGGCGAACAACCACTGTGGTTATCATCGCTCGTTTTCTTGAATTTTCATTCAACTTGATATCATTTTAGATATTATTGTAAAATCCCGTCTCTTTTAAAAATTTGGTTACTTCGTTCAGGTAACAGTTCTCAATTAGAGCCTTGGCGAGGGATCTAGGTATGGCTAAGTTGGCTATTTTCCTGCTATATCTAGAACAATTCTGACAGAGTGGAGTTGGTTGTTTTATCATGGGACAGCCGTGGGTCACTCGGCTATGTCCTAGTACGTAAGCGAGTGAATATCATCTCTTCTGGACTGTCTGCAGCATATCCACTTCTTTACTCATGGTTTGACCAGTCAAAGTTCAGTTGTCATTTGCTGATCCCACAGATTTTGCCATTTACCCCAAATGCATTCTGTTATTGGCTGAATGACAAAAGTATTTTTTAGATGACAGCTTCCAACTTTACCTAACAAGTGGGCTTCAGTTGCAGCTCTATCGGCCATATCAGTGCCGTTTATGCCAATACGGCCTTTTACCCAGATAAAAACTATCGTTCTGCTCTTGGTTTGAAGATTTTGGAGCAGCCAATAGAGGAGTTATTGATGCTTCGGAGTGCGCTCAGCGTGTCTGAACAGATTACAATAGTACCTTCTCTGCTTGAAACTTCCACTTGGAGGCCTTTAAGATGGCTGTCAATTTAGCAGTAAAAACAGATCATTTTTTATTTAATTTATTCATGTGAGGTACGTTGTTAAAATTATAGCACATTATGTCGAATTTTCTGTTTTGAATCCATCAGTGTAAATAATTACGGAGTTTTTGTCGTTATTTAGAATAGTAGCAAATTTTTTTATGAATATATGACTTGAAGTAAACCATTTTCATAATCAGAGCACTATTGTTTAGAATAAGTAAAGACCCCTTTTTATCAAATTATTGACATACATCTAAATTTTCGTGAATGGCTTCATCTTATCGTAACATACAATTTTTTCATATATAAAAATACGCAGAAATGGGGCGTTTTCTTATTTAATTATTCTATTTAATAAGATTCTAAAAATTCGTGAACACCCATTTACTTTCCACTTGAATCGATGATAATTTGATTATAATTTTATGATAAATAATTATGATGATTTGATCACAAAATCGAGAAATGAGGTTGCCTACTAATGCCAATTTAGATCACTATGTCTGTTACTAGGAAAAATTTAAATTCTCTACATTAAAATGGCAATTATCATTATTTATTTACGGATGCTTGTTTTCTCAATTCAGCCTTAATGGTATACAACAATGCCTATTAGCCCTTGTTTTTCTAATCTGCTTGTGTTTCTCAAGATATTATCTAGGCCCTATCCTATAAACTATTATTGCAACCTATGCCGGTGACACATGTGTCTTATCAGTTAACAAGGACCCATCAATTGCATCCCAAACTCCTCAATCCCACATCACAAACCTTGAAGAATCGTGTCAAAACTGCAGAATTCAAATAAATCCCATCAAATTACCTTTACCCTTCGTCATATATACATATTACTTCCTGTCCTACAGTATACTTTAACAATACCCCTCTGTTGAACAAATCCTAGGACTCCATCTAGATAAAAGTCTAACTTGGAATCCTCCTGGACTGACACTACATGAAACCGCTCGACTTTTCCGACAACTTCAGCACATACTAGACAATTATCTAAGCTTTTAATTAATTATAAAACACTCATATACATGACTATAATAAGACCTATTTGGACTTACAGAGTTACTAACCATCGAATTCCTTTGTAACAAATAAAATAATCCATAACGTCCTGAATGTTCCCTATGTTCCCGATTTGGCCCAATCCAGATATTTATCCATCCATAATATACTTCAGAGCCATCCTAATCGTCTCGTTTCGAACCTTGCTTCCTCTTCGATTCCTGATAACTCCTCTAGGCGTGTGAAAAGAAGATGCCCTCGTGATCTCCCAATTTAGATATTTTTAGAGTGCTACCAATGGGTAGATTCTCTGCAAGCCTTGTCATGTCATGTCATTTTTCTGTACCACATTTACTGAATGTATATTAATTTGTATGTAGTTGTAAATTTCATAAATAATAATAAAAAAGAATAAATAAGCAAACCTTGATGGTAACCTACAGTGTGAATCAATACATTAGCATTTAATAAATATTTTTTCAGTTTTTGATATTCTTTTCGAACGACACTCACACTTATTCTGAGTATGCTTCCCATGTTTTTACCTATATCAAGTTAAACTTATGATTATAACGTTGCCATTTAATCTTTCAGAGCTATTTCAGTATAGAGACCTAATCTGTATATTTAGAGGAGACGGAAGGGAACTTTATTTTGCCTCGACACACAAAAAACACAAACTGTTCCTTTTTGCCGTCACACTCTTGACCCCATTAATCATGAACGAGCAGGTCTACAAACATCAACTTCCGAAAAACAACAAACATGAAACAGAAATACTTCCGCCAGAGCAGAAACAGCGTTACCTGGAAAAGAGGGTATCGACTTCTTTTCATTTTAATTATTTATTTTGTCTAGAATTTTTACATTTTAAACTTGCTAATGATATGATTTCTCACATTTAAACTAATAGTCCGGGAGGCCGTAGCAAAAAGGTATCGTATTTCATACTTAGCTTTGTCCTTATAAATTAATCATATCCATCGGTCTGATGAGAAAAATGCATATAACCTCTGGAATACAAAATGGCGGCCATGTGATAGAAACCATACATAGGTTGTAAGCGTATGTATAGAGAGAGCTTATCGATATATAAAGCTACCAACCCTTTCAATTTATAGTATTTAGAGTTTTAAGAACATGGAATAATCGTCAGTTACCCCATACTCGTGGAATAATTGGGTTTACTATTAAAAAAGTTTTCTTTTTTCGGTTTTTCCCTTATATCGGTGAAACTAAGCGTTTTATTTATAATAATGTGATATGTGAAATTAAAGCTTACAAAATTTGCAATAGGAATGTTTATATTAGTTTTTTCGCTATATTCTATAGTTTCCGTGATATCTGTTCTCGTTATTCACCAATGTCGAAAACAAAAATGTTTGCATCGCATTTTTATCATTATTTGACTCGCCAACAATTGATCTTTTTATTTTAAAAAAAAATTATGAGGAAGAAAGTTGTTTCATATTAAATTTTCTTTTAAAATATAGATTGATTTACTATCATATCTTCAACCATTCAATTATAACTTAATGATTAAACTCCGAAACTATATAGGAAAATTTACTTTTCGCAATTTTCGATATTGCACAGCTCTTTATCTGTGTGTATATATATATAAGATCTGTATTCTTCATCAATCCAATGGCTAAATGCTGGCACATGTGCATTTTTTTCATCAGGCCTGTGGATATGGTCAATTTATATAGACAAACTTAGTAGTATGAAATATGACACCTTTCTGCCACGGGCTCCAGGACTAAAATAAATTAAATAAAATCTAGAAAATCTTTTTCTCTACTTCCTCTTAGGATTGTTTATTCACTCAAACTATTAATTCTTTTAATTTTATTTGTTCATAGAATGTATGAAATTGTCTACTTGATTTCTGCTCATCACTATTTTTTCGTAGTCTTTCCAAAAGCTTTAATTACAAAAAAAAAAAACTGTTGATGTTTAATCTTCTGTTTTTGCTTTTAATGTTTTATTTTGATAAGAAATAACGCATTTTTTATTAAGTCTAGACTAGTCTAGTGGTAATGGCTGAACAAATAAAATATATGGCAAAATAAAAAACAAAATAGATACATTGGAGGTTCTTATTTTTGGTTAACAATTAAAAGAAAAATTAATTTAACATTTTTTTTTTTAAATCATTCCCTCTAAAACACTTAAACCCCAATTGATTAAAAAAATCTTTTAACCGACGATATTCTTGTTTCGCCGAACTGTTAATAGAATGGGTTAGGAAATGAAGAAGGTATATATATATATATTATTTATTATTCAAATGAAATTTTTGTGAGGAATAAATTAAGCATGTGTTTGTCTATTTTCCGTTACCGACAGAAATTGTAATGAATTAAGTGACTACGAAAAAGTATAATTCTGATGGAAGAGGAATGCTCGTAACATAAAAAATACTACTGCCTTCATCGACTTTTTTTTTTATGATACCCCATACTTTCATAAAATTATAAAAAATATAAAAATAGTTACACTACCTACGTACATTTTTTTCTGTCATAGCCCCTACATTCATGAAATGACAAGATATACAAAAATAGTTCCTAATACTTAAGTATATATATATTGGTTATGATTCCATTCATTCAAAAAACGATGAGAAATAACAAAAAAAAAAGTTATAAGAAATACATAAATAGCTGCTACTTCCTACATAAAATTTCTATGGTCATAGCCCTATGAATTCAAAAAGTGATCAAGCATAGAAAAATAGCAACTACTAATAAAATGATTTTTTTTTTTTGTCATAACTCCATGGTTTCAAAAAATAAAATACTAACGCCGAGAAGAAAATAAGGCAGCACGTACAATTTATTTTTTATCTATGCATTATATGTTTTTTAAATAATATCAGAACAAAATTCATGTACAATAAAAATTGTACCACTTATAAGAAAAGTATATTTTAGTATATATGTATGTGGTGTAAATGTATACCAAAACAAGTACTACAATGAATACTTTAGAGACAGATATCTATCTGTTCCATATCTTCTTTATACATTAACTCTTTCAATTATATAAAAAAAAAAAAAAATGGGAATTAGACTAGGTTAGGTTTGAAACTAAGTTGTTTATATAATTTGATTATAAGTTCCTTAAATGGGATTATCATGTAAAAGGAAAATAGAGAAATATATAATATAGTTTTTTATGCTAATCATTTATTATTAAATTAAGGCTATAATAGACTCGCTTAAAACTGATGAATTTCTGTTAATTAATTTGTGAAGAGACATCAATATTGGGACAGGCTGCTAATCGTGAATATGTTGAACCGGTCAGCTGTTGAGCTGCCGGTATCTCGTTATCCAGGACCCCCATACGTTATCTCCGACAGCTCAACACAACATCGAATATTACTTAGTCCTTAATATTTATCCTTTCTTCAATTAGTCTCTACTTGACGCACATATTAATTGTCTAACTGTTTATTTATTGGTCAGCTTAGTAACTCGATGAAATAAAAAGAAGTAAGACAAATACTTTGATGGAGAATGGAAAGTAGTTAAATATTGATGAAATCTATTAACTGGTAGAGGCCTAACGAGGTGTCCAAAAGAACTGATATAGGGATTATAGATTATATTACTATTCTTTAAGATACGTTTAGACATTTTACAAACTATTGGTTAATTGATGGGTCGCTATTAACTGATAAGATACACGTTTCATCGGCATAGGTGGTGATGACAGTGTTGGGATGAAGACAATTTAAAATTAATACAATAAAGTCGATTATATATATATATAAAAAAATACGATGTTATTGGAGCCTCTAAACATAAAATGGTTCTCCACTTATATACATTGGGTTTTCTGTTAGCCTTACAGCCCTTGTAGATCTTTGGCTACCTCAACCAGACTTACCCACCTCCAGTTTGTTGTATGTAGCCATGTAGCCCTGTAGCATGTTTGTTGATACTGTCCATCCATGTGTTTTTAGGTCTTCCACAGGGTATTTTTCCAACCATTTAATAAATCATTGTTGTATATTAAAAGCTTAAAATTTCACGTTATTTAAAAAAAAAATAATCCATAGCGATCTTGAGCATAAATCAATGTTCACGTAATAAAGACGATGAAGCCTGTTAATACTGTCGGTTTGTTCCTAAAACATCTCTTCAGTAACTTGAGGAGGGGGCTAAGGAAATTTCTCGTGCCGTCAGTTAATTTATCCTGCATTCTGAATATGCCCGTCACGGTTTTAATAAAAGTCTGCGTTTTAAAATTCCTCACCGCAATAACGGATCAGTATCGAACCGGAGCCAATTAATATTTAAATAAAAGTAAATATTCACGCTTTAAAAGTCAGCAAAGGCGAGGTTGAGGGGGTACAAAAGGAAAAGAAAAGCTAATAAAGAATAAGGGAAAGGAAACAAGGATTATCATATAAATGAGTTACTGAGTCGGAAGCGGTTGGCTAAGTGTGTTTTCGATCAGGGTGGCTTAAGGATCCTAAAGGGCTTCAGGTTGGAGCTTATGGATTTCCAGTCCCGGGCCTGTCTTCTCCAGCATCACCTCGGGCCATCTCTCCAACTTGAGGAGGCCTTGTCAGGTCGTTCCGCCGGCTTCCATCAGCTATCTGGATTATATTCCAGGAATAAAAATAAACATATAACCACTTCATATCTTGTTAGCTGCTTCCAAAATACTTCCGTTGCTCACAAAAATCTCATTCACTAAAAACAAACGCCCACTGTCACGAGTAATATTTAAAAAACATCTGGTGCGCACAACACACAACTTTCACTTACCCCTCTACTTGGTAAAAGGTGCGTTGGCAATTTCTCGTAGAATTTTTTTTTGTGTTGTTTGTGTTTTATTTATGTGTTTGTTTTGCCAAACCCCAAAGTTCTGCTCCGTACGTCGAAATTGGTCTCAGTATAGTTTTGCAGATGAGTAGCTTGTTTCGTAAGTTAAGTGAGAATTTGTAGCCCAGAAGATGTGAGAGTTGGTTATATCGTCCAGTCAATTCTTGTCTTTTTAATTTAGTATGTATGTTCTTGGTAAGTCTTTTGTCTAAGTAGAGCCCCAGGTACCGTACATAGTTTTTTGAAGGCACTGGTCAATGATTATGGGTCAGTGATGAGGCTTTCCTAAGAGAGAAAGTCACGTGGGTGGATTTGCCACTGTTAATTTTAATTTAAAGAAAAATAATAGTTTCCAGCATTTAAATTTTCTTTCATTACTTCTAGATTTTTATTTCTTTTGAATATTTAGTTTTGATTATAATGATAAAATATTTCATCACGACTTTATTTACTTCCTTCAATTGATACGTCAGGAACTTGTTCTGGATTTTGGTGAAAGCCATGAATTAGTTCGAGATGAGGTATGTATCATTTGAAAGGGAGCTAACAACAGAAAGTTTGTTACCATGTTTGCTGAGAAAGTTGATCCAATCATTGTTAACGAACTCCTTCCGAATTGCTACTTTCCATCGGATCATGTAGGAACCTCTCGCCTTCTACCGGTTATCATGGGGATAACATCAATTGCGTCGTGCGTGGGCCTACGGTGCAATCATCTTTTCTATTGTTCGTTATTCTCTAGTGTAACCTGTAATTATATAGACAGGTTGTATATACTATTATGTCCAAAATTCTGATGCTTTAAATAAACAACTTGAAGAAGAAGAAAAAAACTAAATTTTATCTGGGACATCTAACCCCCTAAGAATAATGATAATGAACCATACAAGTGCCATTTGAGCCTTTCAGTTGGCAGAATGACTAACTCCAATTTCAACATTATTGATTATTAATTTTAGTGATATTTCTAGTGGAAAAACTTTATTCACGGTTCTATAATTCAATAATGCAATCAACCCGCTGTCTGTACAGATATAAATTTTCCAACTAGAAACATCACTAAAATGACTTTACACAAAAATATTGAACTTGGAGTTATTCAATTTGTCAATTTTATGAGAAATAATTACATTGCAGATTGACGTAATCTTAAAATAAAAATGAAGGATAAGCATAAGTATATAAATTTAAAGATAAATAAATATCAGTATGTTTACTTATTTGCACTGATAAGCAACACAGGTAATAAATAGATAACTGTGAAATAAAAATAAAATGAGGCCGACAACACTAAAATAAGAAAATGTAATTTTTACATTTATTCTAAAGATTGATTGGTGAGGAGAAGGAAAAGTAATCGGTGTTTTGATGTTATTTCTTCTCTTTTTGTTTTTTATGTTTTTAATATTTCTTTTTTATAATAAATAACGCATTTTTTATTTAGTCCAGTTAAGTGGAAATGGCTCAAAAACACACACAAAAAATGACAAAATCTCGCAAAATAGAATAAAAAATGGATACATTGCAGGTACTTATTTTTGGCCAACAATTAGAAGAAAAATCAATTTAGACTTCCTATTAAATTAAGTAAAAAATGTTTTTTTTCTATCCATTCTTCCTAAAACACTTATATCAAATTTGATTTAGGTATTATTTTACCCGATATGATTCTCGTTTGAACCAAATTATTATTAGAATACGACAGAGTACAATTCTGATTGTAGAGGAATGTGAATAATATAATATTGCTACTATACTATCTACATGAGTTTTTCTCCTTAATCTCAACCCCACACATTCAAACAATGATATAAAATACAAAAATGTGGTTTTGCGTATGTAAATAATTAAATTGCAGAGTGACAATATCTTAAAATAAAAATGAAGGATAAGCATAAGTATAGAAATAATTTTAAAGATAAATAAATATCAATATGTTTACTTATTTGCACTGATAAGCAACACAGGTAATAAATAGATAACTGTGAAATAAAAATAAAATGAGGCTGACAACACTAAAATAAGAAAATGTAATTTTTACATTTATTCTGAAGATTGATTGCTGAGGAGAAGAAAAAAAATCGGTGTTTTGATGTTATTTCTTCTGTTTTTGTTTTTTATGTTTTTAATTTCTTTTTGATAAGAAATAACGGATTTTTCATGAGGTCCAGTTCAGTGGAAATGGCTCAGTAACTTACAAAAAAAAAATACAAAACGTGGCACAATAGAAAAAAAAAAATGGTAAAATTGCAGATACTTATTTTTGGCCAACAATTAGAAGAAAAATCAATTTAGACTTCCTATTAAATTAAGTAAAAAATGTTTTTTTCTATCCATTCTTCCTAAAACACTTATATCAAATTTGATTTAGGTATTATTTTACCCGATATTATTCTCGTTTGAACCGAATTATTATTAGAATACGACAGAGTACAATTCTGATTGTAGAGGAATGTGAGTAATATAATATTGCTACTATACTATCTATATGAGTTTTTCTCCTTGATCTCAACCCCACACATTCAAACAATGATATAAAATACAAAAATGTGGTTTTGCGTATATAGGTGGCTAAGGAATTTCAAAACATGATATCAAACACTATAACGGATTTTTTAAAGGAAGCAGTTCTATGAGAAGGAATATACAGGCTTGTGGGCCGTGATGTCGTGTTTTGAGAACGGAATGAGGAACAAATAGTAATTAAATCAAGAAAGTAAGTAGATTTTTTGGTTTTAAAGTTTGGAAAATAATACACCTAGGAAATATTTCCATAGGAAAAACTAGATACAGCAACTTCAACTCTCCACACGATAACTTGAATAATGTTTAAATCCAAACATAAAACCAAAGTATTTATGATAAAGGGGCAATCAAGGCTACGTCAACTCACACCATCAGGAGCCAACGAGCTCACCAAACGTTTTTTGTCATCCCGAATATTAAAAGTAGATCAGAGAATGTAAGGTAGACGAACCTGAAGAGGAGATGAAGATAAAAGGAAGAGAGAGAGAGAGTAATTGAAGATAAGTAGGAGCCGGAGTGCGGTTGATTAGGACTAGCTTTGCATGTACCGCCCTGGGCCAGGCAGACCAGGCCCCACGCTAACGAGCATCTTCCAGTCCGAACAAGGATCTTCCGAGGGGCTTCTCCGGTCGTTAGGATCATCCCGGTCGGCTTCCAAACAAGAAGGAAACCTACAAGCGGGGGTAATTTATATCGGAGGAAACATTTTCATTGAATCTCTTGTTGGGACTCAATGAAAATAAAAAGCAAGTTATTTACGAGTCAGTATGTTATGTTACCAAACAAACAAACTTTCAACTAAACATCGAAGCAGTCGCAATGAGTAGTTGTTATGATAATTATTTAGAACGCCTGTTTTTGATGAAAACATATCAAGTATAGTTATTCCGTAGCGGTAATGGGTTTCTTGTTTGCAGTTAGGATAAAGGTTGTTTCGACCACACGACCACGGAATAAAGCCGTGTTATTACTTGTTTATTGTTGAACGAAAAAACATCATATTACAATAGATTATTCGTCTATGTTTACAACTGTATTAGTATAAATACATCAAGTAAATGTGTACACAGGAATATAATCACATGACAACGCTTGTTGAAAAACTACTCATTGGTAGCACTCTAATAATATGTCTACAAAAGGAGATCAAGAGGCCATCTTCCTTTTAGGGGCCTCGAAAAGTTATCAGGAATCGAAGAGGAAGCAAGGTTAGAAACAAGAGGCTTCGGATGGTTATGAAATTTATTATGGAATGGTTTGGGTCAAATCAGAAACATGTGGAACGTCATTATAGATTATTTTATTTGTGATAAAATAAGGAGCATTGAGGATTTTACGAATGATTTTGGATTGTAAGGATTGAATACAAGACGGATTTGATGATATTGTGGAGCTCCATAGCACAACTCTGCACAAGTCCAAATATATCCTATTATAGTCATGTATATGAGTCTTTTGTAATTAATTGGTAGTTTAGAGCGTTAATTAATAAAGTAGAAGGTAACGGAGAGTAAAGAATAAAATATAAATAATGATTTCTAAAAACTCACATTATTTAACGTAAAACACATGTTTCCAAGGAAATTGAATGAAATTTTCTTACTAAATGTAAACTACTGAAATGTTTATTTAAGTTTGTTAAAGTATTTAATATCTAACGAATCGTGACAATTACATTGTTTAAAATACTTTTCCATTGTACTTGTGTGAAAGATGAAGTGAAATATTAAAATATTTCATGGATGAACTCACCAGATTTTTTCTCATGCAGTGGTTTTATACAAAAAAATTTAATAAACATATTTAAATGTTTCATACTATTTTGTTTCATAGTCCCTTATTCACTTTTCTGACAAGGTTCAAGATCAATGGGTCAATGAAGGAGGATGACATCTTCAAGAAATATAATAAAGAGTTTATATATAATAAGGAAATTTATTATAGTTTTCTTTTTTTAATTTTATTTTAATCTCTGCTTGGTTTTCTGTATACTTATTTTTCTTTTCTCTCTTTTGTGTAATTAGGAAAATTTTACAAAAGTTTATAATCATGTAATTTACAAATTTATAAGATATACATAAATTTTCATCCTATATATACCTGTATTAGGCTTAATGCATGGAAAATCTAACAAATAAACGGTCCTTTTACAGATTTACTGTATGAAGGAACTATAAAAAAAAATAGTTTTTTGAAATTCTCCTTTTTCTGCATGTTTGCATTTTAAGATTTATATGTTGATCATTATAGTAATATCATTGATTTCTGTAAAATGATTAGGTGGGGGCTCACTCTTTTCATACTCTTTGACATTTGACAATATTTTGTTATTATTATTATTAATTATTTACTGCACAGTAAATTAAATTTGTGAATATAACTAATTAAAAAATTATTGTGTCGTTAAAAGAAAAATTATACTTTTTTTTTTCTTCTTTCATAATTTATATTAATGTATATTAAGTATAATATACAATATTCACAAGCTTTGTTCTTGCACTGCCCATTGGCAGAAGTGTGTGTCAGGTGATGGCACAACTGAACCTTGATCGTACATTGAAAGGGTATACATTAAAACTAGTGTTATAGTAGCATTCAAATGATTACATCACCACAAACCTTGAAGAATGGTGTCGAAACTGGAGAATTCAAATAAATTCCAATAAATCCCATCAAATTACCTTTACCCTTTGTCGTAAACCTATGACTTCCTGTCCTACAGTATCCTTTAATAATACCCCACTTATCCCTGTTGAACAAATCCGATCCCTTGCACTTGGACAATCGTCTAACTTCCTCATACCAGACTGAAACGACAAGAAACCGCTCGACGTTTCCGACTACTCCAACACTTACTAGACGAACGCTCTAAGCTTCCAGTTAATTACAAAAGACTCATATACATGACTATAATAAGACATATTTTGACTTACGGAGTTGTGCTTTTGGGCTCCACTAAGCCATCGAATTCCTCTCGTACCCAATCCTTACAATCCGAAATCTTTCGGAAAATCCTCAATGCTCCTTACTTTGTCACCAATCAAATAATCCTCATAACGACCTTAACGTTCCTTGTGTTTCCGATTTGGCCCAATCCAGATACCAACCCTTCCTTAATAAACTTCAGAACCATCCGAATCCTCTCGTCTCTGACCTTCAGAAAAGAAGATCTCCTATTGTAACTTCATTTTTTTTTTTAGAGTTCTACCAGTGGGTAGTTTCTCAACAAATGATTTCATGTTATTATTTTCTGTTATCAAATTTACTAAATGTATTTTATTTATTAATACAGTTGTAAATACTATAAATAAAAAAAAAATGATGATATAAATACCGAGTTGAGATTCTTAAAACAGAAGCCAAGTTGGATAGCATATTCTTGTACGTCTTTTTTCCGTGGCCCAGTCAACGAATTCAAATCGGGAATTAAATTCATGGATGCTAGAAGGTTGTGGGTAGAGGGGCTCTAAATCTGGGCCATTTAAACAGAAGGGCGGAGGTAATGTGTTTTCCGCCAAATAAAACCAGCTTAATGAGGCGTTATGTAGCAACTTTATCAGCCGAGGTAAGGGGGTTACTTCGCCTTTTTTTTCTTTCCTCTTGAAATCTTTTCAAAGTTCTAACTTGATTCTAAAGAATCTCATCAAAGTTTTATATTTTCTTAAAGAAGAAAAAAAAATGAACGAAAAAATAGCTGTGGCAACTTCTCTGAAACAAATAAATTAGATTAAAATTTGAAAATGATGAAGAGTTAATTCAATTAATAATTTAAGATTGCTTTAATCCCATTAAGTTGAAAAACTCGGTCTCCTCTCTTATATTATTCATTTTTTCATGAATAATAAAAATTGTGACTTGTTGATGACTCCATTTCTACCAAACTTTATAAACACGGATTTGATTTATTTTTTGGTGGGGCATGTTTTCTAAAAGTTCAAGACCTAAAACGGAACTCACTATGCCTTGGGTTGATAAATGAATAGTTACTTCAATAAAATGTTGCCAAATGTTGAACTAAAAATTAACCTTTTTCTTAACTAAAGCTTAGATTTAGCAAAAATTAGTGACCAAAAAGAATTTATTGAGAATTCCCTTATTTAACCTTGACTCGAGGTTTAAAACTATTATTATGTGTGTTTTAAATTTAAATACATCCACATAATTAATGGAATCCTCAAATAATGTATTAAATGAGCGCTTATTTTGTATTGCAAAAATATTTGTCTTATTTTTCAAATGATACTTTTTGATAAAAACAACAAAGTTCAAATGACTTCAGTTTTTCGCAAAATACTTAATTCAAAATACTATATTTAAACAATGAGATTCTTAAACACTTGTCAACCAATAAGGCATACCAAACTATTATTGATATATATATATATATATATTATATATTGATTTTCATCTCTCAATGACACAATAAATCTACACACCTATGATAGCGAAGAACACAAATTGTATTTATAAAAAATAATGGGAAAGCAGATTTTTTTTTCCTACTGTGGACTTTTTCACTACTGTGGTTGTCCTTGATATATATATATATATATATATATATATATATATATATATATATATATATATATATATATATATATATATATACTTTAAGATATTTTTCCATTCTTCTCTATCCAAGACTGTTCTTCTATGATGCCATGACCCGCCAGTCTTTCTTCTACTGCGTCTTTAAATTTTACCTTTGGTCTTCCACTTTTTCTTCTCCCTTTTACTTCTACCAGCTTCAAACACATCTTTGATAATCTATCAGGCGTTATTCTTTTCAATATTTACTAAAATGTTTTTTTCTCCCTCCATCATTTCTAGATTGCTTTCATTTCTGATCCTTTCTCTTCTGGATTTTCTTCACCATAAGTCCATCTCTACTGCTAACAGTCTGTTTCGGTGTCTTGCATTGATGACCCAAGTGTCCGAGGTATATGTCGTTATTTGCTCGGATATAGCCTTGTTTATTAGCCTCTTTGTACTGGGCTGTATATTCGAGCTCTGAAGGAAACTGCTGTGTATTGCTGTGACCTTTCTTCCTTCACCGATTCTTCGCTCAATATCATTGGTGGATTTACCTACTATATTAAATATTGCTCCTACGTATTTAAGTTTCTCTGCTAATTTTATACCTCTTTCAATTGACGTGTCATCAGATGAAGTGTCAAGATGCTCTGTTTTCATGAAGTTAATAGTCAATCCCCACTTTTGATAACTTTCGACAACCTTTCTTAACATATAATTGATATCCTTTCTGTTAAGGCCACTCACTGTAGCCTTTAATTTAAGTCATCAAATACCGCAAACCAGTGGCGCCATCTATTGGCCATTATGACAGTGCCATCTACTGGAAAGCTTAGTATAACCCTGCCTAGTGACCTGGGACCAGAAGGGCCAAAGTGCAACACCAGTGCCAACCAGTTCAAGTTCGAGTCTGAGTCTGCCTACAAAATAGTCTCTATTACCAAGCATGTTCATATAAGGTCTCAGTAACATGTATAGCTAGACCAGCAGAAGGAAGAGACAGCATGGATGCCAGCACATGACAAGACATAAAAGACGCCAGCAGGACGAAACACATCATTCAACTCAGATGACACAGAAGCCAGTCTCTCAATGGCGATTTCAACATCATCTTCAACCAGCCAGCATCTTCATTTATCTGGTCAGCCCATATTAACCAATAGTTCACTAACACAATAATCCAAATGTACATCTTAATTAAACCCCATCAACCTCTGTCTATTTCAATTTATTTTATCAATATATTTTATGTTAAACCTCATTTTACTCATTTCACATTCCACAAGAACACCCCCTTCTGATAAAGTAATTTGCATCCAGGTTTGATTCCCCCTACTTCGGGATTAGGGAAGACCTGATGCCCCAAACACTCTCTATCCTGGGCTATGATGACTTGGTCATCAGCAAACATTAGGTTCTTGAAGCATAGATTTTCCCCAATCCTTATTCCCATTTTTTTCACTTTTTCTTTTCCACTCTCTGAGAGCAACATCAACATAGGTTTTTTAAAAAGGATAGGCGAAAGGAAGCATCCTTGCAAAAGTCCTTTTGAAATCTGGAATTTTTTAGAGAGACTTAACCATAGTCTAACACAGCAGCCATTATTGTGATAAATTTCTCTTATGATGGTTGTTATATGCTCTGAGATATTTGCTTTCTTGAGAGCTTTCCACAATAGCTTCCTTGAAACTGAGACATATGCCTTTTCCAAGTTAATGAAGAGGAACTCCACATTTTTCAGGGTGTTTTTCAAATATCTGTCTCATTGTAAAAATATGACCGATGCACGATCTTCCTGCAGTAAAGCCACTTTGGTCTTATATACCCTCATATTCCCCTTCTAACCTACTTTTGACAATTCTTCCTTGAAGTTTCATAAAAGGGTTGGTGACACAGATACCTCTATAGTTTGTGCATAATTTTTTATTACCAAATTATTATTCATTTAGTTATGATTGGAAAATTTTAAACGCATAGTCTTGAGTTTCTAACTCCGGAGCGCCGTGGATTCACGTTCTTTTTTATTGCTTTACGTTCAATGATTATATAAGAATACAAAGTTATCACAAACGACTCATAAGTTATTCTTCGTAATAGTATTGATACTATTTTTATGATTTGTTAGCATTGTTTTTTTATTTCTTCCTTTTATTTATTTTTTACAAAATAAACTTATGATTATAATTTTTTTTTCTTTTTTTTCAGCTTGCAATTGCAACGGGCACGCAAGACGATGCAGGTTCAACATGGAACTGTACAAGCTGAGCGGGCGGGTGTCGGGCGGAGTCTGCCTCAAGTGCCGCCACTACACCGCTGGCCGCCACTGCCACTACTGCAAGGAGGGCTACTACAGGGACCCCACCAAGCCCATCTCCCACCGCAAGGCCTGCAAAGGTAGCCATCTTCACTTATATAATAATAATAATAATAATAATATTTTTATTTATTCTGTGACGAGTCCCTTTAGAATAATCAACAAGGACAAAAATGTGGGCTTTTGAACCTCAGATATATATGTATTGACTAAGTAAATCAATAGGTATAATGGAAAAAAAAATCTTCTAACTTAACTCGATTAAGAAGAAAAATAAATAAATAAAAGAAATGAAATGAAAATAAACTACTAATATATATACATATTTACAGAAATGTCTCTTTGCAAGTTTATAGGGACTGGTGGAAACGATGTGATTGAATAGGCAGGATTTAAAAGTAGAGTATTGGAACGACGGATGGCATGATGAGGAATGAAGTTCCGTAGGGATAAGGATCGAATAATAAAAGATTTATCGAAAGCAGCGGTTCGTTGGGCCATTATATATAAATCTGAAGACCGGGAACGGGTGTTGCGGGTTTTACTTATATACTGTAGTTTTAGCCATGTACCTGATGATAAAAGGTATCGAGACTTAAAGGGATCCTCATGTGTAAGGATCATATCGTCAAATGAAGAAAAATCTTCAGCAATAGGCATATGATTAGGTAATAAGACGTGAGGAATGAAATGTTGATGTATAAGGGGATTAAAAAGGTTGAACAGTAAAGGAAGAGGAAAGAAAGAGAATAAATGAAAATCCTATCCTCAGACCAAGGGTATAACTGAGTGCGCCCTTAAACCGGCTTGTTTTTTTTGTTTTTTGCACATTTAGTTATTTACCAAGTATTCATATTTTCTATTCTTGGTATCATAAATTATGTTTTTACCAAGTAAAAGGCCATTTGATGTCTTTTTTTATTTTCTTATTCAAAATTTTAACGACGGCGTTCGGTCAAAACTAGAGCCATTATCAATTCTGAAATAATTAATCTGAATTAATCCGGGAATAAACTCCTATTTGATTTTTGGTCTACTTGAGTTTGTTCACTATTTAAACTTAAAAGGGATATAGTACACTAAACTTGCTTTTTTTTTTGTATATATTATGAGATGTGTTTGTTCATTATTTAAACAAATGAAAAATAATATTGGCATGTCAAAAAATTGCAAAATAGGATGGTAGTAATAATTTTACAGTATATATATATATATAAACGCACGGTGTCCCGTAAGTAGGGAAAAACATTACATTGTAAGATTTACTTACAAGGTAGGCATTAACTATAAAAATGTTGTAAATGCAAATTTCGTACTAAAATTAATATAACTAGTAGGCACGTGTAAAAAATTTGCATAGCATATTGTTATCAAATGCCAAATTAATAAGAAAATAAAATAATGCAACGTATCATTTCTAAAATATTCCAATTTCGATGATTATTTTTTTCACTTTTGTAGGGAAATTAGTAATCTTTTATATAATCATGGCCATAACCAAGGGAAAAATGTGTAATTTTTTAGTTATTCGCAAATAAAGTTGTTTTCTTTCATAACTTGTTTTCATGAATTTTCGGGGTGATTTGACTATTTTGCCCGCCTAAAGGAAAAGGAAGCGTTCGAAATTGGTGGCTCAGTTTTGAGATTTGGTGAAGAATTAACGATGATGGCTTGATCAAAAAAACCATCGATAAATAATATAAACTCCTCCTCTCTCGATCGTAGAGGCCTTAAGTCGGCGAAATGAAACATGTATGCAGTACTACAATTAACGTAATGTTGTGTGGATGCGGACCCAATGCCTTGCGTAATCTCCAAAATAGTATGTTTTTGGGCTAAAAACGCAGGATCTTGCTGTACGCATCAATATCTTCAAGGTCCAATTTGTCCGGTATCGACCTACAGACCTACCACCGTTTTAGTATTGAAGCCTAGCTAAATGTTTGTATCGACTTTATTTATTTTAGAAAGAAAAACAAAAGTGGAGAATACGAATCGCTAACCCTCCGTGAAATTCTGAATCCACCGGTACTCCATTCATGGTATTTGAGCATGACAGGAGCTTATATTTGGTACAAACCCGATTTCGAGCCTTGCTGTAATAATATATGTGGGGATGGATGTGTGAATATAAAAATGACGGTTTTATATCTGCGTCCCAGAGAGAAATGACATCCTGTCCATTTTATTTATTAAATAATTTAGTAACTAAGAGACAAATTATAAATAGCTCAAATTTATGGAACATTGTCTCTCCTGAACAAATAAATAAATGTACATGGCGTTCTTTACCTCGGGGCATAGATAATTTAATTATAGCAAATAAAATTGAATTGTTATTAATGTTTCAATTAATATTTACAATATGTAAAAACATTTTGTAAACTTGATGATGGCTCTAGTTTTGGTTTCATAAGTTGAGATTTGGTAATTTATTTTTTTAGTTTAGTTTAGTTTTTTTAATTTATTTATTAAAAGTTTAATATAAAAATTTAGAACATTTTTGCCTAGGTTTTCTAACGTTTACAAGTTTTTACTTGGTGTAATTTCTATTATTGCTTATTGCTTGATCGCTTAGGAGCCCATTAAATCCTCTGACATTTTAGTTTTTTATACATTTTATCTTTTTTTATCTTCTTTCATCATGTTACCTCGATCTTTTATTTCCATTGTGTCCCTTTCGAATAATCTCATCCTCGTTCTGATTCATTTCTTATTCAAATTAAAGAATTATTGGAGGTGATAACCCACATGTTTTGGTTGAAACGTCGGCACTAATAAAAACATTATAATGCCTGCGTCCTGAATACTTATCACCTATTTAAATTAAATTAATACACTTTCGCCCAACAATGTTTCGTTTAAATAAACAAATTCACGTTTGATTTTGATATGTTGATTAGATATGACAATAATATTAGGTAGGCGTCCTAAGGAGGAAAAATCATGCAAACCAGAATATCCTCGAGTTATTAGGAAAATTAAAGCTTAATGACGAAATCACAAATTCCATTATCTCACCATGAACACATAATGATGGCTCATTAGTTTTTAATGAATCAGAGCTCCTTTAAAGCAGCGAGGGCAATCATTCATAAAGATGAACTCAGCAGCCGCTCTTCAGCCTAACACGTCTTAAACTACTCAGTCGATGACTTGCCACCAATCTGTCCAACTCCATTTTTAACATCGACTGTTTTTGCCGTGTAATAATTTTATATCCTGATTAAAATTTGTATTTTTCAAATTGGGACCAATTAATTTCATAAACCAGAAAGAAAGCACACTTCCATCTCTGCCTTATCTTTCTCTTCCCCAGAATAGTGGACTTTTTGCATTACGAACACAACGTGCTAAAATAGAAATATTCTCATTTTATGGTTGCTAATGATGTACATAGTTTGAGATCGAAAAGAACAAATATTTACTTTAATGCGATTTTCTTTTTTTTTTTTTTATCAAATAAATAAATTCTTAATGCTTCAATAGGTTTGCTTTTAAATAAAAAGAAAAAAAAGCAAGGTGGTTGAACATATTTTTAAAAATACATTTATTAAATTTTAATAACTTTAAATCCAATTAAATAATTAAATACATATCAGTTTTCATTTCCTACCATCGATAGGTCCAAAGTTGCAACGCTAATTGTTAAGTGGGTGATCCGATTTCACAGAGAGATAATGAATCAAATTATTCACTAATTATTTATGTAATCCCTGATCATCTCTAGAGATATTGATTGACCAGTTTCTGTAAGCAGTTCTTTATTGGTCCTTGCTCTGATCTGTACTCTGTGCTCCGGTTATCGTGCGGATTTTTTCTCAAATCTTTCAATACTTCTTTCTAGGTACGTAAGTGGTTGGTGTTCAGTTCTCGCAACCGTATATCAGAACTGGCTACAGCATAAGATTGTACACTCTTCATTTAATTTTCTTTTTAGATTTTTAGGGATTTCATTGCGTTAAAAAGAAAAAAAAAAACTGCGCTTTAAACTCAGGTCTACTTCTGACCGTTGCACAATGGAACGAGAAAGAGAAAACTCGCACAACAATAAAAAAATTGTTTGTTTTTGTTCAATTGAACTATTCAACAAAAATAGTGAAAAATATATATTATACCAAATGAAAACAATCTCAGAAACTCCACGAACACCACAAGCTATTAATTATTTTGTTTTTGGAGTTAAAAAAGAAATTAGCTTTAGCCAATGTTGCGAGTTTTCCCTTACTTGTCCCACTGTGCCTTCCTTGGTCATTCATTGAGATTATTGAATGCTATACACTTTATTATTTCTTATTTTTCTATAGTCGTTAGAAGGATATTTCTTAGATTAATATTTATAACCCTGGACAAACGACTCACATGGAATCCTCATACAAGACTGAAACGACAAGAAACCGCTCGACGTTTCGGAATCCTCTCGTTTCAAACCTTGCTTCCTCCTCGATCCCTGATAATCCTCCGAGGCCTCGTGATCTTCTTGTGTAAATTTATTATTTGAGTGCTATCAGTGGGTAGTTTCTCAACAAGAGATTTCATGTTATTATATTTCTGAGTGCACATTTACTAGTTGTATTTTTTTTTTTTATAATACAGTTGTAAATATCAATGGATAAAAAAAGATAATAAATTTAGAACCATACAAGCTCACAACTCTATTCACCTTTATGGCGCCTAAAGTATTATTGATATTTTTCTCGCCTCGATAAGTTTCATACCAGAAAATAATTATAACAGTTGAAAAATATAACCGTTAATAATTACCAAGAGTGGCCCAGATTCGTTAGGGAGTGTCCGGAACCCACATGGGGTTTTCTCCGAGGGACCTGATGTCTTAATTACAGGTGTGATGGGATATCGGGCTAATCCAGACTCCTGTCGTGGGAAGCTGATGTTGATTATTAATTATTAGTTTGGTTTAAAATTAACTTTATTTATCTAGGAAAATTATGCTAATGGCTTGTCGGGGCCGGGACGTGTTTAATAAGAACTGCCTCTCCGTCACCTTCAGGGGAATATTCTGGAATCCCTTGGAGGGGGTTACACTGAACTCTCTCCTTAGAGGCCTGGATGACACCCTTACTTGAACGTGTTAATTAAAATGACAATCAACGGGTGCATCCTTACCTCTGAGATATTTGAGTTGACGAGCTTTAGTAATTATATTATCAGGCATTTAAATTATGTATGTTAAATTATGTTTTTTGCTGCTACCACTATGATTAAAATATTATATATTTCCCATATCATATATATATATTTTAAATAAAATTCAGAAAAAGTTACATTTTTAAATTGGGTTTATTTTATATTGCTGCTAATCTAACTGTTTCTTCTCCTCATTAGATAATAGTAGTAATAGTTCGGTAGCAGTCTAAAATCCTATTCATAGTCGTTAAAAAAAACGTTAGCCAAGTACGGTCAGTATAGCTTCCTTATCGTTTTCATTGGCTAAAATATTAAAATATTACAAGGTATACAATTTTTCGTATGAGAATAAAATCTCTGGGAGAAGACGATTCGGAAATACAGTTACCCTTCAATATTTGCGGGTTTGATATCCACGAATTTCGTTTATCAGCTAATATTAAAATGCGAAATAGTGCCGTTATTCGAAGATTCCATATTAGATTATCTTTAATTTAAGAAATGCATACTGAACATGCATTTCACCACTGTTAGTGCAAAAAGTCGCATGTAAAAATGTATTGTTTTGCAAGAGTGTATGAAAACTCATTATTTTTTTTTTGTTTTATTAGTATAATTTCATATTTTACATCTATTATTTTCCATAGTACCAGACTACTCATATTATTGCAGACTACAAAATGTCACCTTTATCACAAATATAATAAAAGTTGAAAATTTTTACATACAACCTTTTGCAATAATAGTAGTGATATATACTTAATAGATATGTTTTCACTCGTAAAATGGATGGAACTAGAAAATCCATTGGAAAAATTTAACTTGTTGTTTGTTTGAAGTTGATGTGATCAATAATTTCCTTCAGTCAGAACTAAACGCTTTAAGCTAAAAAATATAAAAATATGGGTGAAGTTCACGTAACTTCGATATTTAAGGAGGAAATCGAGACCAAGACGAACTAGATGAACTTCAATGGAAATAAACACAATCACAAATAAGACGTTGTTTTTTCTAAAAACTCAGAGTATAAATTACTTTAAACTTATTGAAAATTACATGAAATCTAAGTAACGGCAGTAAGTGTCATGCAAGTAATGTTTGGAATCGATAAAACAATACAGTATCAATTAATTTTTTGAATAAAACCTGAAACTCCCTCTACATATGATCACTGCTTTTAACATTTCGCAGCCATTATATTGTTAACAATTATTCATATTAATTTTAATTATTAAATGGAATTTTATGATATTGATACTAAGTAATTTCTATACTATCCTCTAAAATTCCTCCAAGTTTGGGTCAAATCAAATTCGCGATTTTCAATCTATAGTCATATCAAATAACACACATTTCCTGATATTTCATTTTAAGTTTACCAATATCATATATACCAATATATCAACGCTGAAACACATTTTTATAATTTTCTCAATAACGGCTCCAACGATTTTGATTAAACTCGGTGTGTAATTGTATAATTAAGTCGTATTTAATATAACTGAGGTCTGATTTGAAGAATAATAATAACTGAATCAATATATTAATTGATGTTAAATATCACATTTAGTGAATTTTAAGAACTTTAAATCTGATATTTTATTTAAATAATTCGTTTATTCCGAAAAATCGTCAGGTAACCTTTTAAAAAATTAAGTTGGTGAATAATTTGATGAATTTTCCCTTTGTGAAATCCAAAAATTATGCGCTTAAAATTAGTCTAAGAACTTTGACCTGTGTATGGCAGACGATGGATATCTCGTAATTTCCTTGTAGTAAACTTTTCAATGGAAAATAACAGTTTAATAACTAATAGGCATACAATCCATAATCATTTATAGGTTGAATATAGAGATATACTTTCAAATCTCTCTAGGCATATGTATATTGTTCAAGAGATTGGATTTACGTTGTTTACAAAAACTGATGGAGTACTGAGGTTTTTATTGTCTACTGTTGAAATAATTAATAGGTTTTTTTGTTATTTTAATAGTGTTAGTGATTTGTTAGCTGTAAAGTTTAAGCTATAACTATGTTAAAAGTGCACTTCAAAAATTTTATAATCGCTCAACATTGACAGAAAATAATTTCTAGTCAAAGTAGAAAGGTAAGTGAAAGTTGTGTGTTGCGCGCACCAGATTTTTTTTATATAGCGTTGTTGCACTAACTTATAAATGGTTTTAGAATTTTTATAGTTGTAACGTGTGCATTAAAAATTTTTATTCCTATTTATCATCTCGAAAAGCTAAAACTGTTTCTATAGAATGCCTGAGGAAACAAGGAACTCACATCGGGATGTAGTGAAATCAATATTAATCTAATCTCCGCCGGATAATACAGTAAAGTTTTCCCCTGAACCCTTAGGTTCATCTTTGATGAAGAAGTTGTAGGCTCCTTGAAGTGAGGGGTATATAACTCGATAATTCAAGAAATCCCGGCTGCTAGGGGTGAGGGCGACGAATCAAAAAAATTAAGGGAACTTTTAATTGAGAAGTCGGCTTCTTCATGAAGGGGTGAGTTTTTTTTCTTTTCCCTTTCCCTTTTTTTTTTTTTATTGTAATGGAAAACCCCTAAATGGATTCTTCTCTTTATTAAAAGCACTCCCAAGGGCTGATTGTTTACCGAGTGGCCCGGAGCCGACAAACTCCTGAGGAAATGTTTTATAAAACTCAAAGGAGAGCAATAAATCGAGGCTATTGCAGGAGCATTTGATAGGCAGGAATAATAAAGAAGGGGGCCAATATTGTATTCGGCTTTTTATACCTAATATTAAGGACTAAAGTTACAGAATTCGATAAAAAAAAAGTTATAAATTAGATGTTTATTTGATGTTAAAGATACATTGATAAAATTATTAGGAGTTTTCGTCTCGGTGCCTAGTGGGAGAGAGGGGAGAGGGTTAACTTTGGTATTAATTCCCCGCCCTTACCCTCTGGCGTGGAAAAAACCCAAATAGCCTGGAAAAACCCAAATAGGTGAGGAATGGAAGGAAAAAACAATATTTATAATTAAACACCGAATTATCGTGCAACTATATATATATATATAACCTCCTATTCCAATTCCTGTTCCAAAAACAGTTAGATACCAGCTAACTATTAATACTAAATATGTCTTGTGTAGCAATAATATAATCATAATACTTGTTAAGAGATAGTACATGCATTTCCTACTATATATATTCAAGTAAAGTTTTTTTGATGAAATGAACTCATTCTATCTCTTTTTCGTTCTTCATTGCTCAAAGTATATGTTGTTCAACCCTTATACATAGTTTTATTCATAGTTCCAGTGATTCGTTCATAGTTTTAATTGTTTGGTTCATAGTTTTAAATGCTTTGTACATAGTTTTATATGTATTGTATATAGTTTTTGCACCCAAGGTTTTCTTTATCTTTTATTTTATTTTATCAATTTTATTTTTTGTTTCAAACTTTTAGGCCAGTAATATTCTATTCTTTTGTACAATATTGTTATTCTAAAGGGACTTAGTCCCAGAATAAAGTTTTTTTTTTCTATCTATCTATCTATATATACATTTTGGTTTGCTTCCAATTTAGCCTAATTTTAATCAAGAGGGAGATGTTCTATTTACAACAGTTTTATATTGCAAATAATTGTATATATTGAGAATTTTCTGCGCGAATCGGTTTTCCATCTGTTTTAGAGTTTTAATTACAATTTAATTTAAAATAAATAAGTTAAAATTAAATTGTTTTATAACGGTTTAAAGTTGTTTTGCTCCTTTAACTTTATTGTTAATTTCTTATTGCAAATTCTATATTATATGTAGGGAATAAAGTGGACAACAAGTGTTTAATAAGCCCACTTCTTAAATAAATAAAATATAAAACCACAGTTTTATTTACAATTTTATTCTGTAGTTCGATGAAAAACACGCATTAGTCCCCTCGGCCATCTCCGCCCGTAATTAATATTCAACTAAACGATTTTAACTGTTAGTCTTTCTAGTTCTATATAAGTTACATTCAATATTTAGTTACATTCAGTGATATCATCTATCTACAAATAATTGATAAATATCCAGTGTAATTTCATCTTACTATGACAATTATAATATTTTACTGTCAAAACAGGACTAGTTTCTTAGTAAGAAGTCTCAAAGCCAAAAAAGAACAAAAAAAAAAAAGTAAACGATTGATGGTATCTTGATCATTCCTGTTTTGATCACTAGTTTTAGTTTTAATTCGTAATTGTATCAATGCTTGGTAAAAACCATGGTAGTGTGTTACGTTGTATTCGTGACCGATGGAATACCCTATGAGCTGAAATCTGAAAAGGCTCTTAGAGAGTATTACTGCAACATGATACACAAGACGTGTATAAAAGCATTGTCTAGTTGTGGCAATACTAGTAAATAAAAAAATCTATGCCATCAAAATCTTTAAAAAAAATATTATATGTTAAATAAACAAAAATAATAGAAAAATTACAGCAAGACTACCTGTTAAAAAATTAATCAAAATTGGTTCACTTTCATAGAATAACATAATAAAACTTCTGCTTATGTATTATCATCTAGGTACTAATTTGAACAAAAAAAAATGGAAAAATCAATATAATAATAATAATAATACATAAATAAAATTATAGACTGAACTTGAGTAAAAATAAAAATTTTCTTTTTAACCACATTAAACTTCATAGTTATGTACAATAATAAAATAAATTAAATTATGGCGCTATACTTGAAATAAATTGACACCGTTGGAAACCGATAATATATGAATAAATTATTTATTTGCCATTTCCACTAAGATAATAATATTAATATTCGTAGTGTCAATAGTTTAATTATAACTTAATAATTTACTTACAATTAGATTTACTTCGTATGAATATTTTTCGAACTTAAGTCGTGTAGTAGTGGTAGATGACTATTTTGAGCAATAAACATCAATCAACTGTGAGTCCTGTCCACATGGTGTTTGATGAGTTTTCTTTCGGATTAAAGATTTTTCTGATACGGCAAAGGGATCTTTTGTCTAAAGATTGAATGTAACCTTTATTTATTTTTATTTAAAGATACTTTTGCTATTACACTAACGAAGTCTTTACGATCTTGACTGGACGAGTACATCATATGATTTTATAACACATCATGAGAAGGATTTTCTTACACCCCATCGGAATTCAGGCCTGCCAAGCAACAAACTCAATCCCATCTCCTCCAGGAAGAAGAAGAAACGAATCAGGAAGGATAGAAAGAGGGGAGGATAGATTTTTTTTTTTAGTCTCAGACTTAAACAAAACGGAGAGCAGTCATTCATTAATGCGGCGATTAATGGAAGAAGAGGGAACAAAACGAGGAGGGCGGAAGGCTCTCCTACAATTAGCGAGATGTTGACCCAGATCGTTGCAAAGTGCTGCGGCTCTTTCTTCTGGCTTTCTAATGCAACCCGAGTAGCTTTCTTTAGCCTGCCAAACCAGCGACTGCAATGGATCAATTAACAATATCAATTTGGCAGAAACAAAAATTGTTAGGATTTCCAGTCACAATTTTTTATTTTTGGGTTAGTCGACGTTTCGACCTAAACATATGGGCCATCCTCAGATAAACTATAGACTGCTTTTGCTTCTACAAAAAAAGATATTTATTAATTACAGTTTCAAATTAAACCTTAAAACTATACCTACCTACAAAACAAAATTAGTTTTTATAGTTTTTAAGTACAATGAAACACGACACGAAATACTTAATAATCTGAAACAATTGCAAACCGCACCACCATCCTTATCCAATATCATGTGTTAAATGCATGAATTAAATAATTAAACCCAAAAGTGAGGATTTGTTAGAACCTGAAGCTCCTTTACATCTCCCCTTCCAGTAAAAGGTTAATTTACAGAATTATTATTATTTAAAAACTGATTTATAATCTTGTTTATTGTTATACTATAGACTGCTTTTGCTTCTACAAAACAAGATCTTTATTAATTACAATTTCAAATTAAATAATACATTTAATCTTAAAACTATACCTACCTACATATATATATATATATATATTAAATTTTTTTTAACAATATAATTGGATATATTACATATTTTTATTTTTAGTTAAAGGCTTCAAACAG
This sequence comes from Nezara viridula, assembly GCA_928085145.1. Taxonomy (NCBI): domain Eukaryota; kingdom Metazoa; phylum Arthropoda; class Insecta; order Hemiptera; family Pentatomidae; genus Nezara; species Nezara viridula. The sequence goes on along the minus strand of OV725080.1, from coordinate 64,695,021 downwards.
CGAGATGAACTCCGATTTACCGATGTTTCAAATTTGCCACGGGAAATGTGATAAAATCTTTAGGTAAAAATGGAAGGGTGCATTTGAATGAATATTCTTGTATATATTGACACATTATCATGGAATAAAAACTAAAATTTTAATGATAGGAGCATATGATACCTAGTAAAATACTTCCGTATCTACTTCTAGTCTTTAACTTACCATCTAATCGACTTGTTCTATTTTCGTACCCAATCCTTACAATCCAAAATCCTTTGTAAAATCCTTATTGCCCCATATTTTGTCACAAATAAAACCATTCATAAAGACCTTAATGTTCCATATGCCGCTGATTTAGCCCGAGCCAGATACCTATCATTTCATGATAAACTCCAGTCCCATCCGAATCCACTTGTTTCCAGCCTTACTTCTTATTACCTTACTTCTTATTAGCCTTACTTCTTATTACTTTTCCTGATAATCTCCCTATGAAAATAAGATGGCCTCGTGATCTTTTTACCTAGAATTAAATAGGGGGTGCTACCACTGAGTATCTCTTCAAGTCTGTCCATGTCATTATTTTTAATGTGTGCATTTTTACTAGTTGTATTGTTCATGCAGTAGTAAATTTCATTAAATAAATAACAAACAACAATTATATTTAAAAATACTACATTTATAATTAATATCCCTTTTATAAAAATAAATATTGTAGTATTAATTAGGTTCTAACGAGATTCGCCTTTGGATTATAACAGCTCTATGTCAAATAAATTCTTTTAACGTTATAAACTTTTTTTTATTTTATTTATTTAATGGAATTTACAACTGTATACAAATACAACCACTAAATATGCACACATTAGAAATAATGACATGAACAGACTTGAAGAGATAGTACCCAGTGGTAGCACTCCCTATTTAATTCTAGGTAAGAAGATCACGAGGCCATCTTAGGAAGAATGTCATAAATCGAGGAAAAGCAAGGCTGGAAACAAGTTGATTGGACTGGAGTTTATCATGAAAGGATAGGTAACTGGCTCGGGCTAAATCAGCGATTTATAAACTTACGTCATTATTATTCAGCTATACTTTGATACTTTAAATTTTGCCAAATAATATATTGCTATGCTTATCGTCATATCTTCATATATTTCATTAATCTTTTCCAAGATTTGGAGACGATTAAAAATAAATTATAATTCATTTAGAATATATCCTCATTGGCAGATGAACCATCACTCGACACCCTTCAGTGGCTATCTATTTTACTTCTATAGATATTCAGTTTTTAAGCGTGATTAAAATTTCTTTCCCCCAGAAAGTGTGTTTTGTAAGTTCTGATTTAATTTGTTTGTCAAATTTTATTTATTCAGCTTATACCCGATCCATTGTATTTTGGCTATGCTCGAATGAACTCCATAATGTGGTGATGGGTTATAACTGTAAATTATTCATGAGGCCGTGAGCTTTCGTTTCCCGCCAAAAGATCATAATGCCGCCGACTTCGACCCAAATGGCACCTACTAAATCACCCGACCATATGATGCTTAAAAGCCTTTACTATACCCTTTGAATACGCTTACACCTCTAGATACTTAAAACGCGCTCTAGTCTGTTTCTTCTCCGGGAGTATATTTTTTATCTTTTAAAACATATTTTTTTGTTTGAAGAAATATATTATGACTAGCTTAAAAATTGATCCTGGTCGGAATTAAACTTTTTAAAATTAATTTTGTTTGTCATAATGATTTTAATTAAAATCATTTTGATGATTTATTTTCAAAGTTAGTGGCTTTTGTATTAGATTTAACGCCGTTATGTATTTCAACTACGACTTGAAGACCAGATCGTCCAACATTTGACTTATTTTAGCTGGAGTGGAAAGATTGAGATTTATTTCATAGATTTTCTTTTTTTTTTTTTTTTTTAATTTATTTATTGAATATTACGCCATTCTGTCACTAGGACATTAGTTATACTGAGATAGGATGACATTCACACTATATGTACAACAAAATATTTTTAAAAAAACAATAAATTATAATCAAAAAGTACATAAGTAAAGTAAAATAACCTAAAAATAAGAAAATTAAAACTAAGCAAAAAACACATCCGTGAACAGTAATATTTAGCTTCCTACTAATTTAATTGCCTATATCGTAAAACATAACAGGCTTGTTCTCGGTCCAGAGATTTTTGACGGACACTCATGATTATATAAATATTTTACTTTTATTTCATTACGAGCTAATAGTCATGATATTTTTTTTAACTATAAGAAACAACATAGCTATTGTACGCATGTTTCTTTGAATATTTTATTTATCAAATGATGTACACTCCACAAAACCAAAATTTTATCCCCTCTGACTTTGTTTACGTACCTAAGGACCAGTACTTGAATAACTTCAGTACTCGAAACGCGGTTAGTAAGAGTAAATATTACATTTCTCATAAATTGATTATATACATTATATATCTTTATTTTTTATATTTATTACATATTTCATTTGTCTATTCATGTATCATCCATCACTATTTTTTTCATTATCTATCTTGAAATATTATATTCTGATTGTATAAACCAATAGTCAGGCCTGATGATGAACCGCATGTCTGGGTTGAAACGTCGGTACCAATAAAAAATCTTTAAAATGACTGCGTCCTGAAAATTATCACCCATGGTGTGTAGAACATTCGGCTAACTTCCTTCAATAGTTCTATAATATTTAAAGATAAAAAAAAAATATGTTATTTCCTTACAAAAATTTATATTATGAAGCTATTAGCAAAGAAGTAACATTTTTGCCCTTCGGACTAGGACTAATTTTCGGCAAGAAGATTCAATTCCAACCTTTGCCAGAGCGTGAACTGGGTGATATCTTGATCCGTATTAGGAGGGATTATTAAGATGTATCTGAGCGAGCGTATCAAAGAGAGAAAGGAGACGCTTTTGATGTTCCTTGTTTAAGTGATTTAAGAGCGGCCAGCTACCCCTAATCGGATGAGGCAACTCAACAGGTGTTTCTTCTTCTCATCCGGGATTTGTGCCTCTCACGTCTATATCCCTCGGTCCATATCCCAGGATCCTCAGATATATATAGATTATTTATGAGGGGTAATAGATACGAGATTTAGCTGTTCCAAAGGAGATCTAGGCCGTTTCTCTGTGTAATACTCTTATCACAATTTAATAGTTTGTCGTATTTGCCATATCAATCATACATTACAATAGTTTTTTATTGGGTTGTATTTGTGTATGTTAATATGCTCAGAACTACCGATACTCTGAAGAGTTTAACTCTGTATGTTTTCCCTAAACATTGAAACATCCGTTATCTTTTACAACATTCTATATTACATATTGTTTTTTTCTGAAATTCTCCGCTTTCTAATGATATATTATACGTATACATTCTAACTAGTATTTCCGGAGATTCATTTTTTTTTTTTTTATTCTCCTTTATTCAATTACTAAATTATTTCAAAAGTTATAGTTATAGTTATATATCGTAACTTTTAATAATGTGGGATGGGATTAAAGGTACTTTAGAGGAAGACGTATATGAACATTGGGCATTTAAGCCCTGTAAAGTGACATCAATGGGGATAAGACATAATTGATATTAAAGACCACTTCATTATACAATGATACACCGACTTTAATCAAAATCAAAATGAAAAAATGTGTTTCAGCTTTGATATAGAGTGGCACTTCCGGTTAGCCAATTTTAAGGAAAAAGTTGCCAGGACATCTAAGGCATATATATATCTTAAATACATAATTTCAGTTTAGTACGACTTTTCGTTTTCGAGCTAGAGTGTTCACATACACACAGACCATTTTTCCGGACTTGGTTATTTGGACTCAGGGTACCTCAAAACGTGTATTTCCGCTTAAAGCTCAAATCCAAAAATTTTCACGATCGCAATACTTACCCTTACCATATATTTCATATATACGTAAGTGAAAGTAAAAATTCGTAAATTAGAGCTCTCTTAGAATTCAATTCATATTGTCGGCACCATCAGCTTAGACTCGATTGCAATGCGACCGCTTTCCCTTCCCTCCCTATTAAAAATATTAAGATGACGATAATGTCGTTTCGCCCTCTCCTCCTCCCCCCCCTAGTAATTAGCGGTAAAATTAATTTAAATCAATAATAAATAAGCTATATGAATGAATAAAATGTGTAACTAAAAACCAATTAAGTAACGCCGACTATCTTTGCTAGGCTGGAGTCCCTAGTAGTAGGTATGTAACTATTTCATTGATACCTAAATATCACTTTTAATTAAATTTTCATTTATATTTAAAAGTAACAATATATATCAAAAAACCCTAGAATTTTATGATTCAATCATCCCTCAATTTTCACATGAAAAAAAAATTCTTATAATAATTTTTGCTACAAACTAGTCGGACTATGAAAAACGTATTTTCATTTTATATTGTACACACTAAGAAATCAAAAATATTTTTCCCTTTTTATATTATTTATGTTTAGCTGTTTAGCTGAAAAAGTTCTAAAAATGTACCAATGCTATGAAGGTTGTTCCTCCTCTTCCCTATGTTTAATCTAGAGAAATACGTTATATATTCAATCGTTTTTTTTTAAATATTTTTAAATACATATAAAAAGTAAAACAAAAAAAAAATATCATTACAACTATACCAACGTAATATGTTTATATCATAAGTAATAATTAAATATTATTATTTATATATTGTGTTTATATTTACATTTAACTTTTATACAAATCAATTTTAAATATTCAATTCTTCTCAAGTGACTAAAGAGACTTCAGTGTAAATGACCCCAGTGGTTGAAACACTCAAATAAATAAATATTCAGTATTACATTTGTTAGTTTCACAAGAATTATGTCTAATTTTTACAAATAGTAAAACCTCCCGCCATTTTAATTTTTTTTTTGTCCATCCCTTCCCAATCGGAAGTCTGCGCTTATGGTCAGCAACATATTAACGCTTTACTTGGCAAACAAATTTTTTTATGGAGATATCTTTTAATATTCATTAATTTATTTATATATTAATTATCATTGATATTATATATTAATATTGTTTGTAATATTAATTTTAATTATAATTGTGTTTTATTTTTAATTTATTATTTAAATTTTACTATTTAACATATCCTTCTCTATCTCTGTCTTATACTGATAATGTTAAATAATAAACATATTTACAGAAATTCTTGTAGGCAACAACTACTATGTAAATTTTAAAAAATGTTTTATTTTATTTGTTAGCAAGAATTGTAGCTTTTAATGCTTACTTTTTTTGTTTTGTTTACTTCTTAAAAATGTTTGAAAACATTTCCAAACTAAACATTTATTTATTATTTATTAGTTATACATATTCGTGGCTCACAATAAATTTGCCATCAACATCGGTATCCAGCAAATATGATATCAAGAAAAAGAAATGATAGCATAACAAAAAGAATAGTATTAGAAAAAAAAGATAAAAAAAAAGAAAAAGAAAAAACTAACATACGTAAAATTTAAACCAAACATCCATACATACAATATGCGGGTTCTCATCTAGTATGGGAAATTTATCAAAAAACCCCTGCAAACGGTTACTATGCTAGAAAAAAGGAATACACACAGACATATATATATATATATATATATATATATATATATATATATATATATATATTGCTTGTACATGACAAATACGATTTTGCAATTATTATTTGCTTTGTATTCATTCTGAAGCAACCGGGGCGGGAAAGATTGTTCCTGACAGGACAGGTTTAGAGGCAGGTACCAACGCTGAGATGTTGCCCTCAAGGGAAGCTCCCAGACGTCTTAATCCTGTTTCCATATTCAGGATAATCCTTGAGTAGATCCTGATGGATTCCCCTCTGTCCTCGGGGCAAAAAAAATTTCTTTTAGGGCCTAATTCTGTGAGCTACCGAACCAGGAACCTGAGCTGAAAGGAGCGGAAGCAGCCTCAGATCTGTGAGGGACGTGATCAGGAATGAGAACTACCGCTCCGAGCCCGGGGTTAAAAATTAGCTCCGCTCCGATGGAAAAAAAGGATCAAATTAATAACGCTTAAGTCTTCAAAAGGGCCATGTAGGAATACTTCCTTTGCTCAAAAATAATAGTCGCAAAGCCTTAAGGGGGCGAATGAACTAACAAATATTAATAAAATTAGATTTAATAACAAAAAAAAAGATTTAGAGATGCTAGTTGATAAGACAGAAAATAAAACTTTTATAAGTAAATAAATGAATGGACTTATTTATTTGGTTACTTATGTCTGTATTGTGCATAACTGCAGAACGCTATTCCAGAGCGGCACTCAGTAGGACAAAACGTTCTATTCTCTGGACTTGAGCAAAAAACCTTTTTTCAAGTCATCAAGCTCTCAGCATCAAATTATGGATTATTGGTAATGAAGAAGTCGTGGGATCTAGAACATCACTTATCAAGTTATAAGACTATGTTTTAGTTAATGTATTAGAATACGGTAGCTCGAGTCTTCTATTGTATTTGAGAGAAATCATATCTTTATACTTCGATTGCTTCAACAGTTTTCATTGTCGCCCTATTTTAGCTACTATTGAGGTCGAAAAAATATAATTAAATTAAAATAATGATGTATTAGTTTCGTAATTTTTTTAGAGGAAGGTGATGGACTGGGGTGGCGTTCATAAAGAGACTAAAATAGTAGAAAAACTATTTTATTTTTTTAACCGACCTTGCAGGCCTTCTTAAAAAAAAATTTTAACTGAGAAACTTTTAGCTGAACGCACACCTCTGAAGAAGACCTACAAAGTCAGGTCGAAACGTTGGCTTGAAATAAAATTGTTTTGCCACTATTTTAGTCTCTTTGTGACCGCAATCCCGGACCCATCTACTTCCTCTAAAATATACAACGGTCAACTATTAAGTATTCAATCTAATTTTTTATTTCTAGTAAGATTTTTTTAAAAGTAATTACGTATATCGTAGGCGCAGGCATTCCATTTTGATTAGGGGGCTATGGACCAAAAAACGATGGTGGTAGTTCATATTATGTGTACAAATTCAACAAATTTATTATGAAACAAACAAACATAATACTGAATATTTAAAAATAAATTTATATATATATATATATATATATATATATATATATATATATATATATATATATATATATATATATATATATATAAAGAAGCTGGATGAGAGATCTCCTTTCATGATTTAAATAGACCAGGGAAAAGGTGCTGCTGGGTTCCATTCTTCGTCATGCTAATCATGCCATTTTCTACCTAACAACAAATCTGCTAATTGTCACTACCATGACAAGTAGTGTTGCCCAAACGCGAGACCGAGACGAGTCTTGGTCTTGCAAACTCAGTCTTGGTCATGGTCTTGGTCTTGCGCAAGACTCTCGCAACAGTCTTGCGATTACTTATTAGCTTATTACTATAGAGATATTACTGTATTTTTTTAGATAGGAGAAACCTAACTAAGCCCGAATGAAAAATTAGAGGAGTTGAATGCTATATTAGTTATATCAGTTATTACCATACAGTAACTAAGATTGTCAAGTATTAGTAACTTTTTTGAATTAATTTTTATTTAAAAAGTTGATTTTTTTTTTACGAGTCCTTGTCTTGGTCTTGCAACAATTTAGCGGCCTTGGTCTTGGTCTCGCAAAGTGCAAGACCAAGACTGATTTTGGGCAACACTAATGACAGGTGCGGATGAAGACCTACATATATATATATATATATATATATATATATATATATATATATATATATATATATATATATATATATATATATATCAGTACCTTTAATATTGTCTGGAATAATTAGAACTTAATGTACATAAATTATAATATACCTAATTGTTTTGTTCAGATATTTGTTTCATAAGAATGTTAAAAAATATCCAACAACTGTTTAAACGTATATATATATATATATATATATATATATAAATAAATATATATATATATATATATATATATATATATATATATATATATATATATATATATATATATATATATATATATATATATATTTATTTATATATATATATATATATATATATATATATATGTTTAAACAGTTGTTGGATATTTTTTAATATGCTTATGAATATACTTGAAAATATCTGAACAAAACAATTAGGTATATTACAATTTGTGTACATTAAGTTCTAATTATTCTAGACGATATTAAAGGTACTGATACAAAAAGCAATAAATTTAGCTCACTACTTTACAATAGAGAGCTATAGAATATGGAAGGCTGCTCAATTTTTATTAACTTCCCATGCAAACTCATAAATCCATTGGATAATGTTTAAGAAAGAAAACACAAAACATATGGGTGTTGAATGTACAGTTATAAGCAGAGAGGTATTCAAAAGTTATTTCAATTAGATAAAACAAATAACTGTTATCATTATGTTCATGCGCATTATTAGTAGGACTTTGAAGCCTAAAGATTAGTCAACTACAATAATAAGATGTAATTAATAACTAGAACCATGAGCCGAGTACTGGGGTGCTATTAGGTACTAAATAGCTCCTAAACGCCCGAGTACACCTTCAAGAAGACGGTGCTTGAGAACTAACCTCGTTGAGAAGAGACTAAGTCACCATTATTAGAAGACAATGTAGGCTTCATGACGATGTAATCCATTTAAATAAGCTCTTTGTACTACATTAGTGAGCTAATCCTTTGTGAGTGCTGCTTTGGAATGAGCCCTTCGCCTCTGTTCAACCCCTTCAGCGCCCTAAATTGTCTCTTCGTCAATGTCAGCTCAATTGTGTGGAATTTAAATAGCCTGGAACAATTACTATAATGATTTGCCAGTTTCAATTTACATATAATCCGATATCTTTTGAAAAGAATGAGGTTAAGTAATTTATCCATTATAGTATATGCGTCATTTGTCATTGCCATCTATTATACTTTCAATATCCAGAAGTAATTGTATTGTTAAGTTAATTTAAGTTAAGTAATTGTATTTTTAAGTAAGAAGTAAATGCTCATATTCTTGATGCACTGATTTAGAAACGAACCATCTGAGTATTGCCACAAAGGGCGGATTTATTAGGAGCAGCTAGGAACAGAAAAAAAAAATACATGATATATACTTACCGTAGGTTCTTATAAGAGAAAGAAAATAGTTTTAAGCTGAGTACAATAGTTAGTTTTTAACAATTTTCCCTCTTGACTTTGTCTCTGATAGTACTCTATGGAAAGTGTCCGAATATAATACGTTTCTCTGTAGTCATTTAAATTGGATTTCGGAACAGAATCAAAGAAAAAGTAATTACAGTCCTAAACATTATATTTGTTTCCTCAAAGTTTTTATTTCAAAAGAAGTTTGTTGGAGATTGCGACGTTTCAGCATATGTTTCTGACCTTCATCAGGGCTGTCATCTCGTTCAAAATTTCGTTTTCATTAAGTTCTCATTCAGTCATTCGTTTGAAAAAGTTTTTTTTGTGTCCTTAATTTATTGTAATCCCAAACCAACTTTAATTATAAAAAAAACGTTAGGGAAAACAAATATAACAAAATTTTTAAAAAATTTTTACTAACTATTGCACTTAGCTTAAAAACATTTTGACCGAAAGTTAATGCATTAGAAATATGAGCCTTCCAGCTGCCAGAATAATTCCAATTTAAACATTTTTTATTATTAATTTTAGTGATATTTCTAATAGGCAAATTAATATCTTTATTCACGATTTTATATTTCAACACTGCAATCACCTACTCTGGAATCAACTCAATCAAACCTCAAATTCAATTTGCCCCAAATAAACAGCGTCTTCACAGGCGAAATATTCGCCATATATCAGACCTTGTTATTACTAACAGAAAAAATCATAAAAAATGGCCTTATAGTTACAGACTTTTTAAGCTCATTAATGGCCATTGCCGAAGGGAAAGCCGACAATGCCATTTCCAGGAAAATCAAAAACTGCCTCTGGGAAATGAAGGAGTCGTCGGACAGTGACATCGTCCTCGCATGGGCACCCTCAAATTGTGGCATACCTGGGAACGAAGCTGCAGACAGAGCTGCGAACCTGGCAAGAAGAAAAACTAATGGAACCACAATGATCAATTTAACGACCACTGCTGACTGGAGATTGGAATGCAAAAAAATCCTAAATGAAAAATGGAAGTGTAACCAATCTACGAATAAATTGCAAGAAATTAAAAAAGATATCAAACCGTGGACGACCTCTTTCAGAAAGAACAGGAAAGAAGAAACAATTTTAACTCGGCTTAGAATTGGACATGCAGACTATTTAGCTACATACAATATTTTATAACTCATAATTTATTAACAGTAACTATAACAACCGTATCAAACTGTAACAACCATTCATAAATAAAAATGGATAAAAAACAGTAAGAAAAGAGTATTTAGAGTGAACGCACCACTTATGGACAGGAGGCCCAGTGATGGACAGGTTGGACTCTAAATGTAAATAATAAGTTTCCTTGCTGATTTAAAGGTTCTAGTCAGGATAGTAAGGAAGCTTAAATTAATAAACTTTTTTTAAAAATATATTTCATATTTAAATTTTGTATTTATGCTAATTTTTCGTCTCTGTCAAAATCCGTCCGATATCAATCATGATCGAATAGAGGCTGTCAATTTATTTCCCTCAACTTATTAAGACGCACTTATTATTATAAAAGTTAAAGCAGTCTCTCCCAATTCCTCTTCTCGACTTTTTAAAACTTTCTCTGTACATTTTCTTTAAATTTTACCTCAAAAGAGCAATAATAATGTAAAATGTTGTTATGTTAGTCATTTTATTTTAAAATTCTTATTCTATTTAGCTGCTAACTAATCGTCTTAGCAGATGGAACAAACAGATACTTTTTTAAAATAATAGTTATAATAGTGTTTTAGATAGTTCCTTAAATTAATAGTTAGCCATTTTATTTTGGAAACCGTTTCAATGTCACAACCATGGAATAAAAGCCATTTGTAATTCATTCGAATTAATATTTCTTGCAGTCACCGTTTTATATAATGTATTTAGTTATAACTTTTTAAACATAATTCAGTTATTCAGCTTAACTTACAAGAATGGAATTACATTGTGATCGAAATCTAGTCCTGTAGTTTGCTATGCGGTATGGTATATTTGAAGCGCCTGACAGAGTCCTCGTGTTTTTGGAAATATATCATCATTTCAATGATATGCAAACTATTTATTTCAGTACTTCGGCAGTTGCGTCAATAAAAGTTACAGAATAATAAACTATCAGAAAATAATTTTATACTTTCGTTTTTTTTACCCATATTATTTTTATAAAAAAATTACACTTCATAAGAAAACTGAAATTGATTGAATAATTATAAAGTTAGGAAACATTGGTAAAAAAATATAATTTTTATATATATGTAAAATAACTTGCGGTGCTGGTCATCCTCCTTTCTTATCCTAGAAATTCTGAATTGTATAAATTAATAATCTTGATAACTTCCCTAATTCAGAAAGTTAGTTGCAAGTTTCTTGTAAGTTGTTCCCTGATGAGCTTAATGCCCTTATGTTCACAGAGTAGAAGCTCCTTTCATCCATTAACTATCAAAGTTGTTCCGCTCCAAAATAAAAAGTGGAAATTATTGGTTAAAATGGAAGTGTTATAAATTATTCTGCCGTAATGAAATATATTTGTTATTCATTTTATTAAAATTAAAATTAAAAATCTCTGTTACCTGTAAATTAAATACTTATAAGTCTTTTCGTTCCTGGCTTCAGGTCTACCTTATTACTTCCTTAATATTCCACCGCTTTGACTACTGCTGTACGCTATGTGGAGGCGTCACTTGGGATCTCGAGGTAAAACTCAAACGTTTGATGAACTGCTTTGTACGATTCATCTTCGGGATCTCGAGGGACGCATCTATCTCCCGTTTCTATGTTGCTTTTTTTAGTTAACTTATATTTTTTTAAATTTCCAATTTGTTTATTTTATTATTCTTTTTACAAAACTCTGAGGTTTAGAGCCCACAATAGTAGTATTATGTCCTATTCTAAAGGGTCCTCGCGTAAATAAAGCACATTATTGTTATGATTATTAGATATATCATGAAAATTTCCTTTCATTATGAACTAATTTTATTTATTTATTTAGGCTTAAAGGCGTAAAACCTTAGGGTCATCAACGCCTGTGAGTCGGTTATATTTATAAACTCTTTAGAGGAGAATTAATAATTAATAATAGATAGAGTAATAAATGAAAAAGATATTATAAAAATGAAATATATTAAAATAAATATAAAAAAAAGAAAGAACAATAAAATAAAAATTGTATTTATTTTTATATTTTATTTAATAGCCTATGGATTTTAAGAAATTGTATCACTATTTTTATGTTTGATTCGTTGTTGCTTAATACTGCTGATATATCCGGTTTTAGAGATAATCGATTTAAGCTTGAAGTATAATAAGTGCATTGCTGACAATTTGGTGGTGGCTGCTTAGCGATGAGATGTACATGGGTTAGGTTCTTGTGTCCTATTCTTAACCTGTCACGGCGACTTTCTCTCTACGAATAGGGCGACTTGATGTGATCCTGGGCTTCACCGATTTTTTAACAGCTTTTAATTTACTAGGCGGGCTTTCGTTCCACATTGCCAACTATCCAATATTTCCTTTTTGAGGGTTCAAGACAGGAGTACCTCGGTATGGAAGCGCGAGTGCCTATTTGGCTGCCGCATCCGCAAGCTCATTACCAACTATACCCACGTGACTGGGAACCTATATAAAACAAACCGATTTTCCTAAATTTTCCAGGATGTGAAGATATTTGTGTATTTTAAGGATAACTGGATGTTTTGAGTACATATTAATTAAACCCTTTATGAGTCGGTTATCAAGACTATTGAGGCTGGAGTTATTGAAATACATAAGTGGAGTGATTGCGTGAAGTTCCGCTGTGTATATGCTGCTTAGTTTATTTAGTTTTATTTTATGTTTGGAAGTATGGGTAACAAACAAAGAAGCTGTAGCATCATCAGATTTCGAACCATCAGTGTAAATTAAAAATGGTTCCGGAATCATAAACTAATATCAGGAAAGAATACTATTGCATGTTGGGCTTATTGATTCCATTGATTATATTCATCCAATATCTTGATCATTAAATGAATTTTTATTGCATTAATTTTTATTAAGGACCTTCCCAAAAGTGCTGTAGCATTTCAAGAGGTGCTATCGGGCATTCCAAAGAGATAGGAGGACAGTAGAAGAGCGGCATAAAACGTGAAGAGATAAGACAGTAGCCTGGGGCTGCTTTGGATTCAGGAGAGAACGGGGCCGGATTAAGCTGCCTCCAATAAAGCTGTGCCAATTTCTTCTCCGGCGGTGTCGTCACTGGCCGTGCATAGTAATGGCCCACAGCCTCCCGGGTCCCTACCTGCCATTTACCTGTCTTCTTCTTTTATCTGCTGGTAGAGTCTGAAAAATCTTTAGGCCTTGTTGTTTTTTTCAAGAGGGCAAAACTAAGCTGTCGTGATCTCAAATCTATACAGATATGCGAAAATCCTTAAAGTACCTTTGACAAAACACGAAGGGGGGGAGGGAGGGAGCGAGAGAGAGAGAGAGAGAGAGAGAGATTATTTTACGACAACCCAATTTACTCGGAATTGAATTGATTGTAGTGGTTTTCTTATTTAATTTTTAAAATTAATCAAACTAGATTAACATATAAAATACCAAGGTGCCCCTTCACATTTTTTTATAAATAAAAACTTTTCAACATAAAACATTTAACACTATTTTATTTTATCGTTTCGGACAATTAATGTCATTATTGTACGACCTATAGTTAATGTTCTAGATAAATTATTTTACCCAGATTAGATACATTTTGTTTAATCCCAAACTCTAAATACTCTCGGGTTCGCAACGTTTCATCCAAAACGATTCCTGACTAGCCTCCCGAGGCGTTTGAAAGTAAGATGGCCAAAGGCCTCCTGAATTAATCTGATCATTGAAGTGCTATCAAGAGGTAGATTCTTATCATGGAATAAATAAATATAGAAGAATATAGAATGGATATAAATAAATAAATGAGGATAAATATAATAAATGAAGATAAATATAATAAATAAATGAATACTGTAAAAAAAAAAAAAATCGTATATACATATTTCAGTCTTCCTTGGCTGATATTCTGTTAGACTGCCTGAAAACTAACCCTTGGAAGTTGATCGAAATTGGTTCTGGGATAGAACAGTTTGGAAGACAGTTTCTCTCCGAGTGGAATAAAAAGGCTAGGAGTCTTCAAGGCAGTTGACCCAGTAGGATCAGCCCGACCGCGGTATGTAAATAACAATAAAGACGATGCCGGGAGCTAAGGCACTGACCAAGGGACGTGCCCTCGTAAACCTCGAGCTTTAGGGCACCCATGGGCTGGCCCATGATTGGGTTCGACCCCATGGGTGCAGTAAACAGAAGGATATCGTCGGAAGGCAATCCCTCCAGGGGATCCGCCCCCCACTCAATCCTGTTCTTCGCTTATGGCAACTTCTTCGCTAATAACAAATATCTCATCCTTTAATGCTTTTCTTTTACTTGAAAGATGTTTTATAGTCAATTTCGTCTGTCAAAAGTCGATATTCCTTTATCTATTGATTATTTAACTTCACGGAACTCCATACGAACTCATACAACATTTACGTAGACAAAAAATCTGTAATCAATTCAATGAAAACACAAAATCAAATGACACACTGACTGCAAAACTTAAGAACAACCTGATTGGAACAAAGATACAATAATTATAATAACGTCGATCAAAGGTCACAGTGGTATTGTAGGCAATGAGCAAGCAGCTTTTTCGCCAAAGACGCTGCAGACGATTTAAAGTTAAAAATTAAATTCAATACTCAGCCGCAGGCTCAATGACTAAAAGGAATGGTTGACTAAAATCTACTAAAGGACGACCTTGCATAAGATCATCAAGCAGTGTTTAAAATGTTTCCATCTTAGAAACACAGACACTTGTGACTGTCATGAACAAACTCCAAAAACATTCCAGAACATCCTATTCGACTGCTACATGCATGAACACAACAATACGCTCTGTTGAGATTGTAATTGTAATAAAAACTATCTTAATGCAGAGTACATTTATCCACCTAAAAAAAAAGTATTTTCTTTTACAAATATAGGAAGGAATTGCTCTAATGTGGCAAAGCAATAAACTTGCAGGTGCGAATTTCTGAAGGAAACAAAATTGTTAACGACTGAAATAGAAAAAGACCATAACAAGGAATATACAGTAGAATAATGAAAAATACATTCCAAACTTTTAATTCCTACCACTTCACTTCTTAAAAATAATTGTGTATACTATCACATACCCTTTCCAACCAAATCCTACCTATCCCTATCTATTCAGTTCCCAAAGAATTTTAAATAAATCTTATTTATTTTTAATTAAATATTATAAAAATGTTTGTGTATATACTGTTTGTGTTTCTCTTATTTCTTTGCGATTTATATCAAGGTTGTAAAGTATACTTTTTTGCTTTTTTGAGTATACTCTTTATAGTATTGTATTACAATATTAAGAGACGTACTTGTCTTGGAATATACAAAGAATTTATTATTGTCAACACAAAATAATAAATAAAAGAAGTTCCGAAGGAAGAATAAGTGATGTTTTTAAAATGATAAGGAATGTTGATTTTTGTTAAGATTAGGGGGTTAGCTGCATTGAGAAATGGAAGTGATTGACGTGATGGAATATAGTAGATATACATTGACTGAATAATTACTAGACACCTGACTTTAAAGTTTAACATAACAAAACAAAATAATTATGGCTCTCACAACATTTTTAATTGATGCAGTGTTGATTTATATTTGTCTATTTATACTGATCTATACCAAGATATGAAAACCTTTAAGTCCATAGGCACCAAGTTCGTATTGGCCGAAGCACCAGATTATGGAACAATCAAATGAAAACCAAATACATGCGTGCTAGAAATAATTTGTGAACCGGTTGTAATGAATTCATTTAGATCTTATGTTTAAAATATTACTTTTTTTATTACCCAGCAGAAAATGAAACTAAAGCACTTGTGACTCGGACTATGTGAAGTGTATTTATTGGTTAAGAACATTGGTTGGAACATACTACCTATTCTCTGAAGGGATCTCTTGTCTTTAATAAAAGAAGTATTTTTTAAGAAATACAGAAGCATGAAGGGTAAGAAAGGCCGATAATAAGAAGACTGGAACCTCATTGTTCTCTGTTGGGATTGCAGGCACCGACAATTACCTCCATGTTGAAAACAATAGAACAGCTCCGCGGGTATTAGATGTTTCATTTCTGCTCCTGTCTTACTCTCTTTTTTTGTTCTTGGTTTCTCTCACTTTTTTCTCCCTTCACATATTATTTCTGGTTTGCTCCAACCATTCGACTGTGAAAGACCTGTAGAATAAATTGATCATTAAAGAAGTTTCGATTGATGGAAGGTTACGATTCCAACTCAGAAACTTCAGACTGAAGTTAAAATATTAAGAACTACAGGATGAAAAAAGCATATCAAATTAAATCGAGTAGAAATTAACTTATCCTTCATCCAAAAATTTAATATGGCTTATTAGAAACAGGTCCCATTAACATTGGAAGTTAATTTATACCAAAACGTTTTGAGTGTTGTAATTGCTTTTCCGGTCTTAGGAATGCCTAGCGAATTAAGTTTCTTCGTCTTAGCCACTTATTATATAAAACTAAATTAATTTGATGTCTCGACATCCAAACTATAGACCTGATGATGACACATGTTTGGGACGGAACATCGCCTAACCCAATAAAGATTATTGTGACTGAAATTCCTGACAATTTTGCTATATCTTTTTTTTTTTTTTTTTTTTTTTATATATATATATTTACAACTGTATTATAATAAAAAAAAGAATACATCTAGTAAATATGCACTCAGGAATATAATAACATGAAATCGCTTGTTGAGAAACTACCCACTGGTAGTACTCAAATAATAAATTTACACAAGAAGATCACGAGGCCTCCTTCTTTTCAGACGCGTCGAAGAATTATCAGAGATGTAGGAGGAAGCAAGGTTTGAAACGAGAGGATTCGGATAGTTCCGAAGTTTTTTATGGAATGATAGGTATCTGGATTGGGCCGAATCAGAAACATACAGAACATTAAGGTCATTATGGATGATTTTATTTGTGACAAAGTAAGGAGCGTTGAGGATTTTACGAACGATTTTGGATTGGATGAGAGAGGAATTCGATGGTTTAGTGTAATCCTAAAATTAAAGTCAATCATAAATTAATTTATGAGATTCCTTTCCGAATTCTTTTTAAACAGATTATGTGACTTGTAGATATCGAACAACCAGATACTGCGTAATTTATTATTAATTTAGTTATTAATTGAAAATTAAACACAAAAAAAACATATGTTACACAAAATATTTATATAGAACTTTTACTTACTTAAGAAATCATAACATAATTTTCAAAAAAGGTCATTAATTAGGCCTGATAAAGCAGTGCATGGTTGTTGTGGTTGAACATGGTATGCCAGCCCGAGTTCTCCTAAAATATTTTTTCTCCCTTGAAATATTATTTGCGGTTTTCTTCATTCTTTATATAAAATGCGTTTAACATTAACGAAGTTTCAATTGGTGGAAGGTTGTGATTCCATCTTACTTTCTAAAAGGTTTAAATTCAAGTTGAAGAATGGTAGAAATCTAAAAAATTCCAGGACCAAAAAGAATATCATGCTGATAAGAAATTAAATTATCCTCCATTTAATCGGGAAAAGTGAGGTGTTTCAGTACAGGGAATGAATATAATTAAAACGGAACGAAGAAGATTTTAATTAGCTACTCAATTAAGAGGAAACTGGGCGAGAAAAGGGGCAATTGGCCGATAAAATTTCATCACTGACAACAAACAAGGCAGAGATTGGCCCGGCGGAAAACCCCACTATCTCCAATAAACGCGATCTAACTGAATGCCGCGCTCTGATTGGGCGGGCTAACCCAATCAAGCTAGTTGTAGAGCACGTTCCAGCCAATCACGTAGCTCCGTAGAGAATTACCTCAGGGGTCCCGTTCCAGGGCGATTTAGTTATTTAGTTTATTTTTATCCTATTGGGGGGAATCGTGCCGGCTCCCAAGATGGGCTACTTACTGGCTTAGCTCTAACAGTCTGGAGAAAGTTGCAATTCATGGGTTAAACGTCATGAAGGGAACTTCATTCTGGCATACCAACAACCGTGTACCGCTTTATCAGCCGGAATTAATTGTTGTGATTTCGTTCGTAAAAAGTCTATGTAAATAGTTATTTTATATATTAGTTTCTATTTAAAACTATTAATTATGCAATGTTTGGTTGATCGATACCTAACGGTCACATGATTATTTTTGTTTTGAAAAGAAATGGAAAGTAATCTACTAAATTAATTTATAATTGCTTATTTTTATTAGCTTTAATTTTAATTTATATATTATTGAATTATATCATAAATGTATAATTATAATCATAAGTATAAATTATATACTTAATCAAGTCCAACTATAACTTTTTACGACCCAGTGCCTACAGAGCAGAAGTATTTTGTAGGTTTCAACAAAATAAACATACATAAAAAAATATAAACACAATTTAAAGTTCTATGAAAAATGTTAACCAAAATCTCACTTCCACGACAAATACACAAGATTTCACTCTTTAGGTTATAAACATGTGCTTTATACATCCATGAAATGATTTTATATTTTACTTCTTCTTTCACACAAATACAACGAAATAGTTTTTTAAATAATGTCATTGCCTTCATTAGGTAGATTATAAATTATTTTGCAAACTTAAACATATTTTAAAAGTTTACATTTAGCAAGTAAATTTCATTTAATTTCCTTTAAAACATGTGATTTACTTTAAATAATATTATTTTTCAAAAATTATTATTTATGATTTTTTTTCCACTCTTCGTTACATTCTACAATTTTCTATATTAGATATTATTTTTTCGAAAATTCTCCGCTTTCCAACGATATATTATACGTACACCTTCTGACCGGTATTCTCTAGTATTCCGGTATCAGTACCGGTATTCTTCTCCATCGATAACTCAAGCGAAATCGCAGCAAAAAATCGGGTAAAATCTATTTTCCTGTTTCCAGTACGTTTCTGCGTAGATGCAAAAAAAGTAGAAGAATAAAATTATATCAATAATATTATATTCCTATAGCGAAGCGGTGTAATTATGGCTAGCCATTCCTGACACCGGAAAAACAAATTCACTCAAGTTTATTTTTTCATCATTTGATGTGTGTTGTTAAGAAGAACTGTTCCTAGTAGCCAGGTTCAATTAAATTTAATGTAAATCTTACTATTACATTTTTTTGATAGGTATATATTATTAAGTGAAGTTCATTATTTCGAGGAATATATTGGATAACCCTAATTTACTTCATAAAAACATCATTTCATTTTTTTTGTTTCGGGCCATTTTTCCCATTTTCAAATCAAAATATCTATAATATAAATAACATTATTATAAACATACATATAAAATTATACATCAACATATCAATAATAAAATAAAAATCTATAAATATATTTTTTAAATATATAAATATCATAGTTAATGAATTAGACTTTTACTTACAAATGCTTATATAATACACAATTTCTTTTTATTGTCTCCCAAAAAATAAAAAAACATTCCTTTAAAATTAAAAATGTCATATTTCAAAAATCCATAATTCCTTTTCAAAATTAAAAAAATCTAAAAAAAAATCATGTAAGAAAAGGCCAAACATATATTATGTACTATATTAAAAACTTATTTATAATTGTTTGATATATATATGTACCTGAGGATTGTCCAAAGAATTTAATTTAATTTAAAAATACTAAAATATGTTTTCGTTCTGTTTTGATTATATCCATCACCTATATTAAAATACCGTGCCTCAATTTTTCGATGACGACGACAATTTAATTTTTATCACTTTAACTTTTGTCTATATTTTTAGTTCTTTAGATTTAAACTATTCTTTAACTTTATCTAAGCCTTTTGTCTTAAATGGAATCACAACCTTCCACCAATCACAACTTCTTTAATGTTGGTCTTATTTTTGACAAGCATAAGTACCCTCCCCTTCTCCCAATCAAATGGCTGGTTGGAGAAACCGAGAAATAATGTTTGATGTGAGAAAAGCTAAGAAGATCCAAGAAAAAAAAAGTTTGGCAATTGCAGTATGATTAGATAGAATTGGGTACCTTTTTAATCTCTAGTTTCAGATGTTACCTAGGTCGAAGAATTGATTTTTTTATTTTAAAAACGTTATTTTTAATTATTAGGTTATAACTGAAGAAATTCTAACCACACAGCCTTATGTCTCCAAAATGTAGGAAAAGAATAAAAAATCCGCCAATGTTTCGGCAATTCAGGCATCGTCAAGAAAGAAAAGATAAGCAAATCTGACACCACTTCATGACATATAATAACAGGAAAGTTTAGCTTGAAAAAATCGTTGGCAGATTTTTTTATCATTTGCCTTCATTTTGGAGACGTAAGGAAACTGTGTGGTTTAATTTTTTTCGTATTATGACCTAACATTTATTTTCTGTCTCATGTTGAGGTTTTTACTGATTTATTTTAAGTTATTTTTAATTTTCCCCGATTTAAACAATAGAATGGAGTGTTTGACATCGTATCTCTTTCTCACTCCACGCATCGCTTACACTATTTTCCATCAGGAACCACTAGAGACAATAGCTAGGCCGAACACTTAGGCCGTTGTTGATTTTGGCCCTTGAGGGAGAGTGCCGCTTGTGTTTTCGCGCTGATGAACCCGTAATGGCGACAATTTATCCTGTCTATTCCTGAACGAGCTGTTCACGGCAGAGCTGGGACCTATCCGCCCGTGTGATCCGGAGTCAGCTGTTATTTTTGGCGGGGGCGGGAAATAGAAGGATCCTCGGACTGCTGCCAGGTGGTTTGTCGTCGGCTCGATGTCTGACACGCTAAAGAGACTCTCAGCAATTCCTGGTATTTATCACCTAGGGCTGTACACCTGCCAAACCTGGCAGTTACAACCAGGTAATGATGCTATTGTATGGCAGTATAGTACAATTTACAAGCCTAATTATTTATGTTAACAGTTTAGCTTTTGTCACAATGTAGCACCGAAAGCCTGTATTGTTATTTATATTTTTCCTTTATTCTTACCTTACTGTTTAAATCTTGTTTTATCATTATTAAAACGGAGATTCTTTATTTTGTTCTTCTTATTTTTATGCTGTTGTACATGTCATGTTACTTATTTCATATTTACTAGTTATATTCATCATTTAATACAGTTGTAAATTTCAATAATAAAATATATATATATATATATATATATATATATTTTCATCCACATGTGCCATAAACTTGACAATAAGCAGATGTGTTGTGACTGTTGAGAAAATTTTAGGCATGAGGAAGGTCCAAGATCTCCAATCTAGCTCCGTTTCAGCCAATAAAAAATTGTATCCCAATATTTCATTGTTTATTTAGGTTTAACAAATATTTATATAAATAAAAACAACTGGATAGTAAATAAATAAATATTATGGGGATAAACATTCTGGACGCAGTCTTTTAAAACAAAAATTTATTTTTTATTTGTGCCAACTTTCCAACCCAAACATGTGGTTCATCTTCAGGAAGTGGTTCCAGCACTGAAGGCTTTTCAAGTACTCAATTTTTATTTTTAATACAGCAATATTTATTTATGAATTATTGAAGGAAGCTAGTCGACTGTTCTACATATCATGGGTGACACATATTCAGGATGCAGTCTTTTAAAAAATTTTAAAAGACTGCGTTCTGAATATTTGTCACCCATGATATGTAGAACAATCGACTAGCTTCCTTCAATAATTCATAAATAAATATTGCTGTATTAACATAATTTCATATCTCACTCTTTTCTATCAGCCATTTCTGCGTAATATAAAATAAAAATCCTTATTATTAAAATTTCGTTGCGATAAATTCTATAAATTAGTTCATATTCATATTATTATATTTTATTATTTAGCGATAATAATATTATTGTTTTCCTGTTTAACGTGATTCCTTTATATCATTTGCAAACGTTCGATAATTGTGAGCTCCAAAGATATCGGATAGCTACCTAACGTTGCCTTCCAGTCTTGTAATAATTAAGAGGTTATTGAAATTCAATTTCGGTACCGCCATGAAATAAACACTTGCTGGCGTTCAATAAACAAATGGGCGTTCTGTGATTCTGAGCCAAACGGGCTTGCCCACCGCAAACTTTTTATTCAGTAATAATTTAAGAAAATTAATAATATCTTTTTTTCAAACAATATATTTTTCCAGTTACTTTTATTTGTGGGGATTTTATTATTTTCATTAGCGATAATCGTAAGTCGATTGAGAAGATAAAAATGATGAATGGTTGACTGATAATATATATATATATATATATATATATATATATATATATATATATATATATATATATATATATATATATATTATATTATTTATTTATTCCTCCCTTCCTTGCCTTTCGGCTACACGGGATTTTGCAGAGATGCCATATCACAACGTGTATGTCATTCCTGCTATTAAACGGCAAGTACTTTAACGATTTCGTTTTGTTTTTCAAAACTCTTCGTTTTCCAATATTTTCTTTTCACCATATCAGTCTGGCGGCCTTCCATTAGCAGGTCCTCTTCTTCCCAGATTAAAGTGTGAGGACCCCAGAGCATTTTTCCACCCGTACAAAACATCTTTGTAATACGGGTAGTTTTGCTCCGCCACTAACTGGCGAAATTCATCCTCCGTGAGGCTATAGACTCCAATTTTTTTCATAATTCCGGCCCTTAGTCCATCAAAGGAATAAATAAATAAATAATAATATATATATGTGTTTTTTTTTTAAAGATTTATATTTTACATCGTCAGACGTGTTTCACCCTGGTTTCACAGTGTGTCGTAGTGATATAGAACATCAAACATAACGGGCTCTCGATGAAGTGAATCGAAGGAGCTCTACGGTACCTCGCCATTGTGCCGAGCTCCACTCGACACTTCCACTCCTGGCGCACTAGAGTTTTATTTAAACGAAATGACTCCAACATTATCCGTTGCTCCGGAGAAGTGGCCAAGTCACTGGAGCCTCCAGCACAAGTGTTATTGGAGTCGGGTCAGTTGTCATCAATCCTTTCACACTGTCGGTCGCTTCTTTTATTTTGAACTCTCTCTCTACACGTGTTCCTTTGATATGTCTTTGTTCTTCCATTCAACATTATTCCCTAAGTAATAAAGTACCTATAGGAATAAAATCAATCCGAAGAAAAATCTATAATTAGTTATTTGATTAACTAATTGATCCGTGTAAATGGCTCGCATAGTACTTTAGTCAGTGACCAAGTCGTGGTATAATAAATAAAGAAACTAAATAAATGTTGATGAGGAGGAATAAATGTACAAAGACTAAAAAATAAATACCCAACACAAAGTCTAAAAAAGACCTACCCAAAAAGAGATATCATGCCATAGGCGCAGACTTCAGGAAGGCGAGGGGGGCAATGCCCATCTCCTCCTCCACCCAATAAAAATAGGGAGGTGATGAGAACATCTTCTGCCCCCCAATATTTCGAACAACAATAAATAAAATGAAAATTAATCTAAACGAATGAATATAATATTTAAACTAAAATCAATGAAGAATATAGGTTGATCAGATGATACTAAAGTACCACCGAATCAATAAGTGATACAAACTTTGTGTTGGTATCGGATGATTCCTGAATAATCATTTCAACATTCAAATAATATACTGGAGAATGTCTTGAATGAAAATATTTAAAATAACTTGTCGAAAGAATTGACTCCCTTTCATTATTTTTATCAATCTAGTAATCTTCGAATTTTTGGACATTTCGTTTTGTTATTCATTTATTTTATTTTATTTAATGAAATAACTCTTTTTTCGGGTGCAATTTCATATAGTTTTCCTACAAATTATCTTACCTTGTTACCAAATCTGTATCCCCTCGTCAATATATTCAAATTATTATTAATTATATAATAGAATACTGTTTCGAACTGTTCAGTATTTTAATTATATAATTAAACCATCCATTGTTTAATTGAGACTTTTTAAATTCTAATTAATTATTAAGAGAGTTTGAAAGGTTTGTTATTCCAATTAAGGATAATACTTTCGATCGACAGCGTGACCTCCTAGGAAATATTAAGTGTTATCAAAGTTAATAATATTTTAATTTCTACTATTTAAATTTTAATAAACTTTATCAATCAAGCTATATTTTTTAATTTTAAATAGGAATTCAAGACATAATGTACAGTGTTTCAAAAAAAGAGATAAACGAGATTACAGAACTCCAATATTATGTTCTTTTTGCATTGGTTTTATCAATATTTAAAATAATTTTTTTATTTAAAATTTTATTACTTATTTTCAATTTGTTCCTAAGTTTGAGGGTATAGTAATTTGTTCAAAAATTTTCTACCGGATATCTTTCTAATTATTTGGTCATGGTTATAATTGTACCATATTAATACAAACAAGTAGATTCTATGATTTAGCGTCATTAATATCTAAACACTACTCGGCTAATATGTGTGAAACATAGATTGTTGATAACTTTTGTTATAACTTTTCTGGTGGTAACTGATATTATATCACTTACTGTGAAGAATTATTATTATTATTGTATTTTGATTGAAACAAAAAAAAAAAATTATGATTTTTTTTCGCTTATCGAATTACAATGAAATAATAAACAGAAAAAATGTTAAAATTACAATAGACTTATAAATTATAAAGGCTTATAAAATTATTTGCATATAAAGGTCCAATGCCGATGATTTTATTTCGTTTAGTTTAGAATTTAGAAACTTTCCAAATAATGTTGTGTATAATCAATTGTATTAATTCTTATAATTGGTAATTGGTTGACTGTCATGGATAATGAAGAGAAGAATAGTTGGGGTGTTCAGTCAAAAATGAAGGCAAAAATAAATTATAATATTTATTTTTTACATATGCCGACGTTTCGACCTGAAGTTCAGGCCTTCATCAGGGCTAAGAAAATAACCAGATAACAAGGTATGAGAAACATAAGTAATGATGGTAAAAAAGATAATAAAAAATAAAAAAATAAAATAAAAAAAAAATTATTAGAAAAATAAAATAGATAAATATAAAGTAAAATGAAATTTTTAGAATAATGACTAAGAACTAAGAGATAAATAATAAAAACTGTTTCATAGTGTGGAATGATGAAGTAGGCATAATCAAAAAGGGGTGACAAAAGTGTTACAATGGGAATCTTAGAATAAAATGTAAAACATAAAAAAGAAATATAAAGTTATATAAGAAATGATATAATATATTATATAATTCTGTTTATATATAATGATATGATATATTATATAATTCTGTATTAATTCTTAATTTTTTAGGTTATATACAAATAAATTTTCTTTTTTTTTCACAACTTATTTTTTCCGATGTGCTTAATTTTCCCAGCTTAAGGGGAAGATAATCTTCAAAATGATGGCTCAATCAGAGAAATTATTGAAGAATTAACGAAATAATATATAAACATCAAATAGAATTAGCTTTTTAGACCGTAATGCTTAAAAGTGCCGTGGTAAGCAATGTTAACTCTCAAAATGCAAAAAGTTTTCAGTACAAGCATAGTTGAAAATTACCATCGTGTCATATTTCTAGATTAAATACATAGATATATTTAATATTAAAGTAATTTTCTTCACTTGAAACTTTACAAGACAAATTAGTTGAAGTAACATGATTAATTAGTAACTACTTGCTCGAATGAAAAATTGTTTAGGTGATTTGTTTACAGAATATAATCGGTTGTCAGGTGTAGATACTATCTCATCGCTGGATTTCATCAGCTCCGCTTTCTTTACAAGTTGCCTTAGACTGGATTTAATATAGTTATCTAGAAATCTACATCTGAGTCTTGTTTGATAACTGCAAGAAGTAGCCCCTCCTTGTAGTTTGCCATTATAAGCTACATTTCCTCGTCATTATTGTGACTGTTATAAACATTTGCATATGGGAACACGGTTTTCTGATATTCATGAACGTTAAGCCTGCCTTAGAATTGTTGCTCTTCGCCACGTTCCCGTTGCAATCTTGCGTAAGATAATTTGTACCATTAAAGCATTGCGACTATTTCCTTCTCTCGGAGAAAATTATAGTTTTACTCGTAACTTCAGGGTCAGTAATAAGAAATGAATGGTTCATTAACGAAGGGTTATATTGGGAAATTCAGTTCGCTAGAGTAGTTTAGGTCTATATCAAATCATAAACTTTCAAATTATTTCATAATTAAAAAATTTATGTATAATAATAATTAAAAAATGGGGTAGTAAAAATAATCGTCTATCAAATAATCTTTAAAAAATATACAAAGAAAATATTTTTTTTTTTTATTTATTTAATCAGAATTTAAATGTTGTAATTAATTTCTTCCTTTTTTTTATTACAGGTAAGAAATTGTTTATACAGATGCTTATTATACGTCCGTGCGGAAAAAAAAATGCATGTAAGTTGTAAATGTTTATACAATGGATAAAATTTAATATATTTATCGTTGGATGCAAATATTTAATATAATTTAAAAAATAATGAAGAGAAGAATAGTTGGGGTGATCAGTCAGAAATACGAAGGCAAAAATAAACAATAATATTCATTTTGACATTTGCCGACGTTTCGACCTGAAGTTCAGGCCTTCATCAGGGCTAAGAAAAGAACTATATAACAAGGTATGAGAAACATGAGTAATTTAGGTAAAAAAAATTAAAGTAAAATGAAGTTAGTAGAATAATGACAATATTAGGAACTAATATATAAATAATAATAACCGTTACAAAGTGTGAAATGATGAAGTAATCTTAATAAAAAAAAAAAAAAATTAGAAAATAACTTTAAAAAAGTATATAGTATAAGAAAATGTAGGACTGCTTTAAAATAACGTGTAGCAACAATGTCAGAAAATCAAATTTATTATTTTCACTCAGGTAATTCATTGTATTGATATATGGTAATATTTTTTTTTTTAACTTGTTTATTGAAAAATATTACAAGCTGTCTCAAAGGACATTTATAATACTGTTCAGAGATCACATTCACACTCTGTGTAGAATAAATAAGAATAAATTATACAGAAAAATAATATATATACAATAAATAAGAGTAAAGTAAATTAAAAATAAATAAATAAAAAAGAACACATACATACCAATATTTACAATCAGGCGAGAGAACTCCGAGCCAGGCTTATTCATCCAATTTTATTAAGAATATATTTTGTCTAAAACACAATTTATTTTTTATAATTAAACTTTCAAATTATTGCTATATTGTATTCATTTTTATTACTTCACTTTAACTTGAAATAGTAAAATTATGAATTATTAATTAATCATTTTGTAAAACGATCTTTTTATCAATTTTTTTTTATTCCATTCTGGCCTTAGGGTGGGACAATCGTCACTATAAAATTGTATTAGAGAAATTTTAATTGAAATAAAATACAAATACTACATAAAATGAAACATAGTAAGGAGTAAATTAATTTTTTTTGGGGGGGGGAGGAGAGGGAGGAGAGTGATGACTTCATTGCCCGGGGGTGCCGATTATCGAATGGCCTATGAGTTATGTAAATCGATGTCATATATGCGACTAATTATTTTACAAAGCGTCTAACAGCATTAAAATAATATGTCTTTATTATTTTATTTTTTTATTATTGTTACTATATTTCTTTCTCCCATACAGTAATTCTGTACGAGAACAGTTTGTAATGGTTTTTTTTTTATAATTTGTAATTAAGTTTTTATAATTTTATAATAATTTGATGGTTACAAAATAATTAGTAATTATAGTATTGTTTCAATGGAAATGGAAACGAAACTAAAGTTAAATAATACAGAAATTGATAAGTTCAAATTTTCCTGAAATAGAAACAACATAAAATAAATAAAAGAGAAAAAAAATTATTATTAGCCCCTTCTGTCTTCTTGGAGGAGTTGAAGATAAATTTGATGAGGAAATTTCCTTATCTCCTTATTATATTATAGTAAGCGTTGGAAAAAGAGTTGTTTGAAGCAATTTGTAGACGAGGTTTGGTGTATGGATATAGGTAAGGAGTTCCAAAAGTAGGTAGCACGAATGACCAATGGTTTGCTGAAAGAAGTTGTTTTATGAGAGGGAATATAAAGATCTATAGGTTAAGATGTTATATTAAGAGATTGGATAGAGGAGCGTACAGTAAGGAGTTTTAGGATGTATAACTTGTTTGTTGAAAAATATTACAATCTGTCTCAAAGGACACTTATAATAGTATGTAAGGAGGATTTTTAGTTCTGAAAAACGCCAAGAAGAAATTGCTGAATACTTACTGAACATAAAATTAAAGACACGTCTTGTAACCTGTTTCTAAACGGAAAAAAATATTAGAGAACGAGTGGACAGTTTTAATGAAATACCGCCTTGGAACATGTAGAGTCGTTAACGAACGTTTGTGATTGTGGCGATAAACCAAGAGTAGTACCTGAGTCCGACTGTCCATGTCCAGGATAAGAATAGAATAGGACAAGTGTAGCCGATCGTGTACCAGGATCAATCGGTTCTCATCTCTTCCAATCAATGGGCTATGGATATCCTCTTAGTTATATCTGGAAAAAAAAGTATTTCGAGGGATAACTATTATTTCCTCAATCCATGGATGTCCCCTTTTTCTATATGTTTTTTGTGCCCTTCCCAATTTGTCCCCCGAGACCACAGCGCACCCCTGGCAGCGGGCTAACCACAAATCCCCCAGAGCAGTACCGCTCAGCCCACACCAACATCTTTATAAGGATTATAAATCCTGACTCGAGCAGCTGCCCTCTGAAGATGCCGACTCCTCCATAACTTGACGCCTAGCCTGCCCATCCTCCTGATTTAGCGCTCCCTTCTGTTGAGACATCAAAATTATCTGATGGAAGACCGTTACTGACATTAGCGACGATATGTATGCGCGGAATAGCTCCAGATATCTCAGCGATCCGCGGCGGGATGAGAATGTATGTTAATTTAGAGAGCTATTTGCCGTGTTCTGCGTCTTACTGATGTTATCAACGTCATCCTGAAATTCATTGGGCTGTACTTGAGTGGATGTTTGTCTAATTTTATTAAATTTCATATTTTATAAGTACAATCTCAATAACCCAAACTTCGTTGTAAAATAAAGTAAAAGTGCCCTCTTTACAGATCCTGGTTATGCCCCAGTAGCTCTCCTGGTCCCAGGTTCCATACACAGCTGATGTAACATTATAAATAATTACCTGCCACAATTGAACTCCAATCCAGAGCCTTGAGAATTAGAGCTCGAAAAAAAAGTTGATAATTTCTGTCACACGACTTTCCTAACAATTTCATACAAATTTAATAAACTTTAAATGTTCCCATTAAAATAAAATCAGAGGTTTTAGGTAGAAAATTATAGGAAAGTTCGATCAACATCGTTAGAGCCTAGTAACATATAATAAAATATATAGAAAATATAATACACTACCATTACAATGCCATATAAATATATTACAATGCCATTTGTAATACTGGTTCGATTTCGATATATATATATATATATATATATATATATATATATATATTGTTTTTTTAAAGAATTTAATTACCTTTCAAAAGATTGTATATAAAATTTACTGTAAAATAACTTTGTGTATATAAAAATCACATACTTTGTGAGATATGTCCTATAAAGAATTTTTTCTTAATAACTTTTTTTTGCATTTCTCTGAAATTTACTCCATGTAAACAAATTTAAAGGACTGCAAGTTGATAAATATAGAAAGTCTCATCAAAATCGTTAAGGCCGTTTCGGCGCTAAAGTCGTATTGCATAAGCCGTTATCTTCCCTGACTTTCCACTTTATGTACAATTTATTTTGTTTTTTATATTAGTATTAATATGAAAATAAATAATAATTATATATACTATATAACATATATATTATAATTTGTTGCATTTACCTTTAAACGTAATAAAACAATATTTTATTTCTACATTAAGTCAGAAAGGAAATCAGTTCATTATTCAAACCTTATCACTGCATTAGCTTGTAATGTGTAAGTTTTCTTATCAGCAGAATTTCCGGCCACGACCTAAACTCGTATTCTTCATGAATGATGCAACGACTTGGATTATGCAGTTTGAACATTATTTTATTTTTTATTTTTTGTTTTACCCCATTATGCCTGTCCGATAGAATATTAGAGGATGCGACATCACCATAAATAGTATTTAACAGAACATTAGACAATCCGTACATGGCCTTAAAATACTTTGTTATGTAATGCCAATCGCCTGGTCCTGTCCTCAGCCTCAATGTAGGTGTTAGCAACACGTTTTTCTGTCTTTTACGTGTTTATATAATTTTCGACCTTTTTCTAACGATGTAAGTCTATAAAACGTTATGGATCCAGCTTATAATGTTAGGTCCTGTATGAATTTTAAACGAAACTAGAGATCTAAAATGTCTATTTTTAATAAAATTTGTATTTATATCATTTATAGTTCATTTTGGAACTATTTTTCACATATTATTATCATATCATATTTTTTATTTGTTTATTTTATGTAGTATTTCTGTTTTAATTACAGTATATATTTTATTTTTCTGTACGCTGAATTTTCACTTTATTTTTTTTATTTATATTAATGCGGCTGTCCACCGAATTCGTGCCATTTTAATTTTATTCTTAAGGTATTTTGTCATATGATAATAAAGATTTTTTATATTTCATTAATTATTCAGCTTCAAAAGTAAATAAAAATATATCAAGCATCCTGAATATTTCGAACCATTAGATTTTTTTTTAGAATTAGGATTATTTAAATTAAATTTAAATAACTGTTGAGGTTATACATTGCACAATATCAAGCAAGCCCCGAATGTTTCCGAGTCGAGTGTATTATTATTATAACTATTAAAATTAATTTATGATAAACAACCTTCCTTAGGTTATTCATATTTTTGTGAAATTTTTTAATAATTATTATATTTAATCTATGTATGATTTATTTTTTTATATAAAAACCCTTTTTAATCTCACATTCTTTTATTATAATTTTAAAATATTTAAAAATTATTATTTTTTAACGTTTCGACTCCCAATTTCAACCATTCCTTTAATGGCTTTGCCAATTCGAGCCAGTTTCAAAAATTCTGTTTCCTTTAAAAAATCAAAGCATTAGTCATTTTTTTTTAAAACTTATTTATTGAATTGAAAGTCATATTAACGAAAAAAAGATTATTACTAATTTTTTTCTTAGAATATATCCGTATATAGTAGAATATATACTATATGGTAGTACTTGTTTTATTGCATATAAAATTCTTTATTTTATTTTTACTTTTATTCCGATATTCCACAAGATTTCTCTTCTTTTTCTCATTTCATCAAAAACTTAATCCTTGATTTCTTTTCTCACTTGATCATCAATATTTTGTCTCCACTGAGCTGTCTGTTAAAAACGTCAAAAAATAACAATTTTTAAATGTTTGTAAAAATGTTTTAAAATTGTAATAAAAGACTGAGAGATTAAAAAGGCTTTTTATAAAAAACTATTATATATAGATTTCATGTAATAATTATTACAATTAAATTAAAATACTCTATATCCTACTAATACTGGTCAGATTTTATAATTTTTCTTTAATTTTGTAGAGAATTTTATTAGGTTTCAAATAAAATGGATGCAAAACTCACCTCGAACATACATACCTGCTTAAAAAATAAAATAACTATTCAGGCACACTTTTTTACGTAAAGTACAATTTTTTGAGAATTTACAATTTTTAAAATTAAAGGTACAATTATTTGGAAAATAATTTTTATTCCTACGATTTTGAATTTTTTTTTTAATCGCTTAGAATAAAATTTTTTCAAACACCAAACTTCCTATTAAAATTTTAGCTTTATAAGCATTGTTATTTTTGAGATACAGTGATCAATAATTATATAGTTATCAGTTAGGGAACTGCATCTTTTTTTATATATGAAGAAAAGAATTTTTCTTTTATATTATTATTTTAATGAGTTTCTTGAATTTTAAGCCGATGTTCTTCGTTTAAAATATGATTCGATGTCTGTTATGTATTTTATTAGGAACCATAAAACCATAAAGTGAATGTTTGACTATTGTTACATAAATAACTATCAACAAAGTAGCGGTACTAAATGAGGAAATTACTTTTAATTAAATTACATAAACATGTGTTATCGACTTTACATTTGTTGGAGTGTGTCTCAGAGTTGTTTATTTGAGGGTAGCATGTGGTGATTCAATTCCACAATGAATAGCGTATTCGTGAAAAGTTTTCCATCGTGAATATTCAGGTGGCTTTGATGAATGGACGTAAGTTTCTTAATCCATAAAACTTTTCCAGTATCGTGATAGATGGCTTTTATTGACGGTCGTTCCCCCGTAACGAAATCTTTCCGAGAGGGTTTCCATTTCACTAAGTTCCCGGGAGATTCCATTAAAAATTTCATACCCTCCGATGCACATATCATTCTTTCCTCATGGCGATAAATTTATATATGTGTCAGCGGACCGGATGAATAACTAAAATAAAATAAAATAGGAATGACGAATAATAAAAGACGAGAAGAAAAAGAACTGTTGAAACTTAAGCTGCCCGTTTCAATATTTCATCCCCTAATTGAGATATAGCTTGTTCCGCCACTAGGCTCTTCCAGGCAGTTAGCATCAACAAAAAAAATTCTCCAGTGGCCAACATTTCACTAAATATGCCAGCCCGTACGTAAGGGACTGGCTTTTAATATTCCTTTTGAGTTATATATATATTTTTTTTAGATATGCTCAGAAAGAATTTTTCATCCTATATCAAAGGTTCTGTTGCGTTATTTAAAAATAAAAACAAAACGTAGTGCTATCTGAGAATATTTACCGATTATAAGTACTTAGATATTTTTTCAATATTCCTAGTCTTGACTTCTCTCAACCTTTATCTACAATATTTTTTTGTCATTTTCGTTATTCTATTGCTCTTATCATACTTTAATACATACAATTCCAATACATGTTTTGTATGTATGTATATAGATTTCAAATGATTCTACTAGATTAAGAAACCGGCCAGAATTTAAGAAAATTAGAATTTTCCCATTGCTATTTCAATCCAACAAGCATTTCAGACAGACGAAGCAGGTTAAAATAAAACATACAACATAAAATTACTTCTCTGTCTGATGAAAAGCTTCAGTTTGAATTTGTAAATAGTAAAATAAAATGTTACTTATTTTGATGAAATCACAATACATTATTTTAATAATGATTATCAATATTCGACTACTCCAGCACTTACTTGGGAAACGCTCTAAACTTTCAATTAATTACAAAAGACTCATATATATTTGTACTTACGGAATTGAGGTTTAGGACTCCACCAAGCCATCGAATTCCTCACGTATCCAGTTCTTACAATCCAAAATTCTTCTTGAAATCCTCAATGCTCCTTACTTTGTCAAAGACAAAATTATCCATAACGACTTTAATGTACCATATGTTTCCGATTAAGCCCAATCCAGATACCCATTCTTCCATAATAAAAAACTATCTCAACCCTCTTGTTTCAAATATTGCTTACTGCTCCATCACTGATATCCCTCTGAGGCGTCTAAAAAGAAAACGGCCTCGTGATCTTCTTCATAATAGTATATAGACATATTATTGGAGTTCTACCAGTGGGTAGTTTCTCAACACGCCTGGTTCATGTGATTATATTTCTGTGTTTTTTTATACTGATTCAGTTGTAAATATCATCAATAATAATTAAAAAAAAAAGAATAATATTATAAACCACAAACCAATGTTTCCGTTAAAGGAGGAGCAATCTGGCAAGTAGGTCTCGCTGTCTTTTTTTTTTTTTTAAATAAAGAGCCCTTAAAATCCTCATCTAAGCTGTCGAAGGAATACAATTTAGCCCAGCATGAAATCTACGAATTCGAAAAAAATTTAATTAAAGGATGACATATCATTTTCATAAAAATTTTATTGTACTTTTTTCTTCCATTTTTATCAAATATTTTGGGCTGAAATAATTTTGTTTGCTAAAACATTCAGTTTTGAAAATTATTTTTTATTTAGTCCAAATCGTCTCCTCTCTAAGTGTTAAAATATCTTTCGAATAATATTATTTTTTGTTGTATGTAATAAAAGATATTAACATTATCGATCAAAAGTTGTTCACAACCAATTCCTCACTAGTCGAAATAAAAAAATATTAGAAGCAGCTTTTCTCCTTGTTACAATTTAACCGAACAGTGTTGGTAGGGATCAGGTTTACTCAGACGCTAGGGGACTCATTTGTCGATGCTATTCATTGATATATAAATCAATGAATGGAGATGGAATGCTTTGTGTGATTGCTCAAGTTGCCCATTTCCCTCGACCGGATTTCCCACCCCAAGACTCGGTCGGGGAGATTTTGTGTTCATCAGTCCACCGCTGAAATATTGCCGGGCCCCCTTCATTAGATCCAGTAAGCACTATTGACCTTACTCGATCCATTTCTTTCTTATAATAGCGATGAGGGTGGAATTGCCTTTGGAATGAATGTTCGTCTTATTTAACAAAAGGATAATAAATCGTAAAACTTCCTTTATTAGCTGTAATAAATTGCACTGATAAATGTTTAGAATACACTACTACTTGCTTTTAGAAATAATCGAAGGAATGTTTTATATGTTTATGACCTGGGGCCCCACACTTTAAAATGAACCGAAAAACGTTTAATCTGTGACTGAAAATACTATACTCTCTTTTTTCCAAATCAAAATTTCAAATCAAACAAAAACTAAATATATACACATACCTACTTAAAACCACTTGGACATAGGCCTCACAGACATACGGTTCTGCAAATAAAACTCACTTACAAAAACTACAATGTTTCCAGTCCAAAATTTTATAACTAATCACAGCAACTCCCTGGTACGTAAACAACAAAACTTTACATAACGACTCACGACAACCAACTATCGACCAACACATAGTAGTCTTTACTCACAATTTCATGTTAAATTACAAGGACACACCAATAGACTCATAACCGACATGGCCACCGTTGACTTACCCATGAGGAGGAATCTGAAGAGGAGCTGGATGAGAGATCTCCTTCCCTGATTTATGTTAGCAAACAAAGACGAAGTGGCGCTATCCTTCCTCATGTCTGGAAAAGTATTATGATCTACATCAAATCTGCTGATTGTAACTCTCATGACAGATTTAGATGAAGGCAGGAAGAGAAAAAAAAAATATTTAAAAAAATAAATCCTTATGTTTCACCAAATTACTTTTATTTTAAATATAGTTATGATGAATATTTGAGTACAAGCTCTTAACTCGAACTTAAACGTTGATAGTGTAGAATATTAAATTTAAATTCTAATAACCGAATCATCACCAAAAAGTTTTTAAATAAATTATAATGATATTTTTTTATTATAAATGGCATAATCGGCAAAAATGAAAGGTTTTGAGGAATCCCGGAAAATAAACTACTCCAACACTATTTTGAATGCTTGAAAACTCCAAATATTAACCACGTTAAGATAACATTCTAATTTTAATATAAATATGTTCAATTTTTAGCCACTCTTTGTCCTTGGAGGGATTCAAAAATTTGGGCTTATGTACTTTCTAAAATTAACTGGTAAACAATATATTTGGGGAAGATTACATAAATGTATTATCATTAATTCATTAATTAGTTTATTTAAATTATGAGATAGTAAAAAAAAATAAAAGAATTTCTTGCGTTGTATTTGTCTTTGAAATGCTTTTAGGTATTATGTATTTCCACATAGGTACAAAACTATTCAATGTCATTATAGCTGTGTGTGTTTGCTTCTTTTAATATCAAATATAAATTAATGTTAACGCAGTTTTTTTTTCAACTTATTACAATTATCTTTAATTACAGTTTTAATACCATGTGAGAGAACAATATAACAAAAAGTATCCTTGTTTTGAAAATAATTCAGTTTTATTGCTCTCTGTTAAAAATTAGCACCATCGGTGTTTTTAACCTTGAAGAGGTGTTTTAGGAACCTGACTAATCGTCCATTTTAAATACTCATTATATCTAATGGTTTAGTGTCAAATTTAATCAGTATTCATTTTTCTCATTACTCTTCCTTCATACCTTGGGAACCTGATCCACGATTCATTTAGACATGGCTAATAACATATTCAAGCTTATACATCATTTAAGTTAATGTTCAAGTAAAAAAATATACAACCTAAATTAATCGAAACTGAAAACAGGTTTGTGTATAATTCAAAAGGAAAAAAATCTATGAATGTAACTAGTATGTAAGAAAAACAAATGTTACAGTTTTTCCTTTTGACGTATTCCGGAAATTTATAGATACACTAAGAATATTTATATATATTTTTTGGAATTGATACAGGACTTAATTGTTGTACTCCACGCCGAATGTTATATCTCAACTTTAGTTACCAGCCGAATTTAAAATATTGGCGTGTCAATTAAAATAAATTCATTTACGCATGCGTGAAGAAAATGTAGATAAAATTTTATAAAATTTATACGAAGCTATTCAGGTACTAAACTACAGTCAGAGAGAGACACAAAATCGATTTTTTTTTATTTGTAAACCGCAAGTCAAAATATTTGCTTCTGTGGTCAAAAATTGTTTTAATGTATTTCATGTATTTATAGCTTTACTACCTTTGGTTGTTAGGAAGCAGCATTAGAAATATATCCCGGGAGATTATAGGTTTAAAATATGGTTAGTAATATTTTGCTATCAATATCCTCGTGCCTAGATTTCGAAACTATCTATATCGAAATACCACTGACGTACAGTTCATAAATTTGAATATTGCAGTAAAAGTTGGCCACGACTAAGTTCGAGGTCTTCGTAGGTGGCCTAGTATATTTGGTACGTTTGCTGTTATATTTCAATTAATACCATATAATAACAACAATGATTATTCACCTTTGTGAAAAGTGATACGAAATATTTTTCATTTTCATAAAATCAAAAAAAAAAAGATCTATCAATAATAATAAAATCTTTTTACATAATATATAATTAGCTAGTGCTAATGGGGGCATTTTTAATGTGAATAATGATGGGGCATTTTAAATATGAATAATGATGGCGCATGGCAGATTTTAAACGGAATTTAATTCCAAAAAGTGGTAGAATGGGCAAAAAAGGGGTGTAAAGGTCAGGGGGTCGAGATCTTGAGGTAAGGGAGTGGAGTAGATTACTTGACTTGGAGGAAATAGTAAGCATAGGACGGGCGATGGTTGTTTATTATTTGATAAGGAATGTGCCTACTTAGTTTTGTCTTCTAAAGTTAAGAAACAGCCAACCTAACGCAGAACCACTGAAGCTTCTCAAGGCCCATAGAGAACATTTACTACACCGTTTATAATTCTTCTTTATAGTCCGTTTCCGAGTTCCGTTAGGAGGTGCCACGTTGTCAAGGATCACGCTGGTTTACTCAAATTCTTGGTCGCTTATTGAGGTTGTGGGGTCCAGTTGTTTGAACACGTTTACTCTCCAACGATTTTTTATTTAATAAATTATGATGGAGATATAATATCATCGATCTCATATCAAAGCCGTTTAATCTTCTTTAAACGGTTCTGGCTATCAAGAGTTTTTCCCACATCTCCTGGGACCGCAATATATCTCTATCGAAGGTGATAAATAAATATATATTTCAAGCCGAAGAGCGGATAAATCTTGTTAAAGCTCTAAGATAAAGTAGTTACGCCGATATAGATTTATTGGAAGGTGGAAAACAAAGGGAGCGGAGCGATGAAGCCCGCATCCCCGGGACAGCGGGTAATCCCTTAAGAAAGGGCGGGAGGAAGATAAGCCAGAATTCCCTCGTTTGTTTGAACCTCCCCCGGGAGTCGCGCTTTAGATAACGGCTGAATTATTGGCCGAGATTGTTCTTCTTCTTACTGTTCCCTCCTTATTGCCCAATCAGGGCCTCTTTTATATCGGGCTAAGCCTTGGTCCTCTGGGGTTAGGTGGTTCCAATGGGAATCATTGAAATGCACCATCATGCAGATGGTTACGATTGATAAGTGGATTAGATACATTAGCAAACTCGGTGTTTGGCCATAATCAACATGCCCGATTACATCTGTAGGAGTCTCGAAAGAATCTCCTCGCTTAGCTATAAATACTAAATTGAGATCGGAAGGGATGCCGCTGCGCACTCCTGTCCCTCACGCTTATTAATTTCTAACACCACTATACTTCCCGGCACCATACTCAGTGGTTGTTTGTATTTCTGACAGATATGAGTGGAGAAATAAATTTTAAAATAAAAATAATTTCAGAATTTTTAAATTGGAAAATATATTGTGTCTAAATGATTCTAAATATTTGGAAAATGTCTTTGTTTCCATGTCTTGGTTATCAGCGCCCCATCAACTAAATAACACTACTTTTATATTAATTAAGCGGTAGGTGCAGAAAAAAAATACACTTATCGATAATAATAAGATAAATAAATACACTAAAAAAAATAATGGCACTACAGACCATGAAGATCTTCAGCCGCGAGATGTGGTCTCCTTACAGACGTATGTTGCTTGCAGGAGCTCAGATAGTCCGGAGGGGGTCACCCAACCTCACGTCGCTACGAACCATGGTCACCATGGTGCAGCGGCAGGCCACCCGTAACTCCATAGCATGATCCCTTTGGGGCCAATCGGGCTGTGTCCTTCCCACCGACTCACTCGGGTTCAAGGACAGTGACAAATTGGTCTAGATCCATGGATTATGACTGCTTGGAGTCAGCAGGAGCATGAGGACCTATATTTCTTTCCCCGAAACAGACTGTTCATGGACCGAACCTCAGGGGGGCTACTAACATCCTGGTAGACCACATCCCAATTCTCGATTAATTACACGGGGTACGGTCATCAGTCCTACGCCCGGTTGGTGTGAGTTGCCTCCAGCATACTGACGGGTCTCACATACCCGGAGGGGGGCTCGGGCTGCATGGTTTTCCCTGGTGGACAGTCATCCAAAACGGGCTGTCACCTTTGATTACATATTGTAAGCGCCTTAGCTCGTACGACTACCCCAGTCCCATATAAAAAATATAAATGAATAAAATTTAAAAAAAAAAAAAGTCTGCAAAGGATCATTTAATAGTTATAAACTTGTCATATATGTTTTATAAGACTCATTTTGTAGGAACTTCATAACTTTAGTAATGATTTCTTCTTGGTTTCGCAAGGACGCTGATATATTCTGGGGTATTCCTAGATCTTTTAACCTTGCTGTGTAAAAAGGCCACTTTTCCAAAAACATGCTTTATATTTAATGTCTGATAACACTTTTGACATCTCGGAATAAGATCTTTTGTTATGAGGTGGAGGTGTGTCATTCCGGTATGTCCGCTCCTTAGCCGTCTGAGAACGACTTCTCTATGACAGCCGCGTTTGGAAAATATATTGAAAAATTGATATTATTATTATCTATTGAAATTATTAGAGACATGATTTATATCGCTACTGTTAGTGTAAAAGGTATTATGTAAAAATTAGGTTTTTATATAGAAGATCATTAAAACTAATTATTTCTTTATGATTGATTAGTATGATTTCATATTTTATTTCCCTTTGATATTTTTCTATTTAGCAGACTACTAAAGCAGTTGCAGACTTTAAAATATCACCTTTAGGACAAAGAGAATAGACATGTAAATTTGTTACATACTAACTTTTGCACTTACAGTAGCTATATTGTCCATTAGATAGTCTGTTAACACGAAGTAGTGGAGGATTTATTTAAAGTAGATGGAGGCCTAATTCTTGTTGGTCATGAAGCATACCTTTCGTTTTATCCTACTAACCTAATACGGCTATAAGCTAAAAGAGAACATCATGGAAACAAATTGAAAGTTTGCTGCTTAAAGTGTCGGAAAACAAGGCTGTGTTTATAGTTGCTAAATTCATTGCTAATTATTTATTAATCGTTTTTATTATAATAATAATTAATTAATAATAAAAACTATTATTTATTTTTGAACCTTTGTCATTCATCCCCGACCGTAAAAATATTGACTAGAAATCAATAGATAATAATAATCAATTTTATTTATTACTGGGGGACCACCTCCCCAAAGCTCGATAGCGTATGAACCTTCTCCTACACTTTCCAAAATATGTTATTGTTCTTTTCTACTTAAAATAGTGCAAGCAAAAGTAGAATTTAAAAGTTCCTAGATTATATACGATTACACATCCTACAGTCTGCTTCTATGCTTCCACTTGTCTTTTGATTTAAAACTTTTCATATCGAAAATTCATTATTTCATCGAAATGTGCCCCCCTCAAAAATTCAAAACCCCGTCAAAATGTGCTCCTTCTCAAATTTTACGCAACTTGCGCCATGAAACCCTCTTCTGGGTACCTCTGATATTAACTGTGAGGGAATCTTTCACTCGAGTCCTTTTCAGGTTCCTTTTGGTCTTTTCAAACATAAAAGAAATATTTCAAAAAATACAAAAGAATGGCTTCATGTCAAAGACGGATATCTGTAATTTTTAGAAGTTACGAAAAAAAAGTCAATTTTTTTTTTTTTATAGTTTCAACTCAAACAGTTTCTGATGATTTTATTTAAAAATATTCTGGTTGGCTCATAAAAATAAAAAAAAAATAATTAGAATTGGTATTACGTAATATATTGAAGCTATGTTACAGTAAATTGGCTTTTTCTCAATTGAAATCACAGGACGCTGTGAAGCTGCCAAAAAATTTGCCCATTGCATAGAAATTTGCTGATCGCAAATTTAACTTGTATGTCCAATTTTATGTTATGTATTATTAATATTAATATTAATAATATTAAACTTTATGATATGGTTATTTTTAACTGAATCCTAATTTATTTTTATGATTTTTTCACCACTTCTCCCCATCGCCCTAGCTTTAAAAAAAATCCTCTGCCATCATTCAAACTGATATTCCCCAAAAGCGAAATATAGACAGCCGGCCCTTGACGGGAATGAGTTACTCAACCGCACCTGGTAGCAGTTTATCCGAGATCTAAAAATATTCCCGAGTCCATTCATCGAAGTCAGTAATTATAGAGCCAGGGTCAATTTGTTCTGTCTTCAGAGCCCATTACCCCGCCCGTGTGTTCCAACACCTCGGGTTATGAAGGATCCTACCGCTAGGGTTCGCTCTTATAAATTGTCCGAGATAAAAGATTCCCCCTTCGCTAATGGTCTCTATAGCTTCTTCTATGATTTGTAGTTCCATTCTTCTTAATTAAATGCTTTGGAATTTATCGTCGTACTTAAAGCTTCATGACGGGGCTACAACTCTATTATCATTATCTCTTAAACTCTACAGCCTCTTAAAATAATGTTGATGTAGGATATACGTATAAAAAAAAAGGTATAAATTTATTTTTATATATAATACGATAGTTTTTCGCAATGTAGATTCCTTTTCAGCTCTCAGGAGCGATGGATCATGTTTTTGAGGATTTTGATGGAAGTTAAGAGTTATCAAACGACATTTCGTTTGATTGACGATATTCATGTAATACCATTGTATTACATGATGTAGTGGCGAATCACATTAACACTCCCGAAATTACTGGAAAAAAAATACGAATAGAAAGAAACTTTATTCACGAATAACTTAAAAAGTATACATTTTCTTGTTGATTCTACCCATGAACACAGGCTGATCTACGGAGAGAGGAGGGGCTTTCGGGATGAAGCCACCCCGAAAATGGTAAAATATAACCATGCCTTATGAAAAAAATATTAAAAAAGTATTATTATTCGTGTAATTACATTTAATAGGACCTCAAGAATCACCCAAACACAATTTCATATAGGTAGTTAGGTCCTTTCTTCTTTTTCCAAAGTAATGATCGTTATATGCCTCCACTTTAACCTCCTCCCTCCCAAAAAAAAAAAAAAAATTAAATCCTGGATCCGCTAGTGCCCATGAATATTTCAAAGATTATTAAATGCCCTTAAAAAAAAAAAGTCGAAATCAATTCAAATTTTAACACATTTTGTACCGCCTGAAGGAGCGAAGTGGTTTAAAATTTTATTTTTAAGTAGAAACAGAGTTGAGATTTATATTTTACACCTCGAAAAACCCTCTAATTCGAATAATAATAATTTGTTACTCTAAATTTATGTATAAATTCCTCCCTTTGATTTTGTGTGTGAACACTCTTCAACATGCTTTCACCTATCCATGCTTATGGAGCTGTTAAATAAAAAAAATATTTTTATGGATTTCACTCATGATTATTTGATAGATTATAATAATCGATATCGAACTATTACTAAACAAGATACAGACTACAGTGACGTACACGTGTTTTTCTTATTATTTTGAATGAACTAATGTAATTCGACTGAGAAAAAGATAATTATTTCTTCGATCTTACATACATAT
This sequence comes from Nezara viridula, assembly GCA_928085145.1. Lineage (NCBI taxonomy): Eukaryota > Metazoa > Arthropoda > Insecta > Hemiptera > Pentatomidae > Nezara > Nezara viridula. Next base: position 64,652,395 of record OV725080.1, on the reverse strand, counting down.
TATTAACTTATTCTTATATTATATTGTCAATTATAAGATCTAATCTGAAAATTTATTAATCTATTTCATTTTCGGTACCCTTACGTATCTTGAACGGTAATTAATTCATATGTTTTTAAATTTAAAAAAATTTTCCGAAAAAATAGTTAACTTCTCATATCTTTCTCATTACCGAAGTTAGGAAAACTTTCTATTAGTGAAGGAAGTTAAAAAAAAAATCTATCAATAGAATCGAAAATATTCACTCGCGTTTTATTTTTTTTCTAGCCAACGATTTTCTTTAACAAATACATTATATGCATATATTATATTTTTGCACACTTCTTTTACCGTTAATCCGATGTTCATAAAATCTGACGGGTCTGAACGGCTCCATATAAATTTTAAATCAACGGTTTACGATGGCATATGTATTTCTTTAGATCACTTCAATATTTCGAAGAACAAATATGAAGTAAAAGTCAATCTACACGAATGAATAAAATATGTAAACTAAAATAAATTAAGAAAATAGAAAAGTCGACTAGATAGTTAAGTAAAATCCTAGAAGTAGGCAAGTATTTTATCAAGCACTAAGTCCCTATTATTGAAATTAATAGATAATTAACTGTTAAATAATAAGGATGCGTTGCTACATTTAATTATTAAAATCTTATTGGATTTTATGGTTCATTCATGTACACCCTTTAATTTTTACCTGAACACTTAATGATATTTCCCACGGCAAATATGAGAGTTCTTCTCTCTGCCCCAAACATTTAAATAAATACATATTTAATAAGTACATAATTTAAATAAGTACATATTTAATTCTTTGTTAACATATGTTAAAATAAATCCATACACCAATTAATTATATAAATAAATAAAATGAAATATAATATATAAAACATTATATGTATTTATTTTTATATATCGTATTGTATTATTCATTTTCAGCAATTATATTGATTATGTTCATTTTTATATATAATTATTTATTATTATATATACAAATTGAATTATTTATTATATATATATATTAAAATTGATTAACTCACAATTTTCACATATAATATAAACTTTTTGGAATTCCATCGCCCTCCTCCTCTTCTATCAGAAAGTAAAGTATGGGTCTATGATTTCAACACAGATGAATCCTTTGGTTTTAAGTCTTAAAAATAATTTATATAGACTAGGTGCAATAATTACTTAATTATATATTATTGAATAATAATAGATAGCGTAAATCCAATTTTCTCTATTCCTAATGAAGATTTGAAATTCCATAAAGTTTTCCAATCTACACCATCCTCAATGCTCGCCATGGGAGCCCAGATAAGACTGATCACGGAGTCATAGTAGCCGTAACATGGAATATTGAACAGGCGGGTGATTGGTGAATGATGTTGGCTATCCTCACTAATTGGTGAATGGGCACTACTAACTAACTGCCCACCAATAACTTATTCACTAACGGTCTTCCCCGCCCTCCCGGGAGATGGCGTTTCATCGCCTCGTTCCAGTAACTGTTCTCTCGTCCTCTTTAATACTTTATTTTGTTCGTAATCTTTGATGACTCCTGTCCATCTTCTTCTACCTCTTGTATGATGTAGCCTGCCTTGAATGTGTTCTTGCTAGGTGAATACAAACAGCATTGGCTGCTGTATGTGATATGTTATGCATGAATTAAAAAGTTACTTCAGGCTCTGTTTATTAATTTTGATCTAGATTAACTGAGGAATTTTATAAAACTTTTTATTTTTTTAAGATAATAGGTCTTCTTTCTATTAACAACAATTCAATATTTGGTCCATAGATGTGTTTAAAAAGGCGCACGTTGACGATAAATATTGGCGTTTTTTTTTTTTTTTTCTGTCCTCTCCTTCCTCGCCTTTAAGGCTATACGGGGGTTTTCCCGGCCCAGGGAGTGTGGGCGGGGTTTAAAAACTCCTCCCGGCACCGGGACGCGAACTCGTGACTATTTTTTTAATCAAATCTCATGTATCAGGTTGCCGGGCAACGACGATGCAGTGCACACGCGTTAGCCCATTCGGCCACCCCGCCCACAAAATATTGGCCTTATAGTAGCTATATGTAATTCGAATCCAATTTTCTAAGAATTCAAAAATGTTTCTTATTCTGTACTTGACACTTCAATAAAAGTCCCTCTTTTAATCGTTATTCTTAAAAAAAGAAAGGGGAAAACATAAAAATATATTTGAATCGTGGAGATATTTTTTGAAATAATGTTTAATTCTACAATTTATAAAAGAAACATTAGGTAGAAATATTATAATAAATAAAAATATGGGATAGAACTGTAATCTCCTGAAATCTCCAATACCCGAAGAATTCACTCATTTTAGTTAAAAGTACTCCGAAAAATAGCATGAACGCATCACCTTATATCATATACGACAGGTGGAGAAACGTGGCCTCGGAGCCCTTAAGTAGCCTCTGCGACGTAGCCTCCAAAAGTGTTTGCGCTGTATTTATTAATCTAGTGCTAGAATTAATTGATATTGAAGTAATGGAAATTTGGAAATTAAGTTGAATGTATGTACTTAGTGATAAATAAAAATTGCAACAGTAAAATATAAAGAATTATTTTCTCTTCCATTAGCACTGCTAAACCTTACTGCGCCCTCTGACGATAAAAAGGTTCCCCAAACATGTCTTAGACAATATAATAAAAAGGTTTAACCATCCAAACTATTGCAAATACTGTACAAAGTAAAATTACAATTACTTTTACCAGAGACTGACTTAGAATATAAGAACGAATGACAGAAACACTAAAACGTTCAAGGAACCCATACAGCCCACCACGACGACTACGGAGGATGTAGTCATGAGATGTGCTGAATTAATTTGCATTCCCGTGATGGGATACTGCCTATGCAGAAACCGAATTTGCTTACTGCAGAGCAATTTGCATATAGCAAATTTTACATGTAGTCAAGTTTTGTTTTGTTTATAAATGAATCTTTTCTTTACGTTAGTATGTCACTAGTATTGACTGATTTGAAAATATGTGATGACAGTTTTAAGTTGTCCTGTGTATGTTTTTTTTTGTTTTGTTTTTTTTGTGCGCTGTTGTTGAACCTCTGGAGTTGTTAAGCTTTGTTTCTATTAATCTTTATAATAAAGCCCTCGATAAATTTATACTTAATCAACAATAAATCTTCATCAATGTGGATCGATGGTCGACTGAAGCGAATGATTGAAGAGAAAATGGGCTGGAGCGTTCGGTAAAAAAAAAATAAATAAAAAAAATTATATTTATTTTTGCCGACGATTCGTCCCAAAGTTAAGGTCTTCATCAGGACTACAAAAAAAACAACAGATAACAATAGGTATCAGAAATTTTCATTTCTTATGTTACCTTTAGTGTTGCCCAAATGCGAGACCGAGATGAGTCTTGGTCTTGCAAACTCAGTCTTTGTCATGGTCTTCATTTAATTTATACTGATCTCTCCAACCCATCTTCTCTTCGAGAAACCTTCATGTATATTTGGTACTTGAGTTAGGATTCTATGAATATTGCCTTCCTTTAAAGCCTCATAGCCGCATGCAACCAAAACTATTCCTTTCTGATATATCTAAGAACATCCTAAACACAATCAATAGCTGTATCGCATTGGTAGATTGCCATTATGAAATAGGTATAATCATGATCCAATCTCCTCCTACTAACAGGTGAATTAATGAACTTTGAACCTGTTGGACAATGATAAATATACCTTCGTGTGCGCCCTCCGTAAAAGGGAATAGATTAGGAAATGTTTAATCGCTATGATGAAACCATTTCAAGGATTTCGTTCTTTTTTTTTCAAGTCTCGTTGTATTTTTTTAATGGCTTCTGAAGGAAAATGATTATCGATAATTATTAACTTCCGGATAATAAGTCAAATTTGTCATCAATCCTTTTGTTCGCTAAACCTTCTTTTGGCCGATATCAGTTACAAAAGTCGTTTTAGCACCTTTTGAACCTTTAAAGCAAGTAGAACGTGGCTCTTTACACAACACAAGATGAAGTTTTCTGAGGATTATTGACCTTATTTTTGTATACATTACCAACACTTGATTTATGAGTTCATACTCTTGACTGATACTCTAGATCTTATAGAAATCACAAAAGTTGCATTGTTGAATTTGACCCATGGACAAGGCGTGAAGAATAAATACAGACTTTGCTTATAACAGAAGTTGCTTATAATTTACCTTTGATTATAACAGATTCTTGTGTTAATTGGGCGATTTTTAGTTACCCAACCAGAGACTCCTTTTTATCAAATTTTTAACATCTGCCTCGAACTTCGTAAATAGCTTTATCTCATCTTAACTTACAAATATTTAATTTACCAAAATTCTTGGAATTGGTGCGTTTTTAATTGGCTAACTTCATTTATTCAATTAGGTACTAAAAACTCACGAATACCCATCTGCTTTCCTCTTGAATCGTAAGATAATATGATCACAAAATCGAAAAAAAAAATGTGACCTACAAAAACAGTGGGCCGTTAACAGAAGTTTCATATAGAGAGAATCACTTTATTATCATAAAATAAAATAAAATGGTGCTGCCCAATTACATTGGGTTGCTAACAACACAGCATACTTATTAATCACTACAGACAATACTACAGACAATATATATATATATATAAAACTCCTGTTAATGAACATAATTTTATCATTGTCAGGTAATCGATTCTAGGAGAGCTCCAGAATTAGGAAGGGTTAGGAGAAGAAAACAACCGAACGAAATTTCACGAAACTTTATAAATAATGTAGTAAAATTAAGACCACCTTACTTCGAACTTTATTACACTACGTTTGATTCTACAGCGATTGATTTTCCTGAGAATTGGTCGTGACTGCGCAATTGATAACTCGACTCAATTAAGAACATGATGTCACCAAAGTTAAATTGTACTCTCGAACCTTATTAAAGTGACATATCAGACAATAAATCCAAAATTATCGTATAAAGATGCATTTTAAATGACACAAACAATATCATAAATATAAATGATGTGTCGGAAGGACACGAGTATAAATAATGCAACAGAACGATCGTTCCTATATCACTAGATATTAAAATATGAACTTTTGGAAAACGGAATTCACGTACGTAAGTTATAATTTATATTATATTCAGGATCTACGAGAATATTTTTTTTTTTTTTTTATGTGAGAAAAATAAAAGTTATGGGGACAAAACGTCATACTTTATACGTTATATTTTATTTCGGGTTTCATAAACTTGTAAAAAATATGTGAAAAAAAAAAGCAAATTGTCGTAACAAAAAGGCCTGCTACAACGGCACCACTAAAAGCAAAGGCGTATTACATCCTTATTTATTTGACGGCACGGTGTTGAACCCCCTAGAAAATTTCATATCATTTTTATTATGGCTTATCTTTTTATTCTGGAATATTTTACTGAAAACATGAAGGATTGAAATAATTGCATGTTTTACGTTACAAACAATTCATTATTATTTATATAATTTTTATAAAAAAAGACTATGACAGTTATAATGTTGAAACCATAATATGTATACAAATTAATAAAAAGCGCATTGATAGGATGTATGCAGAATGATTATAATTTAAAAAATAATGAATAATTGAAATAAAAATTGCTATTATAAATAATTTGGTTACGGGTCTGATCAAAATTTTGGATAATGTGTACTCTATCAGTTGATCGAAATATTGAACTCTCTACATTAAAAGATTATATTTTTGACGTGGTATGAAGTATCATCTTTAAAGTAGAATATATTTACAATAAAATCATCAATTGCAAAGCGTTTAAAAAGTAAAAGATTTGTTATATTATTCTTTTGTACTGGAATATAATTAATAACAAATGCGACAGTTGCAGTGTTGTCCAATACAATTTCTTCATAATACAGTTTATACGTTATAAGAAAATAATTTTTACTTCCTTATTCTTGTCTCTGATGGAAACAATGTGTTTTAATGCAAGAAAACATTTCGTCGGACCAAAAATGCTAACACCGGCCACGTCTGGACAACTTTGGCAGCCAAAAAAGATTTTTTTTTTTGACCTATAACTCCTGAAAGGTGCATCGAAACGAAAAACTTAATCTTTAAGAAATTAAAGAAAGTTAAATTGTACGCCAAATTAACACCTAAACTTATTAATTTAGTATTTCGAAAACCACGGCCAACCGACGTTGATTTTTTTGGAACATAAGACTATAAATGCAATTTGGAAAAGAGTTCTTTAAAGGAAGAAATTCATAAATTAAAATTTGTTGAGTATCAAATTTTGCGTATATTAAGTAAAAATATTTTTGATTTAGGTCGATTAAACCTCTCGAATTAAAATTCGTCACGTCTTTAAGAAATTAGGTTTCTTTTGACATCTCGTTTCTCAAATTCCATCGCTGCTGAGAAATGGAAACGTGGTCTGTAATGTATACAGCAGATTTTAAACAAGAATAACTCAGTAGAATAAACACCTATACTATTAAAATATTGAAAACCCATATTTTTTTTGTTTTATTGGCTTTATAGACCTTGTAGCTCTTTGCCGCATCACATGTCCACTCCATCTCTCCCTATCTTGGGTATTTTTTTCCACCTATCTCTATTGAATCGTTGTTGATTCAATCCATACACTCATATACCTTCATAACCAATTGCCTGTCATTGGGAGATCACCAATGAATAAGTAAATAACTTACCATGAACAAGTTTTTTGATTGGATGCACCATTTAGCACTTATAAGTGAAAAAAAAAAATTAAAAAATAGCTTTTTTGACAGTCAGATGTTCTCCTTAGGTGGTCCCGTAGCATTTTAGATTTTACATGTTTGAGCTCATATGCAGAATAGAATAGAAAATAAACTTTATCCTGGGACAATGGGATGAACCTTAGAATAAAAATAATGAACAATTACGAAAGAAAAAATACATATCTGGCCAAAAACTAACTTAATAAAGAATCAAAGAAAACATACAACTACTTAAACAATAGTATGTAAATGACTAAAAAATAAAATAAAATCTTCTAAATTATATTTGTTTTTGAAAAAACAACAAAAAAATAAAATAAAATAGAAAAACGAAAAAAAGTTACATGTATAGAAAGAAAAACCAAAACCTCTATAAAAGAAAAAATATAAAAAGTACTTAAATAAAAAGTATTGACTTTTTATGTTAAAACATACAAAATATATACCTAGTAAAGATATATTAATGACACAGGATGAGCAACGGGATTACAATATTTCATTATCTCGGCATAAGTGATATAAATATATAGAATAGAATAGAATAGAAAATAGAACTTTATTCTGGGACTAAGTCCCCTGAGAATAACAAAGATGAATTAATACAAAATAAAATACCAATCTGGCCAAAAACTAACTTAAAAAAATTCTAACGTAATATACATTATTTAAAAAGTAGTATGTAATCACTAAGAAATAAAAAATAAAAAAATATACACATATATAAACACACGCACATATATACATACACACACATAAACATATATATACATGTTACACATATATATACACATACATAAATATATAAATGAACATACAATCTTCTCCAAATTTACTTATTATTACGATAAAAAAAAAAAAAAAATACAGAAAAGAAATTACATATCTATATATAGATATAGAAACATAATTTAATACAAAATGTAATAATATTTACAGTGATTCATAAAATAATAAGGAAACACTAAGATAAAATAAAATCTCAGGAATAATTGTGGTATAAAGGTAAAAAAGGAACTATATATACGTACTTACTCATATTGCTACACAGTGAGACAAAAAGTATAAAATATAAACTTATATATACATGAAAGAAAAAGCACAACCTGAGGGGAAGAGAAATACAAATAAATAGTAAAAATAATAGTAAAAACATATATACATAAAACATATGAGATTTTTCGCAACATATTCGCCGTTACTGGCCAATGATTCTTTAAATCAGTCGCCATTAGTGAAAACAGCGGTTCTGGAATAGCAGCAATGGTTGGTTTTAGTCTAAATATAATACAATTTCGTAATTCGAATTCAAACCTTCTTCTGAAATGAGTACCCCTTTGAGTCCATTGAGCTCCAAGGTTTTGAAGTTATTCCAGGCATCAATGCCTAGTAGAACTGTTATTTATTTCCAGTTCAAAGACTTTACACTTTTCCATCAATACAAAAAGGTTCATACAGAAAAGAAGAAACAACATTGACTTTCGTTTTAGGTGTGCCGAATGTGGCGACTTGACTTGTGCAACGTTGCGTATCTAATCGAAACACCTAGTGAAGAAATAGTTTCTCGATAGTATCTCAAAGTAGAGCCAGGTATCGATATATAAAATAGATCGATCTCGGGGTAAGGCGTGACCGCTGGAGAGGAGCTAGCTATAGCTGCCCACGGCTCTCATTATCTGACGCCCACCTCATCGGAGATAGTCCTCCTTTTGCTACCTCCTCGGGGAGGAAATTATCGGGAGGAAGTAGCCATATGGAGCAGCTTCAGTTAGGTCCAGTTAGGTTCCCGGTCCACAAAAAAAGTAAATGCCAGCACCTCCACACTTCCATGCTGAGTCAGGGGATAACTGGTCTAAGGATCCGATAATTTCTTCACACCCAGGCACCTATTATTCCCCTAGCCGCTTCCCATATAAAAATACTAGAATAAGAAAGTGAGTGGATGATAACAGTGAACTTCATTCTCGAACAGGATCTCATATAATATAAATATATTTTAGAGTATTAGTCCTGACCTCTTTTTATCAAATTGACATCATGTTCTTAATTGAGTCGAGTTGTCAATTTCGCAGTCACGACCAATTCTCAGGAAAATCAATCGCTGTAGAATCAAACGTAGTGTAATAAAGTCCGAAGTAAGGTGGTCTTAATTTTACTACATTATTTATAAAGTTTCATAAAATTTCGTTCGGTTGTTTTCTTCTCCTAACCCTTCCTAATTCTGGAGCTCTCCTAGAATCGATTACCTGACAATTAAAATTATGTTCACTGACAGGAGTTTTATCATAGGAATATCTATCTACGTTAAAATACAATATACATTAAAAATGAACATTATAAAGTTCACAAAGGCCACCAAATACTTGCTAATCTTTTTTATAATGAAATTAATATATTGCAAACAAAAGATTTTTTATTAGTATCATATGAGCCTTTCAGTTGACAGAATGACGAAGTTCAATTTCAATATTTTTGATTATTAGTGATATTAGTGACATCTAGTAAGAAAATTTATACATCTATTCACAGTTCCATATTTCAACACTACAATCACCTACCTATGAATCAACTTATTCACTGTTTGTACAGATATTATAATATATATATATATATATATATATATATATATATATATATATATATATATATATATATATATATATATGAAACTCCTGTTAATGAACATAATTTTATCATTGTCATGTAATCGATTCTAGGAGAGCTCCAGAATTAGGAAGGGTTGGGAGAAGAAAACAACCGAACGAAATTTTATGAAACTTTCATTGTTTTAAATAATCTTTTATCTTTAGCAAATTCGCAAATTTTCTTAAAATATAGTCCAATACATATATATTTTGATTGATGTAAACTCTGGTTTTTCTCGTTTTGTTTTTTTTGTTTCTATTTTTCATCTATTGCTTAATTCTTTGATAGCTCATTATTTCAATTTCGTTTTTCATAATTCATGGCTATAATTTTATATATACTCAGTCAAATGCTGCCAAGACTTTTCATTAATTTCTACATTTACTATTCAATTACTTCATATTCTTCTTTGCGTTTTCTAATACGTCTACATTTCTACTTCACTTTTATCATTTTATGTTTAATGTTAAATGAATCTTTAATAGGTTAGTGCTGATGATGGTCTACTGCGTAGGACGAAACGTTGGTACACACTCAAATAAATATTACAAACTCTGTGTTTTCTTTCTTAACCTCACTTGAAGTTAAATGTGAAATTGATCCTTTTATAAAATAAAAAATCTGGTGCGCACAACAAACTACTTTCACTTACCCCTCTACATTGAATAGAAATTATTTTCTGGCAGTCTATTGTAAAATTTTTGAAGTGCATTTTAACGGGAGCTAAACCTTATAGCTTACAGATAACATATCATTAAGGGCATTAAAATTACAAAAAAAATTATATATTTTTTCATAGGCAATAAAAATCTAGTTTTATATACCACATAACTTCAGTCTCTGAGCATTTCAGTTGTCAAAATGACTAACTCCAATTTCAACATTTATGAGTAGTCATTTTAGTGATATTTCTAGTTTTAAAAAATTTATAATATCTGTACAAACAGTGAATAAGTTGATTCATGGGTAGGTGATTATAGTGTTGAAATATGGAACTGTGATTAGAGGTATATATTTTCTTTCTAGATATCACTAATATCACTGGAAATAATACTCAAAAATGTTGAAATTGAACTTCGTCATTCTGTCAACTGAAAGGCTCTTATGATACTAATAAAAAATCGTTTGTTTACAATATATTAATATCATTATAAAGATGATTAGCAAGTATTGATTTGGTGGCCTTTGTGAACTTTATAATGTTCATTTTTAATGTATATTGTATTTTAACGTTGATAGATATTCCTATGATAAAATTCCTCCATGTGGAGTGGTATAATAGAAATATTTTCAGACGGTTTTTGTGTCTTTTTTTAAACGCTTATATCTCGGTTCCTATAAATACTTGAAAAAAAGAATTAGTACCAATTAACAAAGAAATTTGTCATTAAAGATATCACAAAGAACTATGCTAGTAACGTAGTTTAATTTTTAGTTTTTTTATTGTCCAATTCATGTGTGGTACATAAATCAATGCATTTTTAGTTATTATTAGTATCACCTGAATAATTATTATCAGTGTGTTACTTTTATTATCGACCTGTTGGTTACATATCTTTAATGAATACAATTTATTTCAACAGTAACATTTAACACTCTGAGGACTTCTTGTCTTTTAAAACCACACTGCTATATGGTAGACATTTTTTTTATATAATATTATTAGTGGTCATTACTATGTTACCATGTTTATTCTAAATGTTTGATGGTTTGTTAAAATTATGTGTTTTCATTTTGTTCGAATCGGTGGAATATTTTTATCACTCAGTATCTCAAGAATGGATACCATTGATTCACTTGATGGAAGACGGCGACTCGCTAAATATTTTAATAGTATCCTTGAAGGAGTTTTGCGATCCTAAAAAATCCAGATGACAAATCTCTTCGATTTAGAGCTGTGTGCCTGAAACCTATTTTCCCCCATTTATTATTTTAAACTATAATCAGACTTGCAAAGTATTAATGAACAGCTACTGAGGTATACTATCTAAAATACCATGAGTTGGATTGATTCTAAAAGCTCTCATACATCATATATGATACCGTTTAATATTATTTTTTAAATTGATATTCAAGAAGGATAATCAAAAATATTCTTGCCCCAGAAAGATCTCCCTCTCAGAAGATTCATGTGCTCGTCCGTTTAATTTAGTTTGAGAGTCCAATTAGTTGAAAATACATTTAGAAAATAGAAGAAGACAGATACCGCCGTGTTAAGAGAAGACGTGTTTAGACTTGTGCATCATACCGTCATCAAACTATTAATAATGTTTATATTGAAAATTGAATATGCAAATGAATTCAATCACTCAATAGACGCTTTCCAAACTGCCTTACGTAACTATATTTGTTTTATCGTTTATATACTGCTATGTTCGAAAATAAAATATGGTTTCGAATACTTCGTTATTTGACTAATTCCACGATGATATCAAATATTTATTATTGTAACCACAATAGTTAAACCGTTAAACTACCATGAATACAACTGTCGCATCCACTGCCAAGAATTAAACTGTTCGACAGAATGGTATTTTATGCAGATAATGTATTCAGATGCGACATTTATTTTTTTATATTTTACTGTTCACCTTTTTATTTATGAGTAAATAAAAATTATACACATATTTTCTATTTAATTCAATAATTTTCGTAATATAAATAATTAAAAAATTATTAATTCTAGCGCTAGATTAATAAATATCTCGCAAAAACTAACGGAGGCCGCATCAAGCCCACGAACACAAGTTTCCCAACTGTGGTTTAGGTTATTTCTATGTTTCTAATGAAATGTGTTATTGAATGCTTTTCATTTCTAAGGACAGGAATAAACTGTATTATTTTATTTTATTAGCATTTATTGTAAATTCCTATAATTTGAATTTACCTATATTGTTATTAATTTAATTATTAATGTCAAGTTTCTTCTGAATTTCGTCGTATCACAAAACCTACTCTACTCCCTTTGGACCTCGGAACCTATATAAGTCCTTCAACAGTATCAATTGTTCTGGGAGCGAGGTAGCTGAGCGGGCAATTCTCAACTCTTGAAGGTTAAAAAACTATAGTGATTCGGAAATTTTCTCTATAAACCAATTATAGATAACCCAAATATACGATAACTATGTAAGTTGTAGAAACGAAATGCTGACATCAGATTTGATAGATGCGCATTTGCAAATATCGTAAAATAATAAAACAGATTATTGATTATTATTTATATTTTTAGTAATAATTTATTTTAATATTTAGATAGCAGTATTTGTATTCCTACTTAAGAAAGTAATAAGTGGCTAATTGCAGTGTATAATTATGCTCCATAACAAGTTGATTGTACAATTAACATGGGGTAAATTAGCCCAGTTTTATTGCCAATAAGACCCAACTTGGAGCAAGATAATGGTAACATTAGGTCAACCCATGGCTACTAAAGACAATGCTAAGAGCAGATCGTTACAGTATATTGAACCTAAGTCCTACTGTTAAGTCCTCTACAGTTCTGCACAGGACAAGTGCTTGGACTTAATCTCATCTCAGTGTTGTTGTAAATGGCTTAACCCAACAACCCAAGTCTACTATCACAGATTAAAATGTCCATTTCCGACTTACATCGCTTAATGCACCATGAACTAGTCATGGTTCTACCGTCGTAAAATGATGTTTCAAGATAATAATGAGCTTACATAAAGTGAGCAAAAGAAATATTGGTGTCTACCGTATATTAAAGATACGTCGAACGACGGTTTCGTAAGGAAGTCAACTGTAAAAATATGGCTTTTCCACGTAGAATATTAGAAGAAACGTCTTATGCGTGTTATCAACAACTGAAGAAAACAATCAAACCATAGAAAACAATCGAACCATAAAAGATGCAAAATGAAAAAGACGTCCATCCGTTTTAAATGCCTTCTTATATGGCATAAAATTTTTCTTTTTTATTTTCATCAGTTCGTTTCAATACGTTACTTACAGAAGTCGTATTAGTAAATCACTAGTCGATTCTTCACGAATTTTAAGCTGTTGTAAAGGTACGCTTCTTCTGTCTCCTCCTCCCCTTGTTCTCCTCCTATGATTTAATACGGAAAGCCTCCCGATTAACTTAAAACAAAATTAAATTTCTTGATTCTCTCTGTCAGGTAGAAGTTTGTATGTTGGCTAAATCCAGATTCCGGCTGCAACAGAGATGTTCAGAAAAGAAGTGTTGGGGAATTACCGCACATCAAAATTTTTTAGGGGACATATGTTTTAAGGGGTTCTGAATTTTCTAGGGGTGGTTTTAGTGGGTTGATGATGTTTTTTTTACGGACCCATAATTCTGTGCAGTTCTAATTTGGAGAAATTTCAAACTTGGGAACAAAAAGCAAAAATATGGAACAGTCCACAATATGTAAGATTATATATGGCTTTTCTGATTTTTCTAATTCTATTATACGTTCACTTGCGTTATTTTTAAGAAAAGGAGAGCATTAAAATATCTTGAGAGGAAAGTTTGTTCATCGATCCTAAGGATTGTGCGCACGTCTTTACCAATTTTCAAATAGTCTCAGTTTAATCTTCTTGATTTGGATTCCTTCCTTCCACTTCTTTAAATATGAATTTCTGTGAATCGCTCTTTTTATCTCTCCTCATGATGATCTGACCTCATCAAACAATTTTATTTTAATAAAGATGAATTTGAATTTCAATACTTATTATTACTTCAATATTTGAATTTAATTCTCCTTAGAGCCATATTAGTTAAAATTATAAGAAAAAATAAATATATTCACGTTAATTTGATATGTACGCTGTATTATGTAGGGAACCAATCTATTTTGGCAGCATTGTGTGGAATGTAAATAAAGGATTACTCTGCATCTGAATGAAGCTTATACATTTTGGCTTTTCACTTCAAATCTCAAATCCTCATCTTAACAATCTCATAGAAGAGATTGTTAATTATATTAATAAAAATACTTGACTATAGGAAACACGTAAATTATTTTTTTTTACAAATTTTACTTTATTCATTGTTTAGTTTATAGCTATCGCATTGTCACAAATTATGGGTAGAAATATGTAGGTAAGAATTTGAGACGTTATTGGAAGAAATATGGGTTCTCTATATGTCATACAGAACGGAGAAGAAGAATCGATAGGATTGAATTACTAAGGATATCGAAAAGGAAATTTCTCTTCGAGAATATATCTCCCCATTTGTCAGAAGTAGAGTTGGCACTCACTGGCGACGATTCTTCCTCTACCCTTCATATCGAGCCCCATTTGTGCAGTAAGAACCTGATGACCGTGGTATTTTCCTAGAATGGGTTGCAGATTCCTTGCCCACAGGGTTATGATTCTATGACGACCCAAAAAAAAAAAATTTATGTATTGAAATATGGAGGATGTCAGGAAATTATATTTACATTATTATTATTTCCGTTATATTGAAATAATCAGAGAACTTAAGTTTTAATGATATTCAAGAGCAAGCATGTAGAAAAATAATTCAGATCTGAGGGAATACGCAGAAAACTTCTAATTAATTATTAGATAATCAAACTTAAAAAAAAAAAAAAAAGATAGTAATGAACATTCCTACTAATAAATATTAAGACTCTATTCAGTTACCTACGATTGAAAATACTCATTCAATTTTATGAAATTATTGTTACACTCGATGCCATTTTCTTTCGCCTGAATACTGTAGGTAAGGTAATTGAAAGTAAACGTTTTGATGGTCTCGTTCTGTTGTCCCGATGTTTGTCGAGATATGAGAGACGGACGTGAGCAAACACAAACAATCGTTGCAAATTGAACGGTTTCCTGTTAAGGGTATCGAAATTGGAATATGGGTCAAGTTTATATCCTACGATTTCATTAGCTTTTTAAAATTCCATATTTGTTTATTGTCATAGTTTAATAAAATGTCTGGTAATAATTTATTGAACTATTAAAAAATAAAAAAAATTAAATTATGAATAGACAGAAAAATGTTAAAATAAAAATATGATCTATTAGACCATATTCAGGGGTGTACTTAGAAGGTTCTGGTCTCGGTGCTGGTATTGGAGTCTGGTTGGAACAAGATATCTTACAATTTTTCAAATTGTTCTTACAATATTATATTTTATAACTATAAAATGGTAAACTATTGAAATCGTGTCTCTATACTCTGGCTCCGAAGATAGCCATTTTTATCTTTTACTCTTAAGGCCTAACAACAAAGATATATTCCAGAACTAATTTCGAATCCTGTTTGAATAAGTTGTCAGGCATGACCAAACGAGTATGCAGAGAACACTTCTCAGAAAGCTAATGATGGAGTCGAACCCCCGGACTGTTAGCAGAAGATTGATGACCCGATGATGAACTTACCACCTCCATAAAGACGTTGCCAAGCCCACACGACGCCATATGCAAATCCCCTTAAATCGCCTAATTGACCCCTCCAATGATCGCCGGGAACCCAAGATACCATCGAGAGTCGAACGCTAAATCGATAAGGAGTCGATACCATCTCGATGATTTACTCAGACAGCTTCCTAATCCCCGACTCCCGTAGGCGACGAACCCACGCCGATTCCGTTATCCTCCTCATGGAGTGGAAAACGCTGCGGCTCAGAAACGAGGACGGACCGCCCGCTGCTTGAGGACTCATAATGCCACCGCGGGGTCTCACAATGTGATAATTTAGTGACCATTAAGATTTTAAAGCTTTCATAACCGTCCAGATCCTATCTTTGTTCTCGGCTGTTTATATGTCATAATATTTGGAGCTTGAAGAATCCATTACGCTTCTGTCGTTGATGAGCTTGGATTATTTAGATCATCTCTGACTCGAGATAACGAACCTTTGAAAGGAATTCATAGCTCGTCTCATTTTTTATTGTCCAATAAATCATGTCCTACATTTTGAACAGGTATAAGGAATTATTCCATAATTAATCCATCACTGATAGTTACCCTACCACTAGTTTGTCTAGTGGCAGCTTGGATGATCCGTAAAATAATTCCAGATATCATGTTTTCTTCATATTAAATCTGTATATAACAAAATCTTTACGTTTGAGGGATTATTCTTTTGCATGGGTTTTAACCCTAATTAATTCCCTTCATTTTTTATTATCTATAGTTTTTCACTAGTAGGAAATAATTCAGCCTTTACTAAGACGTCATTAAATGACAGTGTGAGTGAGTAGACGGTTCGATGATGGTTTAAAAAATTTCCTGCCTTATTTCAGCCTTGAAGACAAACATGGACGTTGAAGGACTTCTTTCCTTGATGACTTTATCAATGCAAGCTTTGGTCGAAGAAAATCCCAGGATAACTGTTCAAGAACTTGTGAAACTCTCAGTTGGCAAAATTACGATTGTTGACTACATCGACGCAATCGGAATGATAAAAATATTTGAAACTTTTCCGTGCGTTGAACGACTACCAATAAAATCTTCGTTATGATGTTTGCTCTCCAGACTTCCCCCTACCAACTAATATTTATTTAAACATTTGGATCACTTTGTAGAAGATAAAGATGGTATTGACTGATACTAATTAGAAAATTCATTTAATCAGTAGTAACGATCAGCATACGATTTAGAGAGGATGGAAAAGTTACCAACGCGTTGGCAGAAATATATTGAGAGTAATGGACCGTATTTTGGTCAATAAAAATAATATCATTTAATTTATTTTAAAACCATAATCGTTCAATAATCTTCGGACAACTAATTAGCATAAATTGAAATATCTCTGATGGTATATAGTAATGACGTCTTATTTCATTGATGCAGAAAATATATTGAAGTACATTATTCTAACATTTTTTTTAAATATTCTAAAATACACCCATCATATACACTATCATATACACCTATCATACACATCAATCAGCAGATTTATAGATAAGAGAAGTTGCATCTAGGCTCGCTTTTAATTTACTTTAATTACCTAGAGATGCCGCTTTAACGTTCCTCCTCCATGTGAGGTCGAAGCCATTTGCTCCATGAATACCCTTAACGGCTCTGCCTGAAAAGTTTGTAGCCGGTTTATGTGTCTGTTTAACAGTACAGTAAATTTCCAATGCCTATGTTCAAACGGGTAATTTAGGGGTGATTATTGCCCAGACTCACCTGTAAAAAGTTGTGCTTTAAAAAAATAATCATCTTCCATTTTCCGAACATTCGGATGTTCATATTAGGAGTCATTAATATATTGAGTAATGATAGTGTACCTGTAGTGATGATAGTGTATTCCTTATGATTTTTTATTCCAATATAGAGTTTAAAAAGAAGAGGAAAAGTGTTAATTTTATTCTGGAAAATTTAGTCTCCTAAGAATAATTATAACGAACAAAAAGGTGAAACTTGTCTAGTATTATAAAAAAATAATAAGTTAACATAACATAATAATCTAACCTTAAAATAAAAATAAATTAAGTACAAGTAAACATGAACATAAATAAGTGTGTTTACATACTGATTTTCAATATTTATAATATGTTAGTTACAGTAAGATAACTATATTTATCTAGATAAGTCTTGTGTAGACAATTAAAAAACATCATTGACTAATTATGTAATATAAATATCGTGTATAAAAACTGAATTACGCTTCACCAAATTTTCACTCCACTGAAAGATAAAATAGCTGCTAACCTATATTCTAATTTAATTTACAAAATTAATTGTCTGTATTATCTAAATTCCTATATTGGTATGACGACTCAAACATCTGTAGTAGGATTTAACTGCGCAATGATTATTACTCCGAATACAAAAACAAAAATAAAGAACCGAATGATCTAAAAAGCGCCCTTGCAAAAGATGCTTCAGTGCTTAAACCCAAAATTTGATTACGAGGACTTCTCATTCCTGTCATGAAAATTCTGAACAAACATTAAAGTATTTTGTAGGGCTTTTTTTATACTGAGAGCCTAAATTTTAGAACTGATGCCGGTAATTGTTAATTCTGTCGTTATTCCTTTATATGCTGCTGTAAAAAATTACTATTCCATATTTTAATCATTTTATTATTATTTATTTATTTAACATTATGGTGCCGTGTGCCCTTGCATCAGCCTAGAGGCGCCATTCCTTCCTTACATTTACGGTTCTTTAAAAAACCTAATATTTCTTAAATATTGTATAATTTAGTTCTTAACTTTGTTGTCATTTCCTATCAACGGTTTTAGATCCTCTCAAATGATTCCTAGTTTATTTTTTGTTTCTCAGTCTAATTTGCAGTCTATCAATATTTGCTTGATAGTCGGATGTCCGCAACTCATACACTTTGGTGACGGTTTTCTTTCGATTAGATAGCTTTTGTGAGTTAGCTTTGTGTGCCCCTTTCTTAGATAAAGTAAATTACAATATTAATTGATTTCTTAAATCTAATGAGTTTTATTTGATAACTATAAATTTATATTGTAATTTTAAATTATTATCTAAAAACCTGGGACATTAAGGTCCATCTGGACAAACGTCTAACTTGGAATCCTCATACCAGACTGATACGACAAGGAACAGCTCGACGTTTGATACTACTTCAACACTTACTAGACAAACGCTCTAACCTTCCAATCAATTATAAAAGACTCATTTACATGACCAAACCTTCAAATTCCTCTCCCATACAATCCTTACAATCCAAAATCCTTCGTAAAATCCTCAATGCTCTTTACTTTGTTACAAATAAAATTATTCATAATGACCTTAATGTTCCTTATGTATCAGATTTGGCCCAATCCAGATATCTGTCCTTCCATAATAAACTTCATAACCATCCCAACCCTCTTATCTCTAACCTTGCTTCCTATTCGATTCCTGATAACCCTCCGAGGCGTCTGAAAAGAAGATGGCCACGTGATCTTCTAATATAGACATATTATTAGAGTGCTACCAATGGGTAGTTTCTCAACATGTGTTCCGTGTCTTTATATCAATGTGCGAATTTACCAGATGTATTTTTTGTATACAGTTGTAAATATCATATAAATAAAAAAATAAAGAAACATTATATTATATCTCCTATAGGGAATATCATTGTTCTATATGAAGAAATCAAATTTCACTGTATTTTTATATTATCTATAATTGAATATATTAGTTTAATTAAATATATGATAAACACCGAATGATTTTTCATGTTTATTTTATATTATACTATAATACAATGTAGTATTATATTATGTTTAGTTGTTAATTCATACGTAGGAATCACAAATAATATAAATTAGAACTTCAAGTGAAAACCTTACATTCATATAATGAAAATATCAATCGAGATATATTTAACTGCAGGCCGATTTATTGCGCCCAAGTGTTAGAATCGATCCAAGTCTTAACGACTTTCTCTCTTTCTTATGTAGTCACCATACAAAAAATAAAATAAATATAAAAAAGAGGAGGAAGAGATAATGAAATGGTGTAGCAGGGAGACAGCCCGCCACCTCAAGTAACACTAAATAAAAGAGTACTTGATAAATTCAATTGCCATCCCTTAGCGGACAGAGGTGCAAAAAAATCTAAAGTGAAACCTTAGACCCTGTTGTTGTTTTTTTTAATGGATTCCTCTCGACCTTTGAAGCCCCAGTACTCGACCGTTTTAAAAGAGACCTCCATTCTGGCATGGTCACTGAATTAATTGGAATATTTCATTCTATTGCTTGGCGGTACGGACAGAAGAGTCTGGCTTAAGACTCCACCCACGTCAGTGCAAATATCACTGGGAATAATCCAGGATATTCTGCAGAGCCTTCCATGTATGAAGGAGTCGTAAATCGGAGAATTGTTGTGAGATATTTCTTGCTTACAATGGTATCAACGAGACGAACCGGTTCCTAGGCCCAGCCGGCTCCTGGGGGCCCTGATAAATGGCGCTTGGTATCCTTATCCATTTTATTCTTCGATTTATTCTAATCTCTTCTTACGCGAAATACATTATTGAAATGAGAGGATGGTGTATTACACCAACGGATGTATTGCGGTTTTATTTTGTGAATAAATAGATAACACTTTATCCTTGTTAAGTGTTCGTTTATTTTTGTTTGCATTTGAGATAAATAATTGTATTAAATACTACACTAATGCAAATTTAAAATATATTTGTCCAAAAACAAATAAACTTTTTAAAACATTATGCGTTTTTAAAACCTGAATTGCCAAGGAGTAGACTGGTTAGAATTTTTTTGCAATTTAGAAGATTCAAGAAATCTTCAACAATAATGCTTATTCTGTGAGAGTGTTTTTTTTTTTTTCTTAATTTGTTTTCCGTAAGAAAAATTGAGTTAAGTGTTCATTCCATCAAAGGGGAACATTTTTGTTTTAGCTCTGCTGATGTCGATACACAAGGCTGTAGTATTGCCTATTAAAAATGTGTTTAGTTAAAAAAAAAATGCTGGTTTTGCTTTTATTCTTTGTAGCATTGGGCATTAAGAGAGAAGTGAAACTATAATAATTACTTTTTTGTGCCCGGAAATAGTTTTGATAAAAGTTGGAGAAAATATAAGCTCTCCTATTTAAAAAAATATAAAGGAAAAATATGGCTTAATAATATCGATATTTGAAAAAAAAGAAAAATAATTAACAAATATCTTACATAAAAATTTAAATTTTTTTTTATTAGTAAAATCTCAACAGTATGAAAAAAAAGATTGTTTATAAATAAAAGGAATGTGAAGGACTGTTTATTTTAAATGAAATTATACTTTATATATATATTGGTTGTGATACCGAAGTGAACTAACCTTCCTGAACTAAAGTAGTACTCAGCGTAGTCTGCCCTCCTCTTTTACCTTAGTCTCCTCTCTACTTCCCGTAATTAAAGCTTGGATTTCTGGAAATTCGTCAATAGAGTATTATTTTTTTCACTCTTCACTTCCTCGCCTTTAAGGCTATACGAGGTTTTCCCGGGATAGGGGATGAGAGCGGAGATTATTGCCAGAGTTTTTTTTTGAGGGGGGAGGGGGACGAAACGATATTCTCGCCCCCTCTCTATTTATGTGGCGATGGTCTCTCCCGAAGTCTGGCCCTATGCTTAACACCATTGAAACTCAAATGCACCGACGCACAGTGGGACGAGTAAGGGAGAACTCGCGACTTTTTTTTTTTTTTTTTATAACACCAACAATTAGATAAACTGTTTTATTAATGCCTTGTGGAGTTTCCGAGAATATTTTCAGGTGGCAGAATATACATTTTTTATTGTTTTTATTGAATAGTTCAAATTAAAAAAAAAAAATAGATTTAGGGTTAGTTACCCTAACACAGTAAAGCTTTGATTAAACCTTATCTATGATTAGACCAAGTTTTACCCGTTGTTCAAACGAAGCTCAGCATCGCTTAATCTTGACCGGTCGACCGTGGGAACTTAAGCTTTACTTCGAAGGAAAAACTTAGTTACCTAAGGTTACCCTGGCTAACTAACTATAATAACCTTCCACGGTGTTTTTTCTGTATCGGTTGTGTTAATCGTTTTTATTTATCTTTTCTCTTGCAAAAAGGGATATGCTTGATTTTGACGACCTCACAGATGACCAGGATTTCCTCGATTTAATTGCATTTTTACTAAGAGATACAAAAGTATATCGTCCTCGGATGAATCATTTTCTCCATTGTTATAATGAAGAATTGTTTGATATCTAACACTTAACTTAATTAATTAACTTACCTTTGACTTTCTTTAATTGAAAACAAAATCTCACAACTGTAACAAGAACTGTAGAAAGACCAATAACCTCTTACTTCCTTTCTACATCTCGGTTTAGATTTAACTTTTTTACGACCAAAAGTGGTGATAAAAGATCTGAGTTGTTACTGGTAGATTAAGCTTAGATTATTGAATCTTGATTAAAACCGTGAATTGTGCAACTGGCCATTAGCCGATGTGGCGAGTTTTTCCTTATTTCTCGTCCCACTGTGTAACTCCTAGGTTTACTCCCCTTACTTACACCCTCTGTCCAGGGTTTCGTCTGTATGTTTTTAAAAATTCGTTCATTAACTGGATGAACATTACTTCAGTTATGTTATTGTATGTGTATGGCTTGTTTGTAGTTTTACTTGGGTTTGAGATTATGGACTTCATGTGCATCACCGAAGTTGATTTTGAAGAAGCAGTTTGGTAATAAAAGTATGTACCTATAAAGAGGTAAACTAGAATTGGTAAGATAGTTGCTAATGTAGACAAGGTAGAGGAGGTAGACAGAGAGGTGGAGATAATGCAGGGCCGCAGCGAGGGGGCACGCCGGCCGTGACGGTGCATCTGTCAGCGGGATCATCGCTTCCGCCTGGGCTCATTCATCCTCCTCCGCTCCGCACGCACTCTCGCCACCTCGTCACTTCTTCACTTCGCTCTTGGGCTAGCCGCTCTGTGGGGCCATTTATGAGTCCACTGTTTGGTTTTATTTTTTTCCTACTTTCATTATCATATGAAATAGGATGAATGTCAGAAAAAAATATTTAACTAAACATATAAAAATATATTAATCAAACCATGTACTATTAATAAAAAAAATTAAAAATCCTGTACCACTACAACCCATGAAGGATCTTGGATTTAGTACTATTTAGGAAAAATACTGTTACCCTCTTAAGGATACCCTCTTTATAGAGGCTGGGTGTGCACCAAGAGGGTCTCCTATCCCAAGGTCGCCCACTCATAATAAACTACTATAAAATATTTAATTATAATATAGTTTCTTCTTAATAAGTGAAATTCCCAAAGAGTCCTAATCCCTTTTGATTTACTTATTTATTTTAAAGCGTCTCTCTCGGCAGAGGCATTGAAAGATCCGAGAGGAAAATACTACTCACGGTATAATGTGGCATCAGGATTCAGAAGCAGAAAGGATCAAAGAACTGCCAATATAGGCGAGGACCTGACCAATCCACCAGGAAGCATCTACACAATAATGAATGCCTCAATGACAGAAAAGAAAAGCAAAACGAATATCATGTCATTCCATGACATCCAATCAATCGCATACTGGAAGGAAGGTAAGGTAAGACACGGGTCTCATTGAGACCTCAACTAAGTTCCGCGTGTCGCGTTGAGAGCTACACCGAAGTCCAGCGGACTTCGTAAAATGAATTGCTGAAATGCCACAGCTGATTTCACAAAATGAGTTTTCTCAGAGAAAAAAAAAAAGAACAGGAAATAAATACTGTAGTAACCTCGTGTGTGATTTTTAAACAGTTTTTTTTCAAATTTTAAAATCTTATCAAAGAAACTTTCGTTGGCCAGATTGAAGGTGCTTCAAGTTTGGAAATCACTAGATAAAAAACAATACGCAACCAGCATGTTTCTGAATGTTACCCGGACATATGTTAAAGTCTGGCACCAGGACTTTTTTTAAAACTCAAGACTGTACTACCTCATACTTACTATCTCATTCTCCAGTCCTTCCTTTTCGATAAATTTTTCTCTCTCTGACTGGGCATAAAAAATTCTCAATTCGACTAGTGTTGGTAGGAATACCTCAAGGTTAAATACTGGCTCCTTCCCTTTTAATTATACAGGTGACATATCTTTCATCTCCTAACCATTGACTAGTACCTACCTACGTTGACTATACAGCCATTTTATCACAACATCATAAATCCAGACTGGTCGCGCTGAATTTACAAAATCACTTATTAAGTTTACAAAATTGGTACTCACTTCGGAAAATTAGATCAAATCATGACAAATCACAACATATAACATTTACACTTAGATGAAATACACTGTTCGTTATCTTGGATTAAATTCGACAGAAGGGTGACCTGGGACCCACACGTCGAAATGAAATTACTGACCTCAAACAAGTGATTGAATATATCATACTCAGTTTATTCAAAACCAAAATCGAAAATCAGACAATAACTAAATACATACTCTTGCCTACTCAAACCCATATGGACATTCGCTTCATAAATTTAATTTCATAAAAAAAGGTTGATAACAGCAGCTCTCTGGTACGTAAACAACAAAACTACATACCGACTTACGAAACCAACTATCGACCAACACATACGTACTCTCTACTTCCAATTTCACATTAGACTACACGGATATTACATCAGAATTATTAACGGCATGGCCACGGCTGAGATGCCCATTAGGAGACGACAAAAGAGGAGTTGGATGAGAGATCTCCTTTCCTGAATCAAGGAAGTAAACCAAGACATTTTCTTTAAAATAACAACACATCTGCTTATTGTCTAAGCATATGACAAGTGTGGATGAAGATATGAAGACAAAAGAATGATTAAGTTGATTGTACTTCATTTATAATTGTTATTTTTTTCAAATATATGATTTTAAAATAATTCATTGTTATTAAACTTTAATCACATATATTTTAATACCAAGTTCATAAGAACTTTATATAACGTTAATAATAAATTAAAAATCGTTTCGTTTGACATCAAATCAAATCTGCCCAATTTGTTTTTAACTTCATAAATGACCGGCGTGCCTGCTGGATAAGGTTCGCTCTATTTGGACAGCCATGTCCATTAGTTCCGGTGACTGGTGCCCGTGTTAACAAATCGCCCCCGATGTTTCGGCAAATTGTTCCTCTTTAGTTTATGATTCTCCGAATTCTATTTGCCAATTGGAGTGGTCCATGTAGTGAGTATTTCTAGTAATATATCCAATCTGAAGTTATTTTTTTATTCATGAAATTTACAACTGTGTATAAATAAACATACATCCAATAACTGTGATACAGAGAGATACAAAATGATCTAAATTAAGATCAAGAGGCCATCTTCTTTTCAGACGCCTCGTGGAGGAGGGGGGAGGTTATCAAGGGTTGAATAGGTTAATAACAAGAGTATTAGGATGATTCTGAAGTTATCTGGATTGGGCCAATTCGGAAACACGTGGATTATTAAGTTCGTTATGGATGATTTTGTTTGTAACAAAGGAAGGAATGTTAAGGAGTTTATAAAGGATTTTGGATTGTAAGGCTTTGATACGAGAAGAATTTCATGGTTTAGTGGAGCCCCAAAGCTCAACTCCATAATTCCAAATAGGCCTATATAATAATAAGTCAAAGAAATCTAGTAAATGTTGAATTACCTGGAAATCTTTAGCAGTATCTTGTGATTTCAGTCTTGTATGAGGATTCCAAGTAAGACGTTTGTCCAGATGGAGTCCTAGCTAACGAATCTGCTCAACAGGATTAAGTGGATTATTATTAAAGGATACTGTAGGACAGGAAGTCATAAGTTTACGATGAAGGATGAAGGTGATTTGATGGGATTTGTTGAAAATTATTTTAATCCTCCAGTTTGGACACCATTCATAAAGGTTTGTGACATACGACTTAAGAGTTTGGGAAGCAATAAATGGGTCATTATTAACTGATCACACATGCGTCATCAGCATATGTGGTAATGATGATGTTAGGATGAGTTTGAACATCAGCTGCATAAACTTGAATATGAAACCGAGGATACTACTTTGAGGAACTCCAGCGGACTGAGAAAAGAGGGATAAATAGGCACCATTATGGTCAACTATGAATGACCTGTGTGAGAGGTAGGGACAGATAATGTCCAATATATGAATCTTTTGTAATTAGTAGTCCGAAGGAAATCCCGTAGAAAATGTCAAAACCAGGATTGCATCCAAAGAAAATAATGCTTTTCCATATGGTGGGATTTCAGGGGTGTTATTTTCTATGAGCTATTGCCATCAGCACAAACTCTTGATTCATCTCTATACTGCTCAAAATTAACAAAATTGGATCAATCAATTAAAAATAAACGCCCTTTACTGACAAATCGGAAGGGACTTTTGTTCCACCAAGACAAGGCCCTCAAACCTCATTGGTCACTCGCAATAAATTATTGAGCCTTAGATGGGATCTTTTGCCCCACCCTCCCTATTCACCAGACCTAGCTCCAAGTGACTACCACTTATTCCGGTCTCTGCAGAACTCCATGAATGGAAAGAAATTCCAAAAGAAAGAGGACATCAAAAACTACTTGGATCATTTATTTAATAATAAACTCCACACATTCTATGAACGTGGAGTTATGCAGTTAGTGGAAAGATGAGAAAAAGTCATATTAAATAATGGCTAGTATATTTTAGATTAAAATAAATTTTATGTCTTTAGTATATTGAGTTATATTTCACCCTGAAAAACCGAAAGGATTTATTTGCCAACCCAATATATTATTATATTTTGTAAAATATACATTATTTTATATTATTAAATATTGTAAAATATGTATTATTATATATTGTAAAATATATATTATTATATATTGTAAAATATATATTATTAAATATTGTAAAATATGTATTATTATATATTGTAAAATATATATTATTATATATTGTAAAATTATAAAATTATCTACCTTTTCTTATTTAATTCATCTTGGTTATAATGATTTATTCATTTATTGTAGGTTCCTCGGATGTCTTAAAATTTACTTGTCTATTGAGACGTTAATATCGATCTTTAAGTAATGAAGTAAAAAAAAAAAAATAATAACAAAAAGAATGTTGCTAATAAAAGAGCGTTGAAAATAGAAGTGGCTAAGATACAGCTATAAAGAAGTTTATAGCAGACCATAACCTTCCTTAACCCCAAGCCCTCTTATTCTCTGTCTCGCTCTATCTCATTCTATCTCTTATTAGCTATCTTTACGAGAGTGGATGTCAATATTCTTCTGCTACGACAATAGCGACGAATTGCCTGCTCTACTGTATACGATATAAATGGAGAGGTTACTTTTTTTCTAAAGGAAGGGTTCGCATTATTTGTAGACGTTGGCGATCTTTATAAAAAGTAGAATGTCTTATCGAACATCTAGTTCCTATCAAGTAATTTTATTATTTTTAACATTAACAAGAACAGTCGAAAAACAGGAAAGCGTTATTGTATTTTGAAATGCCACCTTCGAGTATTGATAAAAACAAAAATTTGGACGATTTTTAAAAGCTTTTTTATCCATACTCAAACATAATCAATCGTCTTGCAGAAACAAGCCGTCATTTCTTAGCCAAAGAGCCAACGATTAATTAATTACTAATATTTATTAATCACAGAATTTATCATTATTAAAGACAAGTATATTTAAAAACTTGAAATTCTTATTTAGAATGACTTGGTTCTGAGTTACCAGTTGCTTGAAACTTATTATCTTAGTTTTCTTGATTTATCTTTCATTATATTCTATTTTTGATTACTGAATAGTTTACCGTTGTATTATGAAGGAAGGAGATGGTCCAGAGTGGCGGTCATAAAGAGACTAAATAGTGGCAAAACTATTTTATTAAAAGCCAACGTTTCGAAACGACTTTGCAGGTCTTCTTCAGGGCTAGAACGGACAAGATTCAAACAGATAAAGAGAATTCTGAAATTTACATCATATTTAGATAAAAAATTATAAAGAATGTGAATAAATTTATTAAAATTATAAACAGTAACTACATTAAAATATTAAGAACGTTAAGTTGTATAAACAGAGTAAGCTAAGTAACAAGATCCTAAACTGAACTAAATAGATGGTAGTAACAAAAATCATCAGTAGTAACAAAAAACTACTTGTAACAAAAAATTACTCACCCATCAGACGATCGTTAATAGTAAGTAAAAAAAAGTCTGCCAAGTATCAGTATAGCTTCCTCACCATTTGCATTGGGCACACAAGAAAATATGCCTACAATTGACTAAGATTATAAAAGTTAATAGAATAATCCAATAAAAACTCTAGTAATAAAGCGCTTTATTAATTAATTAGGTTTAAAAGTAATGAAAATAACTTTTCATTGTCATATATTTATTGCCTTCCACATTTAGCAGCCATTATATTTTTAAATAAAACTTTCATTTTAATTGTTAAATGGAAATTAATGAAATTGATTGATGCCGTAGAACCATATTAGTTCTAAGTGTAAAACGCGAATGTGAATTTTCTAATCGGAGTACAAAAATATTTTTAACCTTCCGCAAGGGTACAAAGCCTACAACTAGCCTATCTTAGGTAGTGAAGAAGCTATTGAAATTCAAAATTAAATTATAAATGAAAATAACATTATCAAAACCTTTAACTGAAAGCCTTCAATGAACAATACCAAGAAAGTCATTATACAAAAGATAGTTAAACTTTGTTCACCAGAAACAGTTCAGTAGGTTCGTAGGTTTAGAGATGCTCAGAAATAGAGATCAAAGTAAAAGGAAATTTTGAAAAACCACTCTTGAGGTCTCATGTGTCAAATAAATGAAACATCTTTGAAACGTTTATAACTTAGTGACAAAATTTATGTTGTAAATTTTTTTTTTTAGTCGCTGACGAATATTTCCTGAAGAATTATTTTTGTTTCCTGAGACAAGAATATGTTTTAAACATTTTCTCAATACTGTTTTACTATACCTAGAAAGGTCAGAGACATGGATGGAATACAAATGTGAAGTAAGAATAGTATTATCAGATAAGGGGAAATCAGGTTGGAATGTTTCATTGGCCCGTTGAACTCATGACCGCGTCCGCAAGATATATTTAGATATCCTTCTATTCTATTGCTATCTTATTTTATCTCATAGATATCAATATATACGGCTTAATATTTTTAACATATTCCTAAGACAGCTCCCGATTATAATACCAGTGACATCTTTGTTTCGTAATAATAACTTGTCACTAACTAGGAGTCATGTTTATATCAACATAAAAATTTAATTTCATTGTAGAAATTTAAAACTTTAATTCGAGTTACAATTTTATCAGTAAACTAAACATTAGCCCCATATGTTTATCATCTCAATACAATTTTTTATTAGAACATCCTTAACCGTCAATTGGAAAATTGGATTCGAAACACTAACGATATTAGTTAAAATTAATTTTAATTATTGCTCATATAGTCAATTTTTTTGTTTTATTATTTTTAATAATAAACTTTCGTGATCGACCAACACAAAATTAAATTAAATTATAGATTGCATGATTGCAAGTTTATGTCTGGGAAAAGTAATAAACTCAGTGCTGATCCCATTGTGATTCTATCAATCCACGAGCGATGGGCAGTAATTTATGCTGAGTTTAGGAATGACCTGTTGGATTATGCAGAAGGTTATAGTTATAAAACACAATGAAAAATATATATATATATATATATATATATATATATATATATATATATATATATATATATATTTCTTTGTGTTTTATAACCATAACCTTATGTATATAACCTTACCATACCATAACCTTATATATATATATATATATATATATATATATATATATATGTAATAAAAGAGATAAGGAAATATTTAACGTAAATTGAGAAATAAAAACACTGAGATTATATTTATCGTCACCAAAAAACATTATTAAGAGTGGTTCAAGGTCATGGAGATAGTTGATACTGGCATCGAGCAGTTAGGCTCATGGATGGAATCTAAAGTCGAAACTGTAGTTCTAGAGGAGAAAAGGAAAAGAAAGGGAAATGGAATGTTAATAAAAGAAATAATGAAAATAATAATAAGAAAAAATAATGCATTAAAAAAAAGTAAAAATTTTACTAAACTCATGCATATTGATGATACTGTATATTTGTATATTATTTTTAAGAATTGTCCATTATATTTATTGATAAGTATGGTATTTTTGTAGCAACTCAATATAATTGGGCAGCACCCTTTTCTGAAAATAAAGTAATTCTCTCTTCTATTGTGTTTTCTGTAACAGAAAATCTTTACGTTGGGATGTAGGTATGCTATTGCTTTCCCTAAAACACACTTTGTCCAGAACATTCTAATTATGAATTCATCTTGTATTTATATCATTGTCATTATATCATTGGCTTGAGTTATCTGACCGAATGATGAAAGATAATCCTTTCGTCATTTCGTTAAATTAATCAGTATTAAGAGACGGCGGTAAACGTTTTATCTTTAACCATCCTCATTTATCCACTAAAGAAAACTAGACAGAAGACCATGAAGTTGGTTTGTAAAAAAATAAAATAAATAATATATTTCCAATTTATCGATTTTAAGCCAACTTACACCAATTTTTAATTTGGTCAACTTAATCACTACATAATCTTATTACGACGTTTCGACTCGTCGAGCCATTTTCAAGTCTAAAAGATTTTTTTTCAATTTACAATCATTTCCAATAATATTTTGCTAAATTTTCCATGCGTAATCATTAATACATTCTAAAAAAATTTACATATTTCAAAATATAAAGATTTTTTATATAATTACCATAATGTACCTGTCCATTATACTTATGTAAATTACACACATATATATATATATATATATATATATATATATATATATATATATATATATATATATATATATATATATATATACAATGATGTTTCTTAATATTTTACGTGAACCTATTTTAAGCAATACTAGCTATTCATTTCAAATGTTTATTTTTTCAATTGAACTCGCGTAAAAAGTGTTCATATTATCCACGTCTGTATGATTATTTACAGAATTTTTCAAGTTTTTAGTTATGTATATTGCTTCCTTTATTACTTTCATTGTGCAGGATTTTGGCGTTTTTTAAATCAAATTCATGTTTAGTTTGCATAGTATGAGAGAGTCCATCAATAAATTGGAAACTAAATATTATGCACCGAAGTAGAAGAGAAAAATATTGAGTAAATAATGTATATTTTTAAAATATTTTCATAGGCATAATGACTAATTCATTTTAGCATTTTAGGAATGACCACAACACAATTTATGATTTAATGCTCGGAACGGTTAACTGTATTTTACATCACCCTAATCTTGAGATTATTGATCATGTTATTAAAGAACATTGTTGCCATCTTTTATGAGATTCTTAAGCATCGTTATGCAACAAAAAGGTCTTTTCCAAATCAGTTATGCAACAGTACCAAGTCATTTCAAAGGGACTTATCTGTTCTGGTGCTTGTCACTCTCAAAGTAATGACTTTTGAATAATGAATGAACTTTTCTACTCAGAGCTGCGTAGATTTTTCTCGTTTGAGTCCAACTTAAAAAGTTTTAGATACAGCCTCAAAGTCGAGTGGTCGATTATTTATTTTTTGACTGGAAGATCATTAAGTTGATTCAGTACAAAAGTCCTTCAATCGAAGTAAAAATATTTTGTCTTTCCCTAAACTTTGAAAGAAAAGAGCCGTAACAAATCTCTTTGCCCATTATCTCATCCCACCTTCCTACAACTTTTTTTTTCCTTTGGGCCTAAAACTTCCTCTTTCATGTCCAATTATCTTCTATATTGACTCGTTTACCTCCACTACTGTTCAAGTCAGCCTAGTGTACGTATACTAAAGATAAAATGAGATAAACATAATATCTTCAAGGTTTTACGAGTAAACTTAGATTAAAAAAAAAAAAAAAAAAGGATAGCAATTATATAATAAAAATAATGGAGTGTATAATATTTTTGAAGAAAACAAAAACTGGACTAAGCATTTATTTCGTAAATAACAAATAATTAAGAAAAAAAATGAAATTGATTTTACATTCGAGTGATAATAAAATCAGAAGTGCTTATAAATGAAAATGAAGATAACTTAAAGTTTAATAAAAACAATAATTAAATCGTGAACAAAATAAATGATATTTAACTACTGTCCAAAATTAAACAATTTCAACTTATGCGAAAATAAATAATTATATTACTAATATTTAAAATAGAAGCTAGTCGAAAATAGACGATCAGATATTTTCCAACAGCAGGCAATGTTGTCTTCTTATGGAAACTTTCTATAGATAATTTATGAGCGCTCATATAATTACGAAAAACTGCAGATGGGCAGAACAGTGAGTCCACAGTGAAGGACTGTAGCAGACTCCACGAAGTCCACGAGTTGAAAACATAAAACTTAGCAGTAGTATATAGGTATGTATGTAACACACTATTATAATTACCATGATACACTCCACAAAAATCGAACCTATAATCTATGAATAAACTGTGCGTTATCAATTAAAACGGCTGATTTAATTTATCTTTTGTTTTTTTAAATATTTAAACTTTAAACTTAATGAAAATAAAATAAAACAAAGTTAATGATTAAAAGAGATACATTTAAAACAATAAATAAAATAACTTAACTCTGCGAGCTTTAACAGGATAGTTATTACAAAAACTTTAGTGTCATTAGGATTTTTCTGTTGATCCACTCATTACAAATATTTTAGAAATAATTGAAAAAAAAGTCGAATCTGAAAAGCTGTATTAAACCACCTCTAGTACAAATTTCTGTAAATAATAGGTACATTGCGTTCCAAGTTTATTTTTATAATATATTAATTGAAGTAGTTCATTTGTTTGTTTTGATAAGTTTAAGACAATTTATAATACTATACCTGTCTTCAAGAATCATAATAGATTAGATTCCGTTATTTGTAGAATCCAGTAATTAACGAAAACCAAGAAGTAGAAGGAAGAAGGGTGAAAAATCACAATTGGCCTCGTTATCTTACCGATAATTCTCAAGAAGCTTGTAAACGCTTTAATTAAACCTTGCTGGAAGCTAATATCTGGATACATGAATTCCAGCAGGATCCAAACTAGCAACGGCCTCTTGCATAAAGTGGCCAACTTGGTTCGGATATTGGTGTTGGCCGAAAAGCCAACTGTGGCTTCAACTTTTTGGCCGGTCTGTGTAATATCCAAACCTCCTCCTATATTATTTACAACTTCTAAAATGCCCCCATGTAATGGGTTTTCTTAAAACTGAAGAATTAAGGATTTCTTTTTAACTTTCGTTATAGTTTGACTCTAGAAATATTTAACTTATCGAATTGTGTTCAATTGTTTTTTTGTGTTTTTTTATCAAATCATTTTTAATCGTAAACCTCTGATTCCCTGTCCTTTAAAAATACCCCACTTACCCCTCTTGAAAGGATCAGCTTACTAGGAATCCACCTGGACCAACTTCCTACTTGTAATTCTCATACAAGACTGAAACTACAAGAAATGTCTAGTTTCTTAAAAACGTAGACTTTTATGACTACTTCAACGCTTACTAGAGAAACGTTCTAAACTTCCTATTTACTTTAAAATCCTCATTTAAATGACTATAATAATGCCTATTTGGAGTTGAGCTTTGCGACTCCACTAAACCTTCAAATTCCTCTCGTATCCAATCCTTAGATTATTTATTAAGGCATTGTTCCTTATTTTGTCGATTTATCCCAATCCAGATATATATCCTTTCATAATAGGCTTAAGAACCATTCGGACTCCCTCGTTTCTAACCTTACCTCCTCTCCGAATAACCCACCGATTCGTGGCAAACAAGGTTTCGTGATCTTTTAATGAAGATATATTATTAGAGTACCACCAGTGGTTTGTTTCTTAACAAGTCTTTTCACGCCATTATATTTATATTTTCACTTTGTAGATAAAAAATCTTGTTTTTTTTTTTATGAACCACTAAGGACTTTTTAATAATTTTGGATAAAACTTCAATTATCGTTGATTATTTTTTTTAAATTGCTATTACAGTATAACGTTTACTACTAAAATTTGAATACTTGAGTGCATCAGTGTGTAGTTTCTCAACAAGCGTTTTCATGTTATTATATTCCCCGGTGCATATTTACTGGATGGATTTTTTTTTTTTTTTAAGTTGTAAATATTATAATTGAATAAAAAATAAAAATAAAATTTTGAATAAGGACGAAAACAGTTACTGGAAGATGATGTAGATGTATGAGCCTCGGAAGGAAAGGGTAGTCTGTGGGTGACAGATTTCAACCAAAATTTTTTTGGTGATACCACATCAAAAAATATTAGACACATATATACATATCCCGGCGTTCTTTCCAATGTGCTCACGGAGCTGAAAAAGTTTATATAATCTAAAAAAAACTTTTTTAGATTACTGTATATCAATCTTTTTTTTTTTAAATGAGTTATAATGTACCATAAAAAGGTGCTTCCAGTAAAGTAGGCCAAATAAATTTTTGCAATGAAAAAACAAATTAGTTTCTTTTTTAGAACCCTTTAAAACTCTTAAATGCGTTTATAACACATAAATTCGAGAATAGGAATATGTCTAATATTTTCGATGCAATATCACAAAAAAAAAAAAATCGTTGAAATCGGTGAACCACAGATTGTATCCTCTCCTTGCCAGTCAGTGCTGCGTAGTGATATAGACCCATAGATTACATACTAACAATATAGCCAAGTCCATGATAGTATGCACAAAGCCGCTATGATTGTTGGCAGGGATATAACATTTACTTAGGGATGCTGAATCGTTTGATACATCATGTTCCTGTATATTATCACAGAACAAACATGATACTTCCATCAGTTCTACGGTTAATACCATCGTAACTTAAGAGGGATAGATATAGGAACTAAAAAAAAAAGACTTGTAAAATAATGTTTCACATTTTATTTCGCTATCTTATCGCTATATCTGATAATTCGCTATTCGTTCACACACTTCACATATTGACTAGCGGTCAACGCATCAGTATTTTTTTTTTGTCAAAGAATATATTAAACTACAAATTTTCTTAGTAAACAATAAATATATACTAGTATTTGGAGGGGAAACGGTTTAGGTCTTTTCTTTAATTTGTTATAAAAGATCCGGATTTCTGTCAGGAAGTGTCTGATTAAAAACAAAAAAATATTCATATTAAATATTTAATAGTTGACCGTTGCATTATAAAGGAAGGAGATGGTCCGGGGTTGCGGTCATAAATAGCCAACGTTTCGACCCGACTTTGTAGGTCTTCATCAGGGCTAGAACGGACAAGATACAAAAAGATAGAGAATTGTGGCAATTACATAATATTTAGACATTATAAACAATTTGAATAAGCTTATTAAAATTATAAACAGTAAGTACAATAAAATATGGACTAAGTAAGCTGAGTAACAAGATGACAGTATGACAGTATCTAAGAATTTTTGAAGATATGGATGGATACAATGGAAAAATACTATATCTATGAAATATTAAATTATAAATATATAAATATACATCTAAAATAGAGTTGAGAGATGTGAGAGGTATTTCATGATTCAAGATCAGAGTACAATGTGAATAAACCCAAAATTGACAAAAGTAAAATATAAATATAGAAATAACTTCATTAACATACATACATTGCAGAGCTAACTTAAAAGTATGGAGAGGGAAAAAAAATTAATACTTATAATTATATTTGGTTGTACATATGTAAGAAAATTACATTTGAATATTAGATAATGAGACATGGTTAATAAGTAAAATTAATACAAAGTGGGAAAAAGGATGATCATACATCGGTGTAGAGTGTAAATGTAAATTTAGAATAAAATAGAAGAGAGAAGATCATACAAAGAAGGAATATTTAGAATAATGAACAATTAAATGAATTAATTAATAAAAATTGAGAGTAGATGAAAATATAATATAAATATAGTTCCTAATATAAAATATTCTATTCTATTCTTTTCATCTACTCTCAATTTTAAAGAACTAGGCTCTATAAATCGAAATTTCTCGAAACTTAACCTCTTTCACTTTTTAGTTCGAAGCTTTTTAACTCGATTTCAAGAAATATTTTTGAGATACTAAGGATTGAATGTTGTCTGTTCTCTTTAATATCAGCATCGGATATTGTTTGTGTCATATCATTTACATCGATAGGCGCGCCACAACGCAGTCAGCAGAATCATTTCATATAAGCTTGAAACGTTTGTGACACAATTGAAATATAATGTCTTGTCATATTAGTTCATTTCCGATATCATACGCTATTCTATAAATTATTTTTGTATCATGTAAAACCTAATAAAGATCTTTTTGACTAAACTCAATCATGCTTTTTAACGTCAACTTTTATCGTACTTTACGAGTTTAAAATTTCTTAACTATTTCAAAAAAAGGGTCTGGATCTAGAAGGGAAATTGTTCTCGAGAGTGGAGAGACATGTAATGTCCCCAACCAATCCATTAAGAAGCCTCTATACAATAATGAATGCCTCAATCGTTGGCAAGGGACCACGTGGGGGGAGGGGCTAAAACCCAATTGGAAATCAAGCAGCAAGCTAGAAAGCAATAGCTTCAGATTGGCAGAAGTGGACAAGGGTGATTCAGGCGGTCAGGGATCTATTAGGTCTTTAAACCTAAGAAACAAAAATAAAATTGTTATATCTTAGTTAAGGCCGATGTGTGAAGAGTGGGGAGTAACAAGAAAAGATTGAAGAAGTGGGGACTTTTACTAACTGAATAAGTTAACTAACTAAACGTTTACTAACTGAATAAGTTATACATAAAAACATGAAAATCTTGACACTCGGTAAGCTGATGGCTCGCGAATCTCCAACTGAATGCCAGACTTGCGGGTGTCTGCTAACTGTGAAATACCTTCTCGACAGAATGCAGAGCGAATAAAAATGAAAGATCGCTGTTTGATATCCCACATAAAATTTATTCCGCTTTACTGGACTATGTGCCAATGTGAGAAATACTCCAAAATTTAAAATATAACCATTGACGCAAGGCGATAATGACCCTATAGGCTAACACCTTTATAAAATAAAAGACATTAAATTCCGAATAAATAAACAATAATTTGATAGTTTTAAAATTTTGAATCTATGGATCATTCGAAAATAAGGCTGCAATTGTCTACTCCTTAGTTTAAACAAACAAACAAAAATGTATGTAAGTGTAAAAACCAAATATTTTTCAAATACAGAAACAACGAATCAGAGAACTGAATTTATAAATTAATTTTAAGTTGGACAAAAATAGTATTTCATTCAATGATACTTCATTTTAACAATGCCCTCTATATTATCAACATTTTATTTATAGTTGAAATTCTCTTTTATTTGTGTATAAAAATTGTCTACACTTGACGCCTATTCTATCCAGCTGATAAAGTAAACAATTTCTATTGGGTATGATAATTGAAAGTCAACATTCGGGAGATCGTTGGGTCTATGCCTGTTTATGTAGAATCCGTAGGAGTTGAGGAAATTCAAATTGAACAAACATTACCTCATGATTCATTTCGAAGGTCGATTATTGTTTGGTATTTTTTGTATGTGTACATTTTTTTTATTGATAAACCAACAATAGTGGTATATATATATATATAGGGGAAAAAAACCTTAAGAAAAGAAATTTTTATTTGCGCTTAACTCAATCAGGATTCGTCAATTCTCCATGAAATATTTTTCTTTTTATACCTCATTCATTCAAAATTACCGCTCATGGTAATCAGAACATGGATCTATACCAGACCCGGTCAAAAAAATTATTTTGCAATACAAAATAAAATATTTTTTTTGTATTTTAAGAAGTAAAATATAAATATACTAGTTGGTCTGTGCGAAAAATTCGCAGAATATTTTGTTTAGTAAATAAATAGCAAAACACCATGAAAATAAGTAGCTCCTATGTATTATGTAAGGAAGGAATTAATATTTTTACCATAGTCGATTACAATATTCCATTAAATTTTATAGACCAAAATATTTGTACAAATTGCTTTGGCATAACCTGTTTTTAAACGTTGTCTGGAAAGATAATAAAAGTAATTAAGACAAAATAATACCGCGGTCAAAGGATATTCTAAATTATTTAAAAAAATAAAATATACGAACAACCAAATGTCTTTAAGAAATAATAAAGTTAATATAAAATCCAGGAAAAAAAAATGTAATGGACTATTCTACACCTAAATGCAATATTCGTAAATAGGAA
Organism: Nezara viridula; assembly: GCA_928085145.1. Lineage (NCBI taxonomy): Eukaryota > Metazoa > Arthropoda > Insecta > Hemiptera > Pentatomidae > Nezara > Nezara viridula. The sequence continues at coordinate 64,614,314 of OV725080.1, read as the reverse complement.
GATATTATTAAGTATACCAAAACGAATGGACTGTATCTTTATTGATAATAGACCGATTTTAACGATAATTTTTTTATTTGTTTTGTTGGTAATTTAGTAATATTTCTAATTATCACGGGTACAATAAAGAAAAAATGCATACTTTTTGAATTATTCGTAAATAAAGATTCTTTTCCTCCATAACTTTTTTTCTAGAAATTTCGCATGTGAAGGAGAAGTATCTTCAAAATGAGTGGTCAATCGTTGGATTTGATAAAGAACTGAAGAAGTTATGCCGCACCGACAAAAAAAAACCTTTTAGAAATAATATATATCATTGTTTGTGACTGAATTTTCCATTTAAAATACAAACAGTATTATTATTTAATTTCCATGATACTATAATACAAAACAAAAATTTATTTTAAATATTGTATTTTAAAATAATAATTAAAATACTTTTTGTCCAGATCTACAGTATACTACTTTATTTTATGTATGCTATTAAGTCATTGAACTAATAACTTTGACTTGACGGTTTTTTCAGAGACGATAGAATATTAAGATGTACATTCCTCCGAGGTAGAGAGATCTAAAGGTTGAGGCAGGTTGAGACGTTTTTGTCAACTGCGTTCGTGGACGTAAAACATCCGCCTTACGACTCTAGTTATCTCCTTGACTCACCAAAAAAAAATTCTAAATTTCTAAAATAAACGAGCTGTAGGGAGCTGAGCTATCTATTTCCGAGAAAATATTCCAGGGCCTGCTTAATCATTAGTCTGAAGGTGATAGCCTATCTCCGCTCGGTGGGGCCTCTCATGGCTCCTTCCCTCTGCTTACTGGATCTTTATTTTCGGATATCGCTGAGGGATCCTTCTCATTAGCCGGTTCCCGATGAATCCATTCGAGAAAAAAAGAAGAGAGAAAACGTGGTGCAGACAATCCCCGTTTTGAGTAGTTTCCAAGTTACATCGTTAACCCACTTCTAGAAAAATCTTGTCAAGTTATGTCGCTTGAAATAAAGCTATTAAATTAATGTTTAAGAACTACTAGTCCGTGCTACAGACCCCTTTTTTTAAAATTATTAATATCCCCCTAAAACTTCGTTAATAGCTTTATCTCATCATAACCTACAAATATTTTATTTGTCAAATTTCTCTGAATTGGGGCATTTTCAATCTATAAATCGGCAAGCTTGCCATATTTTATTAGGTGCCAAAAACTCATGAATACCCATTTGTTTTTAACTCGAAACGTAAGATAATATTATCACAAAAAAAAAAAAAAAAAGTAGCCTACGAAAATATATGGCCGTTTAATTTAACCTAGTTATTTCGACATTTTAGAGGTGGAAGTCATGCCAAACGGACCAATATTTTTGTAGGCCACATTTTTGTCTATTTTGTGATCATATATCATCTCCAGATTGAAAACCCCCCACTTTCGAGAACTTTCAGAAATAAAATATTTGTAGGCTACTCACTCAAGTCTCTACTGGAATTACCAATGACTTAAGGAGAAGTGCTGTGATCTCTTTGAATCCTGTTTTGCCTTTCATATAAGAGCGACAAAGCATGGCTCGGAGTTCCTTAAACTGAACGTATACGTAAATATTGTATATAGATGTGAATCTAAGACGAGATAGTATTATTTTATTTTTACTTAAATTTATTTTTGTTGTGTTTAAAGTATTCCATTTTAAAAATATCTTTTCATCGTTATTTTTTTTTAAAGTATTCTTCATTTATTTTTTTTTAGCTCATTTAATTATGGTTTTATATATTATATGAATGTATTATTAAAGCACTGATACCTATACCCCTAGATTGTGACAGACTGTATCATTTTTTTTCAATGAAAAATAAAATTGTACATATATCATATTAAAGATTTTATAAAATGTTGTTTATAAAAGTTGAACACTCATAGAAGTCATTAGTCCGTGGTACAGAGCCTTTTTTATGAAATTATTAACGCTCGCCTGAAACTTCGTAAGCAGCTTCATCCCATCGTAACCTACAAATATTTTATTTACGAAAAATCTAGGAATTGGGGCGTTTTCAATCTGGAAGTCGGCAAACTTTGTCTATTTAATTAGGTAGTAAAACCTCGTACATACCCATTTGCTTTCCACTTGAGTCTTAAGATAATTTGATCACAAAATCGATAAAAAAAAGGTGGCTTACAAAAATGTTGGGCAGTTTGGCCTCTATAACCTCGTTATTTTGACCATTTGGGGGTGTAGGTCAATATTTTTATATGTCACCTTTTTTCTCGACTTTGTGCTCAAGTTATCTAACGATTCAAGTGGAAATCAAAAGGGATCTGTACCACGGACTATATTCAATTAAAAACCATCCCACATGCAATCTTCAAAAGTGATCAAAAAATCAATAAAGTATGGATATTTATTAAATTTTAAAATTTTGCATTTGATATTATCATATATTATGTATTACTCCTCGAATCTTATCTTAATTGCCAGTGGCCATTTGTTTAGGCCTTTCGATAAGCATTCAACAAAAAGAGTTGAGATATAAGAAGCAGTCGACAGACCGGTAGATAACTCTAGCCGTAGGCCGCCCTATCTCTATATCTGATTAGTGGGCCTATTATCGAAGCTAATTCTTACAGCTGAGGCCGATATCGGGCCTTATAAACTGTCTTTATGGCACCTTTATGTCCCTCCAATAGGCCGTAGTCTTAGTTTGTCCGACTTGGCTTTAATCTCAGGTATTAAATTTTACACTGATTCCAAATGTGGACTGCACTGAGCATAATTTCATAATAGATCTTATCCTCCAGAAATGAGGTGCCCTTTCTAAAATTATCTATTTAGACCAGGGTTCCCTAACTTTTTTGAACTCGTTGGCGCGTTTAATTGGCTAATAGTCAAGTAGCGGGATTCAATTTTCTGCTTGTATTACATTTTTCATAGTTTTATTTTGTTAATAGTAATACAAAATCATTTTAACGCTTAAACATTAAAATCTGTATAAAATATGTAATATCTTGAGAAAAAATTGAAATACTAAAGAAAATGTGATATTTGCACTGCATTGCATTAGTCAGTTCTTCATAATTTGCAAACAAATATTATAATGTAATAATCCGAAACAATAAAATGAGAGTCGAGCATATGAACACATTAATAGTGATTTAATGAGGTGAGTGCCAAATTAATAACTTTGTAATTACGTTGTCGTTCTAAATAGAAAACAAAGAAAACAAAGATGCTTGACTGATTTACTTAATGTCCATTTTCAGAAAAGCATGATTATACTTCTAATTAATCACATGTGAGATATTTTATAAATAAACAAATATTTTATAAGGATTCAAAAATGTGACTCGAAATCTCTTTCAGATGGACTATTCCTTTTGTTTCCCATCCATTAGCGGTGTTCTAAACTGTATAATAGTTAATCGGCATGTATATTATTCCAACATTTTTTTTCATCGTTTTTTTTGTTTTTTATTGATGTTATTTACAACTGTATAACAAATAAAAATATATTCAGTAAATGTGAAGAATATAATAACATGAAACCACATGTTGAGAAACTACCCACTGGTAGCACTCTAAAAATGTATTTACAAAAGGAGATCTCGAGGCCATCTTCTTTTCAGACGCCTCGGAGGGTTGTCAGGGATCCAAGAGGAATCAAGGTTAGAAACGAGAGGGTTTGGATGGTTCTGAAGTTTGTTATGGAAGGATAGGTATCTGGATTCGGCCAGGTCAGAAACATAAGGAACATTAAGGTCGTTGTGGATGATTTCATTTGTGACAAGGAAGGAGCAGTGAGGAATCCCAACATTAATCTATTTTTATATTTATGTGGTAGGCACTGACAGAAAAATCATCAGGCATCAGACACTCCCAACACTGAATATTGGCTATTGTAGTCAAAAGTTTTAAAATATTTAAGCCATTGTAAATCATAAAAAAATTGTAAATGTTTCCATATAAAGGTTCATATAATCAGTTCTTCATTTTTATAGTATTATTTTTTCTTAAATCGTTTTGAAAATATTTAATAGTTGATCCTTTAAATGAATAAAAGTAATAAATAATTTCGAACATTATTGAATTACCAACGTGATTATAGAGAATTTGCTATCGAACCTTTTAAATGTGACAATCAAAATAACCGTTCCTTCCACAATAGGAAGAACGAAGTACCAGTCAAGTAGGTCCCAGATGCATCCATAACAACTAATATATCTGCCATAAAAACGTTCTGAAGATTCCGTATAAATCCCAAAACGTCAAGGAATAATATAATTCGTTAAGTAGTTTTATGTCAAACCGTAGTTTGGTATTCCTTAAAAAATATATATAAATAGTAAAATAAATAATTGTTTCAAATAATTAAATATTTTTAAACTGATGCATTTTCGAATTTGCTTAGACATATAATAAACTCTCACTCACTGATTTTATATAATTCATTACTCCAGTTCTTTCACTTCTTTTGAATCCATCCATCATGTGACATCAAGGACGCAGTATGAAGTTACTGTTGTTATTCACATCTCACTGTTTTTATCCTCCCGCTCCTGATGAAAAATCCTCCCCGTAATTTATTAGGCTGAGGCGTGCTAGAGGTAAGGGCACATCTTTATTCATGGCTCCCACCGGTCCATTCATAATCTTCCTTAGATTCAAATTTAATCGGCCCAGAAGAGGAATAAATCATTGCCTCTTTTACCGGATAACAAGACAAGAAGTGGTGAAACTCGTTCTAGGTGCCGGGAGACTGGAGGCCCGTAATCAAATTATTTCGGATGTTGGCAGGAGAGGGGCGCTGGAAGAATTTTAACTAATCCCCCCCCCACCTCGGCAGTAGGTATTAGTGATTAAACAAAGTTTACACAGGGCCGCCAACTTTATTTCCTCCTCCTCTTTAAACCTCTAACATTTACTGTCTCTAAATCCTACATCCTACTTAATAGGATTTCCCTTCAGCCGACACCCCGTGAATTGCATTCCTCCTCCGGCCAAATAATTAAAGCCCCTTCCGGCTAGGAGGGACTCTGGACCTAAGTAATTATTGAAGAAAAGAAAAAAATCCTCTTTATCCCTTGGATTATAGTTTCTTCTGTATTAATTGTAAGATCTTAAGAGCTTTCCAGCCCTCCCCCCCCTTCCCTTGACAAATTTTATTGTTGATTTATTATTTTCTCTTAACGTTTCATGTGAAACTATAATTATGAAATTTGTTGTTTATTTGCAATTATATTTGCTGAGTAATGTTGATCCATGTTTTATTCTTTTTCCATTATGTGAAACCACACAAAAATATGGTTGCTTCCAAAAATTCATAACACCGGTAACTATTTAGCTAAGAGTATAAGGGAAAATTATTAAAAACTTGCGTTGGTTATTATTTTTATTGCGATTTAGTTCGATATTTTTTAAGTTTGAAAAACTCAAGATTTGGTCTCTTTGATAGCGAAGGCTTTCCCATCATTTAGCGCCTTTTGTTTCGCCTATAAAGTTTCTTTTTAAATTATTTCATCCAGTGAATAGCTTTGATTTGGGTCACCAGAGCGTTTCGAAGCTTATCCCATGAGGCGGTATAGTTCTTAGCAAGAGGATCAGCTCTCGACTTTCTGCGAGAATCCATTATAAAACATGCTTTCAAATCGTGACAAATTGTAAGTGAGCTCGCTGCTCTGGTTTTGAAAAACTAAGGGCTAAATTACTGAGGGAAACCGGTATCTGCATTCTCAAAGATAACGATTCCCTCATCTAGTCAATGTAGAACATTTGCCCTTATTACAAAAATTTGAATTTTGAAAGCAGCGGTGGGACCAGTGCACTTCAATCTTACAAATTGATGAGGAGCTAACGAAAGACCATCGGATTCAGAAAATCTTACTCAAGATAGATGATTCGTGAAAATCAAATAAAGAAGTGTTGAATAAGTTTTACTTGCACTAGTGAAATTGTATGCATGTATGCGTAGTGTCTTACTGCTGGAAACAACCGTATTGCTTAAACGGCGCGGTAGGAGTTTAATATATAAAATAAGTTGTTTACCTTTAAATACAACTGAATTTTTGTTTTCACCATATGGTTCGAGATAACAGTAAAATATACGGTTTTACAGAATAGCCTGCATAAGATCCCATTAAACTTTTGGAAAGCATTACCAAAGTTATTTGGTCTAGAACCACTTGTGCAATTCTCAAACGGAATTATCTTTTTATCGTAGGACAGAAGTATTATGCCAGAAATCTTCGCGGGAGTGTACTCAACAACTTCCTTAAGCTACATGACGATCTTTTTTTTTGTATTACTCTGTGCCATTTTTGTCACAATTAGGTATTATTTTATGGTTTTCACTGGTGTTGTGAGGCTTAATATATTCTTACAGATATCATCATTTATTTAAATATAAAATATTAATAAATAAAAAATAAAGATAATATATTGCTTTAGTATTTCTTCTAAGGCTCTTGTCTTTTACAGATGACGTTAGTAGGGCCCTTTGTCGTTGCGTTTACATCATTATACCATCTTCCTTGGCTATTTTGGAAGATGTGTTAAATGGATGTAGTTAAGCCGAGCGCGCAACATCTTTTTTTAAAGAAAATAAATTATGTAGAATAAAGCTCGCCTATAAGAGGGTTCACTACTAGCCTAGGAGGTGATTTATAGGCGCTAGCTCTGTTCCTCATTTTTCAACGTCTCCTGTCGTTCTTGCCTACCTCTTGACGTCAACACCTCATCAACATCCACCCTTCTTCTGTCCTATCGCAGTTCCTTTGTTCAGTTAAATGGTACATGCTATACATAAGATGCATCTTTACAATTCCCAAGGCCTTTATATTAATTATTATCGTTTATACATCTAATGTCCCAATGGAGAGATAAAAACATAATCAACATTTTATTTATAAAAATATAATAAAATGGCTAATCACACGTCTAGCACTCACTATTCAATGTGTTAATGCATAAAATATCGGTTTTTTATTCAAAAATTCTACAGGAAACAGCTTCTGCTTCATGATGTATTTTGTTATCGATTATAAAAATAAAAGAATTATAATTCATGTTTTATTTCATTCCAATTTATTGTTGAAATCAAAATTTTTATTGTAACGGTGTTATCTTAGACATAATTCAAGCTTTTGACAAACTATGGTATGATGGTTTATTAAGTATAACAAATTAGAAGTGTTCATTTCACTGATGTATCACTTAATTTTACTGTCATACCTTAAAGATAGATTTTGTCGTGTAAAAATGTATGCTGAGTTTTCGGCAATCAAACAAATAAAAGCTGGAGATTCTCTAGCTATTGTTTTGACTTCTACACTTTTCAATATTTATTTTCCAAACAAACCGCATCCCGAGAACCTATATGCTATATTTTCTAATGACTCGGCTGTTTTGACATCCATCACACATGCAGCAAAAGCTTCCAAGGTACTCCAAGAACACCGGAACGAGATTCCTTACTGAGCTAAAAGATTTCGTGTCATTTACAGTTCATATGACTCCTCTCATAAAATATTTTCAACAATATCCCTATTCCGAATTCTAAAACAGTGTAATATTGAAGCAGTAACCTGGACAAACAACCGACATGGTCAAATAGCATATTCCTTTCATTATAATTTTGTTAACAGACCCTAACTTCAAATTCTCATACTCAAATAGCGTCGGCTGCCTCAAACCCAAATGATCAGCCCTGAAGACTACTAAGGTGCTGGCCATAAACCTCGCTGCAATGAGCAACATGTAATATTTTACCTGTGTATATTTTTTACTTTCACTTACGTATATATGTAATTTATAGTAAGGGTAAGTATTGCGATCGAGAAAATTTTTGAATCTGAGTTTTCAACGGAAATAGACGTTTTGAGGTACCCTGAGTCGAAATGACCAAGTCCCGAAAAATGGTTTGTGTGTTTGTATGTTAGCAGTTTAGCTCAAAAACGAAAATTCCTACGAAACTGATATTACGTATTTAAGATAGGTATATGCCTTAGATGTGACGGCAACTTTTTCCTTAAAACCGGCTAACCTGGATTGCCACTTTATATCAACGCTGAAACACATTTTCACAATTTTCTCAAAAACGGCTCTAACGATTTTGATTAAACTCGGTTGTATGGTCTTTAATATCAATTAGGTCTTATCCCCATTGATGTCACTTTACAGGGCTTAAATGCCCAATGTTCATATACGTCTTCCTCTAAAGTACCTTAAATATGGATAAGTTAATAAAGGAGAAAAAAAAATGCAGAAAAACCTGCGTTGCTATAGACTGCAGCGCCTAAACGAATGTACCGATTTCAATGAAACTTCATTCAAAGTCATTTTCTCGACACCCTTTAAATTTATCTATATAACATACTTCAACGAAAATAAGCTGGAAAAAAAGTTACGAGCGATAGTAAAATTAAATTCCGAATAACTCAAAAAGTATACACTTTTTTGATGACATTTATTATCGTTTTCTAAAATTTTATGGAATTTCCTAAAAAAACAAAAAATATCGTTAAGATCGGACAACTAGGAGGAAAGATATGGTCTCTAGTTTTTTTCTCTGAAGAGGCGAAAATTTGGATAAATTTAAAATATACTTTTAATTTTGAGACTAAAAAACTTTTTTCTACAGATATTAATAAAGTATCTTTCCTAAGAACATTTTTCATTAGAAATAAGTACCTAAATTTATACCTTTATTTTCAGTTCTATATTTCAACATTGCAATCATAACCTCCGGAATCAACTTACTCATATTCTGCATAGATAACTTTTTCAACTAAAAATATCACTAAAATGACATCAATTAAAAATATTGAAATTTGAGTTAGTCATTCTGAAGTTTATAAAAGCAAAGAAAGTTGTGTGGTTTATAAAAGCAGATGGAGTGGCTAGATTTTTATTGCCTGTTGTCGATTAAATAGACATTTTGTAATTATAATGGTCTTAATGAATTGTTATCTGTAACTTTAAGCTTTAGCTCCGTTTAAAACGCACTTGAAAAAAATTTATAATAGTCCAGCATTGCAGAAAATAATTTCTATTCATAGTATATCGGTAAGTGAAAGTTGTGTGTTGCGCGCACCAGATTTTTTTCTTTTTCAGTTAAAATATTGTTTTATATATTTTCTCTGTTCTCTACTATTTTTTCTTATACTCCTCCCTCTCCGATAATATTGTTGCTTAATCCTGTAGTAGATAGGAAATTTATCTTGACAAGAATAATAAAATAAACTATATTCCAAATTATTCTCTGTTCTCCTCTATTCTCTAGCAAATGGTACGCTCGCACACAGTTATATCAAATAGACCATTTCGGTACCCGAGACCACAGGGGAAGGAAGGAAGGACTTATTTATGCAGATTGGCCTGCTCGTTGGATGTGGAGTGGCGGAGGCCTAGTCCCATATTACCTTCGTCCCTGCCATACCATTACGAGACAATGGTTCCTTGATTGCTTTTTATCTGGAATTTCAAGGTTTCTCTTTGTGATAGGTCTTTGTTTTGATTTAGCTTGGCAAGTTAATTTCTGGAAATTGAATCAAAATATCCATTCCTTTAAACAGTCCAACAAAGAATTCAGATAAAATAGTAAGGAAGCGTAAAAAACATCTGTGAAATTAGTGCATTTTGTGTGATATGAGATTTCTGGTAGATTTAAACCACAAAAGTATTATGGTGAGTACTATAACATTCTGTCACATCTGTGTCAGATTAGATAATTTTAGTTACGGACTTTGTGACTCAATAAAATGCCAGTAATTGTTTTGTTTTTTTAATCGTGTAATTGTAGATAGAATCATAGCAAAAATGGAAGACGTTTAATCTAAGAAGAAATGTTTAATCTAATAACATATTTATTGATAGTGACAATTAACTTATACATAAAACTAATTTTGCAACATAAAATGTTTGGATTGGACCTTAATATCTGAGGTTTCAGGTATGTCTAGTCTATATTATCTTTATTTGTTAAAAGCGTGATAAATGTCGTTGAACACTTGGTACGGCATGGTGGTTTGTGTGGTAGGAAACGGTGCAGCAAGAAATGTTGTGAAGACAATTATCAGTCGGCAGGGGAAAAAAAGATTAAGAAACATTAGCATTCAGAAAAATATATGTTTCAATGGTAAACTATTTCATTTAGAACAATCAAATAAAATCATTTGGCGTGACCTCGATCCCCAACACCTCATAATAACGAGATTATGTTGCTCAAACGGTCCAATATTTTTGTAGTTCACCCTTTTTTTTCGATTTTATTATCAAATCATCTTACAATTCAAATGTAAATTCAGTGGCTATTCGTCAGTTTTTTTATACCTCATTAAATTAATTTATTTGGTAAAAGAGGTCTGTACCGCAGACAATGTAAAGTACGTTCTTGTCTATTTCCTTCAGAAAAATTTATAATAAAGTTCCATTACAAGAGAATTGAAATTCTCATTATTGGCAACTAGGATTGTGATTAGAGAGCATATGGACTGACCAATAATTTAGAATGATCATTCATTTAAATGTTTTCCTACTATTAAGTCTATTATACTAAGAAGTGGTGCACTAACCTCTCTTAGGTCTCTGATGAAGAATAGCACCTTAGAAGAACCTACCGTTATAAGAAGAAATTTTTTTTTCTCGCGAATTTACGAGGATTAGTGAACCCCGGAGGATGGAGCCGACCCCTTCGGTAATAGGCGTTAAATAGGCTGAATATAAATCCCGTTGGCCGAGGGGGCCATTATTTGGGAAGAGGACCTCAGGCCATTTCTTCGTCTGATTTATTCTCACCGGCGTCTTCTAATGGCCTATGTCGAAACCTTTTGCACGCTCTGGCCGCTACACGTCCGTCTCTCGGTACCGCCCTACTCCGATGAGTTATTCCTGCATTGTCCGCCATTTAAGGACATTTTAACACCAAACTGTGTAATTCATTCTTGGAATAGTCTGGGGAGTAACGGGTTTTAGAGGATTTTAAAAGCCACTTCAGAATGAAAAGGCTTCTGTACTATATCCAAAATTTTCCTTATCTTTAATTAATAGCATTTGCACAAATTATTATCATTCAGTTATTGTCGTGACGAATCTATTATTGAGGATACGGGTACTTGTATCGGTAGGGGAACTGGTCTGACAAGTGGGACTTGCGGTCTCCTGACGGTACTATTTAGTACTGGGTTGCCGACATATACTAAATAAACTGAGAGTGTCAATATTTATCTCTCGAGGCCGTTGGAAAATAAATATTAACTGACTTTTTTGGGAATCGAACCCACAACGTTCCGAGGAGAAGAGCACTGTGGGGTCTTAGTCGAAACATTCTTGCATTCACATCTCGTCCTCTCATTGGAGATATAAAATAAATTCGAACATTTCTAATTCTAGTAAAGTCTGGACTCTGGTTTAATTTTAGTCCGTGGTAAAGTAGTATTTACTCGAGGTTTGAACATTATGTGTTGTGATTTTTCATTATTTATTCTCATTTTCCAGAGTGAGTACCAGTTTTGTAAATGTGATTAGTGGCTTTTTAAGGTCGATGAGGCTCGTCTAGGGTCATGATGTATTGTTAAAATATATTTTTTCCTTTTGCTCGCCATTTACTGTAGAGTTTTTCTCGGGATAGTGTGAGGGCGGGGTTAATGTCACAGTTAAAAGCTTCCCAGCACTGAGACGCGAACTCGTAATTATCTTTTCTTCTATACTTCGGTTATCAGGTCACTGGTACCAGACTTTAACAAATGCTTGTACGGTAGTTGCTTGTTTGTTTCGATGTCTAGGCGCAAAACATCCAGGTCATAAGCGCCCGATCAACTAAATAACATCACTTAATACTATTTGGATGGTTGGTACAAAAAATAAAAATAAAAAAAAGGACAAAAAAAATAAAGAAATAGATTGATAGAATAAAATAAAGAAATAAGGATAATAATATACATTTATAGGTAACAAGATAGAATATATAAATAAATAAACTTTAAAAAATAGCAGTAAAATCAATAAATGAATTGAGATTAATAAACAAATGAATTTAAAATGTAATGAAATCAAATGAAAAAAAAAATAAAAAAATATATGTATATAATAATAATAATAAGAGAAAATAGAATAACAATAAATAGATAAAAAAATTAATAAATAAAATAATAATAATAAATCTGCAAAGGATCATTAATTATAAGCCTGTCATATGTGTTTTTTGTCATATGAGTTGCTTGTTACTTTTGGTCTAGTGCTCCAAAAATGTAGTAGGTGGGTTATTGAAATTAATGTGCGACAATTAAATTGATAGCCAGGTATTATTTGTCGATCATTCATTCTTTCAATCAGTTTTTGTATATTAATTTTTCAAAAATTCTAGAACATATTGGAAAGAGACTTCCAATCATTCTGACTGGCAGTCCAGTAGGATGAAGGATTGTCTTTGTCTCTACAGGTATCATTCTGACATGCGTAAGAAAGCTCAATCTCCTTCACCTTCACCTTTCATTACCAACCGTACCTAACCCTCACAGCGTAGCATTGAAATGCAATCGTGTAATTTCAAAACAGCTGTCATATAATCTATTCTAATGCCAAGACTTGCGCAATAGCTTGTGGAGTGAGTGAAGACATCTCGGAAAGTCAGATGAAGGAGGATTATTAGAGGACTATTACGAGCTGTTATAAGAGCGTAAATCAGTCCGCCTGCTGGCCTATCATTTGTGCCCCGCTGGAAAACTTCATCCAGACCTTTCACGTTGCAGCCTGGATCGGAGTAAGGAAGGATAATATGTTCTCAAGGACGAGTCTAGGCTTCGATAAAGTTAATACATAAACATTTCAAAATAATACTTGTACCTTTTTTTAAAAAAAAAATCTTCTTGATAGTATTTTCCTTGTTGTTGGGGCTTTAGAAAAAAACGAGAAGGTACGTTAGATAATTCTTGAGACGGCAGATGTAAAATTTCATTCCTGGACCAGAATAAATCCAAAACATTAAAAAGAATAGAATAGAAAATTGAACTTTATTCTGGGACTAAGTCCCCTTAGAATAACAAAGATGAATTAATAATAATAATAAGGCTTAGCGAACCCGAAGGTTCGATGCCGACACTACCAATCGCTTGTTACACACCTCCCTCCACCGTTCGCCGTCCAAACCCAGTTCCTTCAGATCAGCTTTAATGCAATCTTCCCACCTTCGCTTCGGTCTACCCCTCGGATGCTTACCATTCGGCACAGCAAATATTAACCTTTTAAGAATTCTCTCGCTACTAAGCCCAACAACTTTACAAGCCCATTTGATTCGCCGCGATGAAATTACCTCAATTATATTACCGGGATACAGCTCACGCAATTCGGCGTTGTGTAACTGTCTGAACTCTCCGGTTAACTCATCCTTCTTCGGTCCGAATATTCTACGCAATACTTTATTTTCAAAAACCTTAAGACGCTGCTCATCCCTTAATGTAAGCGGCCAAGTTTCGCATCCATAAAGAACTGTAGGCAAGATAATTGTTTTATAGATTCTAATTTTTAAGTTCCGGGACAAGAGGCGCGAACTAAGTAGTTTTGAAAAATGAATTAATACAAAAGAAAATACAAATATGGCCGAAACTAACTTATAAAAATTCTAACATAATATATACATTAATTTAAAAAATAGTATATAACCTCTAAAAAAGGAAAAAAATAAATAAATAAATGAACATAGAGTTTTCTCAAAATTACTTATTATTGTGATGGAAGATAAAAGAGAAAAAAAATTACATATTTATAAATACATAACTAAACAATTTATAAACAATAGGCTAACTAATAAAAAATTAACTTGATAGAATAGAAAATGTAATAATATCTACAGTGATTTGATTTACATAATAATATCCAAACACTAAAAGAAACAAAAATACAATTTTCTCAAGAATACTTGTAGTGTAATGGCAAAAAAAGAAATATATATACATACATATATTGGTACATAGTGAGACAACAAGTATAACCTGGATAAATAAAACAATAATATAATAAGATAGGAAAAGTAATAACAGAAAGGCATTGATTTAGATGTTTGGATCCGTTGATTACGGATCGTACGACCATTAGTTATTAAACTGTTATTTTTCGTTTCAAATTTTACTTAAATGAAATTACGAGATTTGCATTGCTTTTTATAGTTGTCACAGTAATTGTAAATGGATATTGTTGAGATATTGCAATGGGAAAATGCATCAATTTATTCACTAATTTAATTTCCTAAAAGGTTGCATGGTCGTAGGAATAAACAGACGATAGATACTTAATTATTTAAATATAATATCAGATCTAGATTTATTAAACTGCAGTGAATATACCTAAGAGTATAAACCTATCCATGAAATATTTTTATATTTTACTTCTTTCACACAAGTACAATGAAATAGTACATTAAACAATGTCATTGCCTTGATTCTCTGGATTTTAAATACTTTTTCAAACTTAAAAAAAAATTATAAAGTTTATATTTAGTAAGAACATTTCGTTTAATTTCCTTGAAAAGATGTGATTTACGCTAAATAATGTTAGTTCTTAGAAATTATTATTTATATTTTTTCGCCACTCTTCGTTACATTCTATAACCTTTTTTATATATTAGATATATTTTTTTTCTAAAATTCTCCGCTTTCCTACGATATATTATAAGCGTATACCTTCTGACTAATATTTTCGGAGATTCTTTTTCGACATGGATAACCATTTTTATTTTTTTCTCCTCTATTCAATTATCAATTCTTTCAAAAGTTATATTTAATCTTTTTTCAGAACTCCTAACAATGAGAAATAGTTAATTATTTAAAATAAGCAAATTAAAGGTACTTTAGAGGGAGACGTATATGAACATTGGGCATTTAAGCCCTGTAAAGTGACATCAATGGGGATAAGACTTAAATGATATTAAAAACCACTTAATTATACAATGATGCACCGAGTTTAATCAAAATCGCTAGAGCCGTTTTTGAGAAAATTGTAAAAATGTGTATCACCGTTGTTATAAAGTGGCACTTCCGGTTATCCAATTTTAAGGGAAAAGTTGCTATATAAGTTTCGCACGACTTTTCACACAGACTGCTAACATTCACACAATCAGACCATTTTTCGTGACTTGATTATTTAGACTCAGTGTACCCCAAAACGTGTATTTCCGTTGAAAACTCAGATTCAATAATTTTCACGATAGCAATACTTATCCTTACTATATTTTACATATATACTTAAGTTAAAGTAAAAATAGAAATAATTATAACATAAATTAGACCATAATTTTTTTCATTCGACTTTATAAAAAATGAGTTGATTTATCGGATTATAAACATTTTGAATACTTGTGATAGAATTATATTCTTACTAACATTTTCTATTTTACTGCTTACTAGTCAATTAGCAACTACCTATTCTGGGAATAGGAATATACAACATAATTTTTTTCACTAAACTAATAATTTGTTGATTTTCTGTATTTAAAATTAATCATATCAAAAATTCAAATGTCCCCAGAGAAGACACAAGTATCGGCAATAGTTTTTTTTTTTTTTTTTTTTTTTTTTTTTTTTTTTTTTTTTTTTTTTTTTTTTTTTAATCTTACCCTCCAAAATGTTTATTGAAACAATTACATATATAGGATACAATAATACAATATATACATGTAATAAATTCCTTCCACTGACCGAGGGCATTTTAAGGATTGGGGATAGCTAAAGGTTACATATATGGCAATAGGTAACTTTCAACTCCGTACAATTAAAATTCGAACTAATTCTGTTTGCGAGTAACCTAATCGGCTTCTTTTAAAATAAACGGATATATTAAAACTTTGGAATGCACATTGGGCTGGTACTTTGATAAGAAAATAAGAAATCTAACTGCAGTAATTTTATTTATTTGCTATGATTAGTATTAAGTTATTATTGTTAGATTCAGAAACATAGCTTCGAGTCTTTAAAATTGGCTTAAATTTCTAACCAGTCATAATCAGTAATGAAGAACATACAAGTTCTAATATCACTCCAGTTAATTAATTAAAACCTGAATTAAATTGAGTAAAACCTAAATGTTGAGCGTGATCATGTCCAAATTACCTGTCTCAAAAACTGTTGGACTAGAAACAGAACTTCCTTACAAAGTGCTGAACTCAAGAACCCTTGGGTTGCAGTAGTAAACAAGGTATTAATTTTCCCGGGCTTCCATGAAATATTAAATTTAAAACATAATAGTCCGTGGTAGCTTATCGAATTATTAACATCCGCCTGAAACTTCGTAAATAGCTTTACCTCATCGTAACCTACAACTATTATATTTACGACAACTTTATCTATTTAATTAGGTACTAAAAACTCGTAAATACTCATTTGCTTTTTGCTTAGAAAAAAGATGACCTTCAAAAATATCCAGCCGTTTGGCGTGATCTACACCCCCAAATTTTCAAAATAACGAGGTTATATAGAACAAACGGCCCAATATTTTTGTAGGCCACGTTTTTTATTAATTTGGTGATCAAATTATCTTTCGATCCAAGTAGAATGCAAATGAGTATTTACGAGTTTTTAGTATCTAATTAAATAAACAAAGTTTGCCCTCCTCCAAATTGAAAACGTCCAATTCCAAGGGTTGTCGTAAATAATAAAATAGTTATAGGTTACGATGAGATGAAGCTATTTACGAAGTTTTAGGTGGATATTGATAATTCGATAAAAAGGGGTAGGGTCTGTACCACGTACTTTAAACGCTACTGAAGCATTTTATAAACTATACAACAAAAATATTATGAAAAGACCTTGTATCCTTTTCCATTTCTACCTATCTTGTGATATTTGTTTATTTATTGTTACATTCCGCAACTACCCGATCGGGTCATTAGCGGCTTTAGATGTGATCAAATTAGGTGTACAAATTTAATGTCTTTTATAAATTCAAACACTTTTTGTATCTTTTCTTCGTTATCTGAAAGTGCTTCAGATACGTTGGAAGGTATATTATGGTTTGGTCTGGTGTCAGAGTATAGTCTGCAAGTTGTTACAATGTGTTTCAGTGTAAGTGATGTGTTGCATATTTTACAAAAGTATTTCCAGGCCTCTCATTAGGTAGCCATGATAAAAGCTGCATGTCCAATTCTAAGCCGAGTTAAAATTGTTTGTTCTTCCTTGTTATTATTGAGTGGTTATATGTTTTTTTAGGTGAGAAGTGTTTTCTTAGTTTGCATTATCATGATCGTGATATCATAGTTTTCCTTTATCATTCTCATTATAATCCAATGTTGGTATTGGCTCTTTTTGGAATACATGATTTTATTAATTTAATTATTATTATTATTGTATGTTTAATTATCTTAATGATTGTGTATCGTTTGTTGCAGCATGCGACTGCCACCCGATCGGAGCTTCAGGGAAGACTTGCAACCAGACGAGTGGCCAATGTCCCTGCAAAGACGGAGTCACCGGGATCACTTGCAACCGCTGCGCTAAAGGATACCAACAGTCTAGGTCTCACATCGCCCCTTGCATAAGTGAGTCCTTATATTTATTTTTACATATTTTTAACTTAATAATTAACTGCATCTACATTCGTGGGTTATAGGAAGGTCGTGATGTATTAGCTAATATAACATTTAGGGATGTCACTGTAAATGGAAGACCTATCTTTTATTATTAAAACACTTTATTCAGAAATATTACAATTTGTCACAGTTAAGGACACTTATAATAGAGTTCAGAGATTGCATTCATACCGTATATACAAAAATATAAATAAATAAAGTAATAACAAAAGAATAAGAAGAAAGGACAAAAGAGTAAAGAAAAAAAAAATATATATATATATACACATAAGTAAATAAAAATAGAAATAAAAGTAAAACAAACACCTTATATAAAACATACATTATTTACAATTTGCCAGGTGATCTCCGAACCAATCCTGTCCCCTCCACATGTGGAGGGAAAAGGGAGGCTCAGGAGATCCCTACGCTTCTCCCTCAGCCACTTCACTGGTATTTTAAACCAGCGGAGGATGTGTAAGAGCGCTATAGCCACAGACACTCATGACTTGAGTGGAGAATCTGGCCATTGCTAGAACTCCAAAATATCCATATTTACAAAAGGTCTCGTGGCCACTGCCGCTTTAACCTACGAAGGGGATTGTAGGGATGGGTGGTGCTTGATAGGGATTAATCAACGGGATTTGGATGATGAGAAAGGTTCTGGTGAAATTTGGAAAATTTGGCTGGGATAAGATCAAGAATAAATGGGATATTAAGGTCATGGTGTAGGGTTTTATTGGTTACATAGAAGGGAGCATTGACTATTGTACGGAGGACTTTAGACTGAAAGGATTGAATGCGTTTGATGTTAGAAAATTTGGCTGTTCCCCATAGTTCTAGTCCGTAAGTCCAGATGGGTTTCAGTATTGTCTTGTAGATCAGTAATTTGTTTTCACCAGAAAGTTTAGATTTTCTATTCAGTAGTCTATATAGCTGGCCATATCGTCTGTTAAGTTCCTGTCTTTTAAGTCGAGTATGTGGATTCCATGTTAGTCGTCTGTCTAAGAGAAAGCCAAGATACCGGACTGTATCTGAGAAAGGAAGCTGGATGGAGTTAAAATAAACTGGTGGGCAGGTATTACGCCGAAGGGGGAAGGTAATGTGTTTACATTTAGATTCGTTTACCTTAATGCGCCATTTCTTACACCAGTGTTCAATCAGGAAGAGGTGCCTTTGTAAGTTTGCGGACGCTGTTTCAGGATCTGAGTTGGAAGAAAGGATAGCAGTGTCATCAGCGAAAGTTGCCAGGAGACTATCGGGATGGACAGGAATATCAGCGGTAAAGAGAATGTAAAGGATGGGGCCCAAGAGGCTGCCTTGAGGAACGCCAGCCTCAATTGAGTAACAGTCGGAGAATTCGGTGCCACAGCGAACTCGGAAGGAGCGGTCGGAAAGATAGGATCGGAGTACTAGGTATAAGGACTGTGGTAGATGGATTTTAAGCTTGAAGAGTAATCCGGCGTGCCATACCGGATAGAGGATTCAATTATAGGTAGGATTCGTTTCAGTAGGATCTTTTCAAAAATTTTTGAGAGGATTGGGAGTAGGCTAATTCGTCTATAGGATGCTGTATTGTCGGAAGGTTTGCCTGGTTTCAAGAAGAGGACGATGGTGGAATGTTTCCATAAAAGAGGGAAGTGGGTAGTTCGTAGGATGCAATTGTATATATATGTAAGAAATATGATGGCTTTAGATGGAAGTTGTCGAAGGATCTATGGGGTTAGAAGGTCATATCCAGGAGATTTGCGAGGTGTGATTTTCCGTAAAAGGTATTTGACCTCAGAGGGATTAACAGCTTTAGGTGGTAAGGAGAGTGGGATAGGTATTGAGAGAGATTCTTCTACTTTTACTGTGTGGCTGGGATGGGATTCTGGATGAGGAGCGAAAGTATAGGAAAGGTGTTTGGCAAATTCCTCGGCTTTATCTTCATCAGATGCTGCCCAGGAGCCATCATCTCGTCGAAGAGGGTGGGAAATATGATGGGATTTGAGGATTTTTCTGGTGATATTCCAAAGGGAATTATCATGAGCAGAGAGTGTGGTGAGGTAGGAATTGAATGATTGGGATCTGAAGGTGGCTAATTCTTGTTTTAATTTTTTACAGTGATAATTGTAGGAGTGGCGGTCGGCTGGATGTCTGGTACGTTGCCATAATAATCTGTCTCGGCGTTTTATGTGGATTAGGTCAAGGAGGTGTTGAGGTAAATTATGTTTCTTAAGGATTTTTGAGCAGTGATCAGGGGAGGAAGCAGTCCAGACTGCTTCTTGAATTTTGGTAGTGAAGGAATGTACTGCATTGTCCAGGTCTTCAGAGGTTTTCAGGGTTACTCTGAGGTCAATTTTATCGGAGAGGATTTGATGAAAGAGTTTCCAGTTAACTGGGCCTCTGATGAAGGACGGAGGAGAGGGTTTAGGAATAGGAGCTAGTGATACTTGGAGTATTAATGGGCTGTGGTCTGAGGAAAGCTCGTCAAGACGGGCAACGGAATGGTTGAGAGCACCTAAACCATTATGGATAAAGAAATCGAGGATATCGGGATTACGGTTAGGATCAGTGGGCCAGTAGGTAGGTGAGTTGGGTGGAAGAAGGGTAAAATTTTGGGAATTGAGTACAGACAGCAATGTTCGACCACGAGAATTCGTGGTTCTTGAACCCCATTGTTGATGCTTGGCGTTTAAGTCTGCACCCAAGATGAAATGATGTCCTAAGGAAATGAGGAAGGAACTAAATTGGATATTGGAGATGGATTGGTTTGGAGGGCAATACGCTGATGCAACGGTAATAGGAAAGGAGAAGGTTTTGATTACGACTGCGGTGGATTGTAGGAAATCGTGTGTAGGCAGTGGGAGTAGGTGATGGGAGAGGGATTGGTGCACAATGACTGCAGTACCGGCATGTGCTCTACCGTCAGGATGGTCGGTACGGTAAGTTATGTATTGTGGTATTTTTAGGAGCTGTTTTTTAGTCAGTCGAGTTTCCGTTATTAGGGCTACGTCTACGTTCTTGTCTTGTAGTAAGGCTGTTAGTTCGTGTATGTGATTTCTAACACCATTCGCATTCCAAAGGAGAATGGATATGGGTTTGATGGAAGTCATTTAAGGATTTTTTAAAGGAGGGATAAGGTGAGATACTAGGTTAGTGAGAAGTGATATCAGTGGGGTAACAAGGGATTTAAATTCTGAAAGAAAGGATGTCAATAAGCTGGTTAGATCTGTAGCATTAGGCGGTGGAGGAACATATTGGATTTGATGTTGGTGAGGTTGTTGTTGATTAGGTACATTAGGTGGGATAGGATATTGAGATTGGGGTTGAGTTTGTTCTTGCGGCAGGGCCTCACATACATTAGTCGGGTCTCTACCCCCAAGTAGCTTGGCAAAAGAAACCTTAGAGTTCACAATTTTAGCGGGTCCTCTTCTTGGTTTAGGTGTATCATCAGGGTCCCTGGGTTTCATATATCTCGCTTTAAGATTTTTATAAATTTGGCAGCCTTTGTAGTTGGCTGGATGGCCTTCCAGGCATAGGGCACAGACTGCTGGTTCTGTAATTGGTTTATTACACTCGCCAGACTTGTGTGTTTTACCACATTTCACGCAGCGTGGTAAGTGGTGGCAATAAGACTTGGTGTGGCCATATGCTTGGCAATTATGGCACTGGATGAACTCTCTTTTTGGGTACGGTTTTTCGACCTTTACGCTGGTGTAGAAAATTCTATTCACATCGTATATTTTTTCGATCCCAGGCGATGGCTCTAGATCGACGAAAAATAAGGGCAATGGGATTTTATTCTTTACACCTGGTTGTTCTTTATTTTCTTTTAAAACATTGGTTATCTGACGTATTTTGAACCCTAACGCCGTTAACTCTTCTTTAATCACTTCTATTGGGGTTGAGGAGTGTAAATTTCTTATTACAACTCGTAGTGCTCTTTCCTGTTTCAACTGGTATGTGTGAAAGTCCGCATTTGTGTCTGTTAAATATTTTACGATTTTTCGGTACGCTTCAGGTGTGGCCGGTATTATTTTTGTATCATTTATTCTGTTTAGGCATGTATAGCTACCTGGGCAGATTTTATTAAGTTGAGTACACAACAACTGGAAATTTCTCAAATTTTTGACAAAGATAGGAGGTGGGCGTGGTTCTCGAGGTATAGGTGCATCTTCCATTTCTTCCCTGTCATTTTCAAGCACCTGGTATGGATTAGGTGTAAAAAATGGAGATTCCATTTCTTGTGAAGACGTACTTGGCAGTGGTTGAGACACAGATACTTGAGTGTTCGCTGGAGGAGTTCCGGGGGGTGTTAATCGCTTACTACGACGTGTTTTCTGTTTAGGCGGTGAATTACGTGGGGTAGAGCCAACTGAATGGGACCTCTTAGTTGACATTACTTGGTGGTAATATCGCATATAAAAAAAAAAAGAAAGGGAAAAAAAATAAATAAATAAAACTACGTCTGCGTGTTATTACAATGGATGAACCGCCGGCTGAGAACCAGCCAGTTACGTGGCTGGGCCACAACTGGAGAGGGGAGCCGTCAGCTGTTATGGCTATAGAGATTAAGCCTATAGACGCTAAATCACTAAATTCACTGTCTGTAATAGTACACAGTAAATAACAACACTACTCACTGTGGTGTTAGTCCATTGTTGTTGTTTTGATGTCTGCTTAACTAGTTTTTTTTTTTTAAAAAGTAAAACTGAGCACTTATTCTACTAAAAAATAGTAAAACTGTGGGACACGACGTGAAATGTGGGTATTCAAATCAAGCGCATTCGCAGAACTATGAAGACCTATCTAAAACAATGTTTTTTTTTAATTTTTCGATTGCTATAAACATTTGTATTTAAAAATGTCTTCAAGTACGTCAAACGAATACAAACTCTGCTTCTTCCTAAAAAAAATTCTCTACCTCGGTTGGTCCAAGCTTTTTTAATATTGTACTTCTGTTAGATCTATCTCCCAAATATATATTTTTTTCTAAATCCACTCTGTTCCAAGAGTAAAGATTTTTTTAGTCAGAAATAAAATTGATAATTGTTTTTCACATATAAAAAAAAAACTTCATATACGAATTTTATAGGAATTTGGAAAACATTTTTTTTCTCGGTTGGACCTTTCGAATTTTTTTGGGCAAGCACAAAAATTATTTTAACTTCAAGACGCCTTCACCGCTCCCCAGAAAATCAAATCAAATCAGTTATTTATATGGACCAGAAGAGCAGTATTTCCATTCTTAATTCAGTTTTTCAATGGCTAACGTTTAATTCAAAGAAAATCCTGAGAGGTTATGAATGTTTCAGTTGACGGTCAGAAAAATAATCTTCCACAAAAATCAATTACTAAGATTTGTATTTTTTTATTTCCATTAAAATACATACGTAAGAGTTTTAAATTCAACTTTTTCATAACAAAAATATACTTGGCCTACAATATTGGAAGCGGTTTTTGGTTTTTGAATCTATGTCACATTAAAACTCATTCAATACTATAGGAAATATTTTAGCATTCTGCCCAAATACAAAAATCATCTGATATTTAAAAATCTAAAAATTAGTGAAAACAAAAGCATAAAGAATAAATTTGCTTTGAAGAGAGAAATACTTTATTTAAAGAAGTGCTGCCCTACTATATAGGGTTGCTCGATACACAGCATACTCATCAATCCTTTTTTTTTGGACATACAAATTATATAGAAATTCATTTTCATATTACACAGCACAAACAATATAAATACTACAATTTACTAATACATACAACTACAATTATAATATAAAATAATTTTTTTTTCGGTTCCCCAATTGGAACGGATGTCTGGACTGGATGCATGGATGTAGTTCAACCAAAAAAAAAATTGGTTGAAATCTGTGACCCACTAACTGTGACCTCCCATTTTGAGTATACCAAGGAAGCCTTTATCACTGACTAAACCATCTGAAATATTTAAGAAATTTATTCTGATTCATTAATATACATGGCCATTCTCGTATTTTAAGATAAAACATCTTAAATTCACTAATAAACTGATGCTAATGTAAACTAAATTAAAACCGTCATCCCATTTCCCACTAAACCGCTGTAATGGGCAGTTATCCTCGTTGGACAGAGGCCATCACCTGGTATCAGGGAAAGAATGAGGGGGATAACATCATCTCGGCTAGTTCTGCTTATAATTAACCCCCTCTAATTTCCTTCATGCTGCTTATCTCCGCCTGGATCCAGATCTTATCTCGTCTAAACGGCTGGTGAAATTCCCATCTACAGCGGCCGACCAATTCCGAATGCAATCTCAACTAATCTTATACAGCAGCTTCAAAGATTTATTTTTTTAATTCATTACGATTTTATGTTTCACTTTCATTCCTTCTGTTTAATTTGTGAGATTTTTTTTTTTTTTCAAAAAAAGAGTTAATAGATATTTTAGTTAGATATAAGATATCTTCTCTTTATATTTATAATCCTACATTCAATAGTCCCAGTTTTTTTAATAAAGTAAATGAATTTTAACTGAATATAAAATTGTATCCATTTTTTAAATCCTTTCCTAATAATCATAATAAAAACAAGTTTCTTATAAATTTATTATAACGACTTAACTCTTGTCTTGAGTGGAAAATCTGGCCATTGCCAGAACTCCAAGATATATACTACAAAAGATCTTTGGGCCACTGCCGCTTCAACCTTCGAGTAGGATTGTAGGGAACTAGATAGGGATTGTACTAGGGGATTCGAATGATTTATAAGGTTCTGATGGAATTTGGAAAAATTTTTAGGGATAAGGTCAAGGACAAATGGTATATTAAGGTAATGATATGAAAGTCATGTAGGGTTTTGTTGGTTACATAGAACGGAGCATTGAGAAAGAACTATTAACCAATGTTCTTCTACACCAAACAAATATTACAGTTCTTGAGAGAGTACAAAGTGCATTATCCCCTAACTATTAAACTGCATGGATATTTTCCTGTGGTACTTAACGTGAAGTAAAGTTTTTTAAAAAAACATTTTTGTGTGTTGAATAGACCATCTTGATTTTATTATATTGGGTTTACACTAGTAAGCCTATAGCTACATTTAAAAAATAAGGTCTTATAACCAACCTGGACAGAATGATGTAATGTATATTCTAACATTTTTTTTTTTTTTTTTGCCTGAGATTAAGAGATAAACTTTGATGAGTAAACTGTGAGTGAAACAAATATAACAAAAAAATATTTATATATCCTTCATCATAGAATAAAAACATAAATTATATCTGTAACAACAAGTAGGGTTTTAGTATGGGGATTTAGACGGGACAATTCCGTGACTGTCGGATAGAGCAACTGTAATTATATCCGTGCCTTCAGACGACTCCTTTCCTTAGGGCTTATATAATCAAGTCCGATTGAGTCTCTCTGCAATCTCAAATCTGCCGTGTCAAATTTCGAAAAAAACAATCTTTCAAAACAGGGATTGATTTTAGAATCGTGACTGTCTTATTTGTAAACACGTCGGTAAATATATACTCAGCTTTATGCTTTTACACGTTCACTTTATTGACCGTGCGTTCTTCGCTTATTAAAAGAATCCCATCTAAGGATTCTTATGTGGAGGCTATTTTCACCTTATAGTCTTTTAAAGATGAAATTGTAATTTCTCACGGGTTTAGGATTTTCCTGATATAACGTTTTCTAAACGTTTCGTTGATTCGATATTTATTATAATATTTGGATGTTCTAAGAAAAAAGTACCACATTGATAGAATTTTTATAAACTAAATATGTATACCAATAAAATTATGTTGTAGATAATGCCAAATAGCAGGCACAACCAAAATAACTATTATTTTATTTAGGATTACCTTCAGACTTTCTTTACCTCTTTACCGGGTTGTCTTCCTCATGCTGAGTGCATTTATTTTAAATAATCGTAGAGGTGATTTTAATGTTATTTTATTTTATAGTTATATTTTAGATTAATTTCTTAATTTATTATTTTCTTTCATTTTATAGATATATCTTTTTTTATTTAATATTTTACATGGGTATAATGGTTCCAATTTTCAACAAATTAATCTCGTAATTTTGAAGTTAATATTTTAATACTTTTGGTAATTCAAAAATTATTAGCTGTGTGTCTCGTATGTAGAGCAATATTTAAAGGGGTTAGCTGACTACAAAAGCTACAAAAAGTTAATATAAACAATGGTCCGATTTTCTGCTGAAAAGTAGGAAAGTTGTGTTTTTTTAAGTAAGTAAAGTTTTACTTAAAAAAAAAAAGTATTGCTTCACAGTAAACTAGACAAAATTTTTTAGTTCAAAGAAAAATACATTTTATCATGGTTATTAACATTCAAAGAGGACTTTTGAGCAGCGAAACTATTTTTTTTTTTTTGTCTATTTATTTATTTAGACATATAATAAATATAGTGATATATTATATAGTAATATAGTGGACAATAATTATAGTGATATATGAACACTAAATAATAAACAAAAAAACTATATACAATACAAAATAAAATAACCGAAAGATACGTAAATTAAAAACATAAAAACACAGTCATACCTATGTACAATCAGTACAGTACCATCAGGCAGGGAACCCCAAGCCAGCCTTCTCTCTTCAACTATAGAAAGAAAAGCAGGACTCTAAGAGATCCCTGTGTTACTCTTTCAACCGCGTCACTGGTGCTAAAGCCAGGGGTACCTCACTATTAAAAAAATTCTACAGATTTTACAATTATACTACAGATATGCCAATTTTCAGAAAGTTTAATTTTTTTATAAGCTTTAAATCCACATTAATGAAGTTAGGATTTATTAGGATATAAGTTAAGTTTCACCTCAAACTGTGAAATAAAATTATGAGGTTTTAAATACCCTCAATACCCAAAAAATACTCTTGTTTTAAGCAAAAATGACAATTAATTATTACAAAGCTTTAATTTATTTTTTTCCATGATCTAGGATATTTTATAATAATGCATAAATATTTATTTTACTTATGAAAAAATGTTAACAGTAGTTATTTTAAAAATACTTATTACCTCAAGTGATAATGAAACTGTGTTTTTAATATATCTCTATTATATGAAATGATATCTATTTACGATTTTATGAAAATAATTAAAGAAATCAACAGGTTTCTTTATTTTGAACGTAAATATATTCATCAAATTTTTAGATATATTGATAGGAATTTTGGATCAAAATTTAAAAAGATTAAAACGAATGTCACAGATTATAATTTAGAATTATGAATTATAAAAGATAGCGAAGCAAACCTAATATTATGGGAAGTCCTCCTATATATGTTTCAATCTTCATTTAACCTAACAAATTTTTTGATTTAATGTCTATAAAGTGGTTTGATTGGATTTTGAAAAAATTTGATCTCGAAAGCAATGCAAAACTGTAAAATGTATTCCCTGATTTATTTTAGCAAGCTAGATAAATAGATCCTGTCAGAAAAGATAATAAAACTCATTTAGCCCAAACCAGCAATTATTGTTGAAAGAGAAAACTGTATAATAGATTCTACTGGAGCCAGTGAAGTTCTATGAATTCGTGGTTATCTTTAGAACTCCAAATTTCATAGGTCAACTATCCAGGAGGAAGCCATTGTTTGTTCTTGAAAGTTTTGGATGACCTGAACGGAAAGTTTTGCGGGGGCCGACAGGAAGTCGTGGGACCTTCCGATAGTTATGGCAGTGTAGCTAGACCTGGTCAACCACCACTTCCGGCATACAAGAGATTATCTTTAGAATAGCAAACTAAGAAAAACATCATGAAAACAACCACTGGTTTCTATAAAAAAAATTAATTACAGATTATGTTGCATACGATTCATTTATCGTATAGGAAAAAACTTGGGCAAAATAAAATCGACTTATAGGGAAAACATCTATAGGAATATAAATTTAACAGGGATCAGAATCCTGTCTGAATATACAGGATTCTGATGTACTGTCTCCAGTTAATGAGTCTCTTTTTTTTTTTTTTTTGACATGTTGGTATTCTTTCCTGATGATGGCAGAATAGGCGAATCTCTGATGAACTAGTTTTCTTTTACCTACATTTTTGGATACTCTAATCATCGAGATTAGATTTTTCAATTTATAACCACATGTATTATTATTGACGACTATTGAAGATAGAAGACAATACTTGAGCCGATGTTCAGGTTTAGATCGTCCTCATTAGAATGCCAGCGCTGCCCTATCCGAAAGAATGGTGGCTCCCTCCGCCCTTATTGGACGGAACGAATCCTCGGACAAAGGCCAGGAAGTTCCTCCCGTGATGAGGAATAGATAACCGACCCCTAGGAGGCTGAGGAACCGTCGTGCGCGGACATTGGTAACGGCTGTCAGCGGATCATGTGTTACGCCCTATCTGATGCTGGCGGATAGGGGAGTCATCTCATTGGTCAGCAGCTGTTGTCATCTGATTAGCGGGTGGCAAGAATTGCCTCGGTCATCGTTAGTATATTTCTTTAGTTCAATTGAGCTCGACTCCAAAATCATTAATACTGTGGTTTCTAAAAGTTACAAGGTTTAAGACCATTATTCATGTTATTTTTTTTTCGATACCAACTAGTATTTTTATTTTAATACTACCAAATACTCCATAGTTGACCATAGTATATTGAAAAATGAGATAGGCTGCGATGAAGGTCATAAAAGAGAACTTAACATAGTGGAAATTATACTTTTAGGCCAACGTTTCTTTTTTAATATTCTTAATACTTTTTATTTGTTCTGTTTTTAACTTTTATCTAAATACCTTGTAACTCCTACAGTTTTCTGTAGACTTTGTATCTATTCGTGCGAGCCCTTATATTAACCTACATGGTTGGGTCGAAACTTCGCACAGGGGCATAGAACTCGTAATTGATGTCGGATTAACTTCTATGGGGACTATTTGGTACCCATATGTTTTTAATGCTCAAGAAACGCGAATATAAGGTCGAAATTGGAAACGTTCAGCGAGGAAATTCCAGTTTCCTTATTTAAACCTGGGTATTTTAAACTTGATAATAAATTAAGACGTCGTGAAAAGCATAATTTTATATACTTACTTGTTTATTTATTTGCATTAGAGCGAAAATAAACGTTTATTATATTGCAGTCAAAATAATTATATAAAAATGTTTATTTCTTATCTAGATAGACGCAATTAAAATTTTAAACCAATGAAACGAAAATTTAATATTTAATTTAATTTTTTTTCCATTTTTGTTTTGAAGTATTTTTCGAAATCAATAACTGATCAAACTTATTTTCTTAATGTTAAATACGATTACTAAAACTAAATTTTAGAGAATGCATTGGAGCGCGGTATGTACTGCACGGGAGTCTTTCTCGACGTTGAACAGGCGTTTGATCGAGTCTGGTACCCGGGTCTTCTGTACAAACTCCGAAAAGTCCTACCCCCTACATACTTCCTCATTATCCGCTCCTATCTTACTGATAGATACTTCAAAGTAAACCAAAATAATGTCTTCTCATTCCTCTTTGCTCAATCTGCAGGCGTTCCACAAGGTAGTATCCTCGGTCCCATCCTCTACACAGTTTATACAGCTGACATCCCAACCCATCCTGACACTGTCATCACCACTTACGCCGATGACACATGTTTGCTATCTGTTAATAACGATCCTTTAATTGCATCCCAAACTCTTCAATCACATATCACAAGCCTTGAAGAATGGTGTAAAAATTGGAGAATAAAAATAAATTCCAACAAATCCCATCAAATCACCTTTACCCTCCGTCGTAAACCTATGACGTCTTGTCCTACAGTAACTTTCAATAATACTCCACTTATTCCTGTTGAGCAAATCCGCTACTTAGGACTCCATTTGGATAAACGTCTTACTTGGAATCCTCATACTAGACTGAAACGACAAGAAACTGCTCGACGTTTCCGACTGCTCCAACACTTACTAGACAAACGCTCCAAACTTTCTATTAATTACAAAAGACTTATCTACATAACTATAATAAGACCTATATGGACATACGGAGTTGAGCTTTGGGGCTCCACCAAACCATCGAATTCCTATCGTATCCAATCCTTACAATCCAAAATCCTCCGTAAAATCCTTAATGCTCCATACTTTGTCACAAATAAAACCATTCATAAAGACCTTAATGTACCATATGTCGCTGATTTAGCTCGAGCCAGATATCTATCCTTTCATGATAAACTTCAGTCCCATCCAAATCCGCTTGTTTCCACTCTTGCTTCTTTCTCGATTCCTGATAATCCTCCTAGGCGTCTGAAAAGGAGATGGCCTCGTGATCTTCTTACTTAAAATTATTTAGAGAGTGCTACTACTGGGTAGTAACTCTTCAAGCCTGTACATGCCATTATTTATATATGCGCATATTTACTTGTTGTATTTGTATACAGTTGTAAATTTCATTAAATAAACAAAAAAAAAAATTTTAGAGGATGTTCAGATATAAGAGATATTATTTTATACCTAGAAATTGCTCGGACATCCTTCCAAACAAAAATAATTTTAAATATTTTTTACTTCCCTTGAGTGTATCATAGTTAAAATTATTATGAATTTCTCTTTAACAATGATTTCTAAAAACTAAAAAAAAAAATTATTTTTTCATGCCACTCGGAGCTTTTTTTCAAATCGTAGTAAAAAATTGATTTAAAATACTAACTTTTGTTAACAAAAAAGCAAAAAGATTCAAAGTAAAACAAGTTTTTTAATTTTTTTTATTTTGTCTAGTTAAGCAGAATGACAGTAAGAAGTTGATAAAGTTTCAAGAAAAAATTACCAACCATCAGTTCGAACCAAGGATTTTTACAAAACGTGCGAAATTTCACAAAATCACTAGGTTTTAAATTGAACTATTGATATTAATACTACTAATGTAAAAACAGTGGAAAATGTATATGCTGTCAACTGACAAAATTTTATCTAGTTTTTGGAGTATTTTTTTTAAAATTAATTCAGTCGATATCGCGAATTTTTCCTTACTCATCCCACTGTGCGTTAGCTTAATCAAATAATTTCCACTGTTATAACTTTTTTTTTATATGACTGCCGCCACATTTTATAAAACTTTTATAAAAATATTGATTGTAAAATTAAATTATTTTCATTTTATATCTTAAATTGTAAGATATTTGATCAGCAATTTAATAACTGCGTATGAAAAACATGCAATTGCATAAAAATGCGGGCCTTGCTCATTATTATTCATACAACCAACTTATTGATCATTTTATATAAAATAGTGGGTTTTTTGAATGAATAGTTTTTTTCATTGTAAATCCGTAGATGTGTAAATCCATAGATTATGGCCGTTAGTGGCGAGAAAATAGTGAAAACGCGTTGGGATAAATGAACGACCCCTTTTAAAAGGATTCGTTCTGGGCCAGGGGCCAAGAGGCTTAAGTACTTGCACCCGATTATCCTATCATAGTTCCACAAGCTACATTATATGACCCATTTACTGGAGTATAATAATTTTTTTTATATATGTTGATTATTTGTACCTGTTGATGATATAAAATATGTGTTTTGTATTATAGAATATAATTAATTTCTTCCCTTTATTTCTTTTGTTGAGAAGTTTTCTCTTATTCTGGTGAAATTTACAATAATAATTTCGTTCTGACAGTATATTTATATTATTAGTTATATCGATTTTTTTTTGTCTCAATTTTCTGTTTTTTGATGTGTTCACTTTATCACTGTATAAACTTTATTTTTTAAATTTGATTGAATTTTAAATTATTTTAGACGATCGTAATGTGGTAAATAAAATAGTAATACAAAATATTAAAATTTTTTTTGTCCAGACGTTGACCAGTTCTTACTTTTTTCTTTGAATTTTGAATAATGATATTGGTCGAATATTTTTTTTTTTTTTTTATAAAAGATAATTATAAACAATTTTTGTTTTAGAATTATATAATTAGGTTTATGTTTTGTTTTTTTCATTTTTCCCATATCCCCTCTTATATTTGTTTTATTGAGTCCTAGTAAAGTTGTTGTTTACTTTATGACCCTTTAAATGCTTAAAGTATTTTAAGGTGAATTTTAATAAAATAAAAAATATTTTTTTTAACTATCTTTTGTTTTGAAATTACATAATTATGTTTGTTTTTTATTATTTTTTGTTTTTAGGTTTTTTTTTTCTTATATTCCTTTTATTATATTTGTTTTCTAGTAATTTTCTTTTGCATTTTATAACCCTTTGATTGCTAAAAAAGTTTCAAGGTGAATTTTAATAAATCAAAAATAATTATAAAATATTTTTTACTTTACAATTACATAATTATGTTTTGTTTATACTTTTCTCATATCTCCTCTATTAAATTTGTTTTCTTGAGTCCTAGTAAATTTCCTGTGTGCTTTATAATCTTTTGAATGTTGAACTGAATTGAATGAACCAATGCTTTGGAATGAACCGAAAGCATTTTAAGGTGAATTTTAGATGTACATATTTTTGTGAGTTTCATATAAATCTGATATATAAGTCTTTCAGTTTACCGGATGACGAACTCCGATTTCAACATTTCTGAAGAAAGTTATTTTACTGATATTTCTAGAGAGAAAATTTATACGTTAATACTCAGTCCTATATCTCAACACTGCGATCACCTACTCTGGAGTAAATCTACTCTGGAGATATTGTCTGTACAGTTATTATAAATTTTCCTACTAGAAATATCACTAAAATGACTTTTCTAAAAAATGATGAGATTGGAGTTTGTCATTCTGTGGACAAAAAGGCTCATATATGGATGATGGTGTTCACTTCTGACTTGAATTATATTAATTCACAAGTTCACGTACATTTATTGTTAAAAAATTATTTTACTGTGGTTGTGCTGATAATTTTATATACATATTAATAATATTGTGATTAATGATGTGCCCCAAACGTTGAAGTTGTTAGAAGTAAAAAAAGGTTTTTTTAACTGTTCCCCGAAATAATAATAATATAAATATACAGTCACACAAGGAAGTTATAATTGCCAATCACACAAGACGCTCAAAATTAAACTTAAAACCAAAACTGAACACTTAGATTTACATTTGAACTAACTTAAGCCCAAATTGATTTATCGGACAGCCAAAACGACCCACATACGAAAACTACAAACCTCTCAGTCCAAAACCTGCAGGACTCCAACTAAAGCTCCATGTTACGTAACAAACAATACTTTTCATAAAGACCTTCTAATGCCAACAGTTTAACGACCACCTACGGACATACTACAAAAGATTTCACAATAACTTACATGGACATACTAACACACTTATAAAAAGTATGGCTACATTTAACATGCCCGAAAACACACTAAAAAGGAGCTGGATGAGAGATTTCCTCGTTTAGGAATAGCCTCAAATCAAGACAGGAAGGGATGCCGCTGGGCACTCCTCTCCCTCACGCCGATCAAGCCACTACATGTACTCTTACCGACAGCAAACCCGCTAATTGTCATTGCATATGACAGGTGTGGGTGAAGGTATAAAGTTTAAAAAAAATAAAATTACTTAATATTTAATTAGTTAGTGGAAATTTTTATTTTCTCTCCAAAGCAGTTTATTCGATCGTGCCCACTGAAATATGCAAGAAAAGCGCCAAAGTAGTACAATGGTTGCTAATAATAGGGAACTGAAAAAAACGACGCGTTAAAAATTTATTTAAAGAAAAAATATAATTTAAAAATAAATAGATATTTTAAAAAGCAAAGAAGCATGCCGTTAGGCACTTAATGAATGAAGAGAAACCGTATCCAAATATTGCTGGTGTAAGATTAAAATATTTGTGTTGGATAAGGAGGACACTCATCCCACTTCTTTTCAAATTTTTTTATTAATCTTTCGTAAGCATTTTGTGGTATTTGTATTGTAAGCAGCTAATCCATATTATTCAAGCTTTCCCATTTAAACCTCTACAGTTTGCCATTTGAACCTGTTAATCTACAAAAGGATTTAGAAAACCAGTCAATATGTGGAAATATTGAAGGAAATAAACTAATTTTTATTTTATATTTATTTAGTGTTTGTCAAGAATGAAAACAGAAACAATGTTAAGGGGAAAATGTATTAAGAAGAAAAAAATTAATTAACGAACAAACAATGAAATGCTGTCACAAAAACATGTCCCTTTGCTCAAACTGCCATATCATAGGGTTCATTTTATGAAAACCCTTTGTTTTACGCGAGGCATTTTTTTTTTTTTTTTTGTTATACCTTGGTTTTGATGTCTTTACATCTTTTTCATTTTTATATTTAGATGACCTTTAAATATAGCAATGTAGGATTACTATCTAATATGTTTATTTCAAAGTCCTAAAACAGTCTGCACGTTCAAAATATTTTCTTTTCTGTTTGATTAATTGTATTAAAAATAAGTTTTAATCAGTAATTAACTGAAGTTTCTTTTCCAACTTGTCACTTTAGTTTGTTTTTATTCATTGTTTGCTCATAGGCAGAATATTACAGCATCATTTGTTAAGGAAGTGCTGAAGTTGTTTTCAATACTTGAACAAATGTTTATACCGGATAAGTGGAAAAGTTCTGATATTTACTACGAACAGTAAATCCTTGTAGGAAATATGTCGGTTTTATAGATTTACTAACATAAAGAAATAAGTACTAAGCAAAGTTTGAGGGAAGATAAGAAACTTTCTTAGTTATCACAATATTATCGTACTTTGCAAAGGCTTATCAAAAATATGTTTCCGAACTTCTCTATAAAACGAATTTGATGTTGACTTTATTTGACTCATGACAAAAGCACTAAATTCATTATTATAGGAACTATTTTATAATTATTTGAACATGCATGTAATTAATTTAATTTATGCTGTGTAATCGACTAATTTATTATTGTTGCTATTGATTCGGCATGCAAGTCCGTTGTAACTAATGCATCATTTATTTTCGTTTCAGAAATACCGAAGCTTTCTGTCAACTTGATGTCTGCAGACGCTGGCGATGATAATAATGCAGAGGAAGAA
The DNA here is from genome assembly GCA_928085145.1 of Nezara viridula. NCBI lineage: Eukaryota > Metazoa > Arthropoda > Insecta > Hemiptera > Pentatomidae > Nezara > Nezara viridula. Next base: position 64,579,795 of record OV725080.1, on the reverse strand, counting down.
TCACCCAGTAAGTACCGTAATAATATTATAATATATAATACATAATAATTAAAAGAAATGTTACGAGTATCATAATGTTTATTTTAATTTATCTTATACTTTAGTTTCAAAAGCTTCGTCTACTAGCATTATAATTGGCGTTTCATTCCGCCAAATCATTACTTACCTTGAGTATTTTAAGACAATATTTTCGACTTGGACTCGGAAAAATACACAATGGATTCTTTACCAACGATTACATACTAATTTAAGCGGGAATGAAAGATTTTTAGTTGCATTATGGGGACCTATTTATATCGAAGGTGTATGGAGAAAAAACGCTGAGCTTCTGACTTCTATGATGAGTAGGACACATCGCACGTGTGAGTAATAATGAACTACCCAAAATGCTAAAAATGAAGAAAAAATATTCGGACATAAAATGGTTGGAAGACATCGCCTGCGTTGGGTGGATTAGGTGGCAGTGAATGCTCAGAAATGGGACGACTGGGGGGCTCCGAGTGAAGGAGGCCTTGACTCTTGATGAATCGTAGAGCCATCGAAGAAGAAGATGAATCAGAGATTCATGCCTATGACAAAGTAGAGAATAATCAAAAAATAAATACATGCCTATGAACATCTAGAGGAAACTAAAAATTAGCTGAATGAGGTATGGATGGTTTCTTAAAAAACCATGTATTCGAATCAATTCAGACAAAAATCACGGTTTGATGCTATCCTTTCTCTTGCATGAAATGTCATTTTCACTACACCATCCGCTTATTGTCAACAGTTAAATTTCAACATACTTGAGTCAAGCGACGCTGGTTCAAACCCGAACTGAGCGGTTTTTTTTTTTTTCTTTTTCTGTTCACGCCTTTTAGACTATACGGGGTTTTCCCGGCCAAAGGGTCAGGGCGGAGGATTAATTCCAGAGTTAAAAACCCCACTAGCACTGGGACGAGAACTCATATTTATTCTATAAACGTCATTTATCAGGCCCCTGACCTTATTAATTATGAATTTATATTGTGACAGACGCACGGAATAAATCTCCTCCCGACTTTGGTTGGATTAGGTTTGTTTGTACCTCTGGAACTAACCCCTCTGTATCGAATGCCAGAAATGGCGAAGTTGAGAATAATCGAAAAATAAAATAAAAATTTCGTCGACAGGTACAGATGAATATTTGAAGTAAAAAAATAGTATGGTATCAGAAATATGATTTCTGAATTCCTGAATATGATTTCAAATATTTGATGGAAGGAGAAAAGGCGTATTACGTTTAACGGCATTAAACAAGGATGAACTTTCCACCCACCTCTGTAATATTAGTCAAGTATTTAATAAGCAGGAAGAAGTGCAAAACGCACCTTGCCCATATCCTTTATAAACTAACGATTACGAGTTCGAGTCCCGGTGCCGGGAGCTTTTAACTCTGGCATTAATGCTCCAACCATTCCTCTAAACCGGAAAAAAACATCTATATCCGAAAAGGCGAGGCAGGAGAATAAGGAGTATTCAGTTACCAGAAGTCGCCAATCTTGTGTTTTTGGCAATTGCTTTGAGAATTCAAAGTAACAGACAGAACTGTACTTTTCTAAGAGAAAATAACTGAATGTGAGTCAATGGATGTAATGGTGAGAGATGAAGATATTACTGAAGGCCTGATTATAAATATTCTTTTTCGAAGTGTTAGATGATGGAAGCTACCTCAGAGAGCGGACGGAATGCCTGCATCCTGATGATGTTGACCGAAATACTTTGGAAGACACCCTGGAGGGACTTATTACAAAAGCAAACAGAGAGAGAGCTACATTATGGATGTACCTGGCCAGTCCGTTGGCTGGCGGCACTCACTATATTGGATATCCGACTCTGAGCCTCCTCTGAGTCAGTGTTGACTGAGCAAATACCTCTGCTTTCATTAGTTGTCACGTGACCCTCCCCCGGGCAATAAAGTGCCCCCTCAGAGTCACTTAGATCCCTTTATTACATCACCTCATATTGTAGGAAGTCTTACAATGAGCTACTTTAATTTGGGGGGACCGGGCGCAGTGTCCCGTTGCGGCAGCTCGGTCCTTGCCTCGGCGAGGAAGAGGGGACGCGGTTTCTTCTCTCTCAGTCCATTACATTGGCGGTCCCTCGGATCTAGCAGTTCTATTATTTTATTGACAGCCGTTTCATTTCATGCCCGCCCCCGAGTCATTATCACTTAGGCTTTGAACGCTTCGATGACTACCTTGTATGTTTGCTCTCAATTAGGGATGACCATCGATAGTCGATATTATCGATATTTCCCTTCCAATATTCGATATGTTACTATCGATACTATCTACTTAGATGTTATCAACTATCAATAACGTCCCTTCGATATTTTAATACTTTAATTTAAAAATTAAAACCATCGTTTTCGGAAAGCTCTAGAAATTATATATGAATTTGATCTTTAGGAAAAAATATACTAATCTTGCCTGTTTTATATATAATGTAGTGGGTACTAGAGGAAAAAAAATATATAGAAAATATTGAAAGTCATCCCTAAGTAGAGTAGCGCGCGCGGACATTTCTGAAACCAAAACCACGAACTGTCAAAGAAATTTATGTAGGATGCAAATAAATTACCATTTCGCTGAATCCGATCTATTGATGAATGGAAGGCATGATTGGTTGAATGGAAATTTCTATAAAAAAGCTGAGGATGACGAAGATGGACAGGAACTAGAAAATTAATTTTATTAAGAAGAGTAGAAGAATTGATATTTCCATTATGAGAAACAATTACCATAATAAACATAATTATTGCAAACCGAGCAATATTACAGAGACGGGTAAGTTGTCGACTTATTATCTATAAGAATGAAATAAAAATTCTCAGGAATTTCAGTCACAATGTTTTATTATTCGGTTAGCCGAAGTTTCGACCCAAACATTAGGATTGGGACAAGAACTCAAATTCTTCAGTTCTTGTCTCAAATTCCAACCGTTAGCCCTGAAGATGATCCACATGTTTGAGTCGAAACGTCGGCTAATCCAATAATAAAAAATTGTTCCTGAAATTTCTGACAATTTTTGTTCCATCCATATAATTGATCGGTCGACAACTTATCCGTCTCTATTATATTGTTCGGTTTGCAATAATTATGTTGATTATGTCAATTGTCTCGTCACCATTTTTATACATCATATAGACTTTCGCAAATTATTTGGGGGATCTAGTTTATTTTGTCCTCCATGCATTCTACAAGCTCTTTTTCGCCATTCATTGAATGGACTATAGGGAGAAGGGAAGTAGGAACTATCTAATGTTAGAGTTATCATTGGGGTATCCTAGTTACTATTATTAAAATAACTTAATAACTTAATTAATTCAACTAATGATTTGATTAAATCAATTAACAATTTGGTTAATTCAATTAATGACTTAATTAATTCGATTAAACATAAAACTATTCGAATTGATTTAGAAATCGATATAGGTTGAGTAATTGTTAAATCGTTTGTGTTTAGTAGGTCTAGATATTTTACAAAACTTCAGGTATCCATACATTTCAAAGCATACAATTTTGTTTAACGTTTTTTTTTACTTTTTGATGGCAAATAGATTCTTTTGAACTTGTAATTTCTTCAGATAAATGGATATCACTAGAAAATGTCTTATAATGGTACACAATTGAGCGTTATCATAACAAATCACTCAAATTAGTTTTCTTGGAACATCACTGGAATTCTTTTCATCTTCAGATGGTCATCCATAAAATTAATAACAAGAGGATATTTTTAGACTGTTTTATTTACGACGATTCAGTTTCGTTCTGTGGAACAGATCGCTTTTGTCTTCAGGCGTATGTTATTAATCCTTTATGTTATACACAAAACAGCGCGAGTAACAGAGCGCCATCACAAAGGGAGTATTTTTCCTAATTTTTGTTTGAGAAACAGATGAAAATTTGTCTCATTAACGAGTAAATAACTAGAATCAAATGAATTGCTGAATTTCATCCATGTTTTTTGTTTTTGAACGTTTTTTAATTTGTTGACGAATTTAATTTATCGGAATGGCGAGAGTAGTAGGACAAATTTGAAACCCCAGAAAGCCACTATCTTAATTTACGTACAAAATTTTCAGCCCTTGAGCTCAATTTCGGAGGACTACAGAGGCGCGCAATAAGTTATATACAAAGAATGGCGGCGTTGTAAGAATAAGGTTTAGACTCCCAAAAGACGTTTCTTTTATACCAACTGGATACACATACAGATTTTCTGTATATATGTAAGATTTAAGAACAGTATTTATTCTCCCAACAATTTTTCTTTATTTTATTATGACGCTTCTGGATTCACTTTCTTATCCCATCTTCAGACAAAATCTCATCCTAATATCATCTTATTTTTTTATAAGATTCTTCATAGTTATATTTTTATTCTCATAATTCATTCCTTAATTTATATTGTGGACTTCTCTATGGATAGCCTAGTCAGATAATGATACAGATACAGATTTTCTATTACCTAACTCTATTTGAAGAGGTTGTATTGTTGTTTATAAACTTCCTTATCCCCTGAAGATGGTAAACAAATCCATACAAAATAAATCAGGGCTGACGGAAAACTCTTTATTTATAATTGACTCATGCCAAACCTAATCCTTTAGGATACAAAATACAAAAGGATAAGGTTTGGCATCAGTCAATTATAAATAAAAAGTTTTCCTTCAGCCCTGATTTATTTTGTATGGATTTGTGTGCCATCCGCAGTGGATAAGGAAGCGAATTCCCTATAACAATAACTGTTCCAAGTTGAGGTTTATTAACGGCAATAAATCAGCTATAAACACATTTTGAAAAGCCCTTAACTGAGAGATTAATTTGGAAGTAATGGTATTGGATCTTATAAGGATTAGCGGCGAGGAGGGACTTTACTGCTCAGTTTAATTACACTGATGACTCTGCAAGCCGTTATGTACGTAGCCATTGCAATACCTGCCGGAATTGACTCCGGGTGTTTATGTAATCGTTTCTACATAATAGAGTGACATGCTGTGGTCATCCCCAATTCGAGAAATCATCGATTATAACCTGTCTTCGGTGAAAAGTAATGACATATGTACGTTTTTCTCCTATATGGCTATTGTCCGTTTCTAGGAAATGCGTATAGGTAATCTCACATATAAAAAAAAAATCCAATGGAAAAATCAATGCATGAACCAAATAAATTTGTCAAAGTTAAAAAATATTTATAAGTCACACCATTCTACTTTCAGTTATCAATATATAATAAAGATAAAGTATTGTCGGAGGTGCCCAGAATGGGTTTCATAGCGCAAGTTAAGCCATCAAAATTTTGGAGGGGTGCACATTTCGACGGGATTATGAATTTTCGGTGTGAATAATTTAAAACCAGGGAACAAAGAGACAATATGGACCAAACCATAGTAAGCGTAATTTTATATGATCTACGTTTATTCAAATTCTAATTTCGCTTGCAACATTTTTAAGAACAGGAGGAGCAATAAATTTAAATGAGGACAGTTTATTGGTCTTGGGAAATGGGCAACCTTGAGTATTGTGATGAAAAAAATATAATCCGCGATCTGTTGTGAATGTAAATATACAGTTTTATCTATTTGAATAGCCTAGTTCAAAAACTCTAAGGAACTAAAATTATGTATTTAAGCTAGGTATGTCACACAGCCTTGTATGTTAGTATTTTTTTTCTTAAACTTTTTTCTATTTTCTCGAAAACGATTTGGATTATACTTGTTTTATCAATGTAAAATTAAAGATATATTTTTTTAAATTGCTACTTCTTAAATACCTTTAATTTAGTTTATTTAAATAATAAACCTACTCTCATTGTCAGCATTATGAAAAATCGACATATATATATATATATAGTCAAAAAACGTGACTGAAAATCACAAATCTTAAATTTCCTTCTTTTCTGCTGAAAATCGGGCAATTGTTTATATGATTTTTTTTTTTTTTTTTGTAGATCTTGATGTCTCCTTTCAACCTTTCAAATATTTCCTTCTATATATATTTATATATATGTATATATATATGTATATATATATATATATATATATATATATATATATATATATATATATATATATATATATATATATATATGGTGTCCCGTATATCGAAGGAAATATTTGAAAGGTTGAAAGGAGACATCAAGATCTACATAAAAAAAATCATATAAACAATTGCCCGATTTTCAGCAGAAAAGAAGGAAATTTAAGATTTGTGTTTTTTCAGTCACGTTTTTTGTTCAATAGAAAGTGATAACTAAAATATATTTGGTTTAAGTAATTAAACACTGCTCCATAGTAAACTTGACAAAATTCCCTTTTAACGAAAGTAGAGTTTGTCATTGTTAAAACTATTTATAGAGGATTATTGAACGGATAAACAAAGCTAAATTCCGTTTAACAAAAAGTCACAAATTATTTGTGATTTCTGTTTATCACCTTTCAACTGTACTACATTCATTCCACTTTTAGAAAAACTTCCTCGTTTAATAAGCTTTAAGTTCTTATCAATTAAGTTGAGGTTCAGTAGGAAATATTTTGAGATTCTCTTCAAGTTATGTAAGAAATTTCTATCCAGTCTCTTAAAAGTAACCTTGTTTTCTGTAAGTATGACTACAATTAATTATTTCAAACTTTTATTTATTGTTTTGCCGTGTCATGGGATGTATTTCAATAAATATAATTGCCTAAAAACACATTTTATAAATAAAAGTAAAAAATTTAAAAATTATGATTTTTCATGTAGGAGTTGATTTTTCAAGCCCTCATTTTTTTTCTCTACTCATAGGACATCATGTATAAACTAATAATTGACAACAGACGGTGTATGAATCCTACTACATCTTGTAATATAAAATTATAAATTATACTGGATACTGAGTATAAGGAAACATTTAAAGGTATTACATTAAGCCTTAAGAGCTGCAAAAAGTATTTATAAATATGTTTCGATTTTTTTGTCGAAATGCAATAATTTTAAGTGTTGTGTTTCTTTAAGTATCACGTTTCTGTTGGGTAGAAAACGATAATTTAATAGATATAAAACGATAAAAAAATAGATGTATATATTTGTATACATATATATATATATATATATATATATATATATATATATATATATACATAAAATAGAATAGAATAGAAAATTAAACTTTATTCTGGGACTAAGTCCCTTTAGAATAACAATGATGAGTTAATACAAAGTAAAGTACAAATCTGGCCAAAAACTAACTTCTAAAAATTTTGATATTATATACATTATTTAAAAAGTATTTAACCAGTAAAACATAAAAAATAAAATATATATACAAATGAACATAAAATCTTCTCAAAATTACTTAATTGTGATGAAAAAAAGAAGAGAAACTACATATTTATATATACATAACACAATTTATAAACAATAGGCTATCTAATTGAAAACTAACTTAATACAAAATGAAATAATATCTACAGTGGTTTATATAATAATATGCAAACACTAAGATAAAATAAAGTCTTACGATACTTGTGGTGTAACGGAAAAAAAAAATTAATAAAATAACTAAAAGGAACTATTTATACGTACATTCTCATATTGGCACACATAAAGACAAAGATATAAAATATGAACATATATACCCGAAAAAAAAAGCACCACCTGAGGAGAAGAGAAAAATAAATAAATAGTAAAAATAATAGTCAAACTGGGTGACAAAGATCATTGCTGTTTTATGCTAAAACTTAAACAGTAGCCACCACTATTTACTTCACGCAAATTCAGTTCATAAAATGAAATTTATGGTGGTAAATCTTCTGTTTGGGATGTAAGGAGATATTGGAAAAGGAGGTATTTGAAAGTTGACAGGGAAGAGGCATGACGGATGTTATGTGGCAAAGAATTCCAATAGGAGACGGAGCGGGCTAAGAAGGAACGTTCATAGGTTTTTGTCCTGTGGAATGGAATATAGAGGTCAGAAACACGGGATCTCGTTTTTATTGAGTGGACTAAGGGTTTAGGCTGGAGGAGACAACAGATATAGGAAGGGTGCTGGGAGTTGATCGTTTGGTATAAGAAATTTCCAAGGAAGTATAGGCGGCGGGAAGATGGGAAGAGCCACTTTGACTCGGCATATAGGTGGGACACATGAGACCATCTCGAAGTGCCGAAGACGAATCTTAAAAAACAGTTCATGATTCTCTTCAGTCTGTCCTCAAGCTCCAACGAGAGGCCACCGTATACCACACAGCCATAGTCAAAGTAGGGGAAAATCAATGAGGAAACGAGAAGCCTGCGGATAGGTTGTGGGAGATGCTGACGAGAACGATGAAATAATTTAAGAGTACCAATAGACCTTCTGGAGATTTGAGCAATATGGGGTTTCCATGATAGGTTTTGATCAATGGTAATTCCTAAGTTTTTTACAGAGGAGGTGAAGGAGATTTATATATTTATATATATATATATATATATATATATATATATATATATATATATATATATATATATATATATATATATATATGTATACAAATATATACATCTTTTTTTTTTTTAAGTTATCGTTTTCTACCCAACAGAAACGTGATACTTAATATATATATATATATATATATATATATATATATATATATATATATATATATATATATATATATATATGTATATATATTTATACACATATATATGTATACATATATATCCTTTTTATCCAATAATCTTATTCTCACCAAAACAAATTGACAACTAGTGAAATTTAAGATTAATGATAGAATACATGACAGCAGATGTACGCCAAGGTTCGTCACTCGCTCCATTACTCTATATTACATCGACCCACAACATACCTTGTAGTTCTAACATTTTAACATTGCATATGAGACAGCAATTACAGCAAAATAAAAAATACAACATACGCCTCACAGACCCAACGAAAATATATTTAATTTAAGTAATGACTTCATAGTCAATTAGAAAAACGTTCCATCAAGTTCAAGTAGAGTTTGTGTTTGTTAAAACCATTAAAATTTGCCTTTTAATTTTATTTTTTTTCATAAAATCTTGGATCATACGATTTTTTATAGATTTTGTATAGATGTTTACTCTACATTTGTAAACATCTATACTATGTATCTCACCTCATTTGGTAAGAAACCACAACTTAACTTAATATAGACTTTTACAAATGTGGAGTAAGCCATCTGTCTAGTTAGAGCGTGATAATAGTAAAATCTCCAATAATTAAAAATATATATATAGTAACTATTTCCTTTTAAACAAAAAACGTAATTTATTATTATATTTTTTTTTTTTTAAGCATAACTTAAAATTATTCCTTTTCTGATGGAAATCGAACCATGGCTTATACAAAATAGCATTATAGTTCTTGAGATCTACTATCATCCCTTTAAATATTTTCCTTAACTTATAGCGCATCCTGTATAATTTATAGTTTTATATTACAACATGTGTATGGGGACATGCGTTTACACCGCCTTTTGTCAAAGAATTGGGCTGTAAAAGATGATTTGACTTCCATTAAATCTACAACCAATCCTAAGATACCCCACCAAGTAAGCCATGCTAAACCGCATAACTGCACTGTATTGAGAAACAGTATAGTATAGAATAGAAGGCGCTGCAATCATTGATATTAATGTTTCTGAAATATGTATTCTTTTATTTGTAATATTTATCCTCATCTTAGAAATAAATAGTAATTAAAAATATGTCCTGGCCGATACCCCTAATTCCGACTATGTAGTAATTTCTGAACTTGCATTTATATAAAAAAAATTAATACATTATATATATATATATATATATATATATATATATATATATATATATATATATATATATTAACTATATTTAATAGTTTTATCACGTGTAACTCAGGGAGCGTGGTAGCTCAGTCGGTGAGTACTGACTTCGAGAGCTTAAGATCCCAGGTTCGAATCCGGCTGATGACTTGTAATTTTTCATCGCCGTAGATCGACTTAATGGGTACTCTTAATTAAGGAGGAAAACCTGGAATTTGAGCGTGTATTATAGTATTACTAATATAAATATCCTCCTATCGTAATCAATTTGGATTAATCGGATTATCAGCTTACACTATTCCATTTAAATTTACCACCGATCATTGCCACAATTATGACTTTTATGGTTATATCAGAAACCATACAATCGTATGGGGGAAATGTATGAAATATAAATTTTTTTTGTGACTCTATAATCTCATTCTTCTAAAATTAAATAGTTATAACTAAACCAAACTCCTTTTGGCGTTCATTTATTCATAATTCATTTATCATTAAATCTTTGATAATTTATTTCCAATTGTTCTTTTTGGAGTTTTTACATTTATTTACCTGTAAGATTCAAACACCAGTTACACCATGAAAGGATTTTAAACCACGTAATATATTAGAGGAGACTACTACTGGAAACAGTTAATGTCTAAATAAATTAAACCATTTAAGTTGTAAATTTCAATTTGAGCCATCTTTCTAAACTGCAGTTAATGTGGTTAGTTCGTATTCTGAATATGATTTTAAAAAGTGTATTGTAGCAAGCCAAATATGGTATAACTGTACGATTTTTTTATTTTAGTAATTTTACTTTTGTTAATTTAACTCACCCTAAAATTATATATTTTCACTCATCACGTTCCCTATGCAATTAATATCCACCAGGCTACATCGTTCCGCACACAACTACATTGTTCTGCCGAAGGGAAGTGAGCCTGATGAGTTTGAAGGGAGGTTGGCCGATGGTCAGTTAGGTTTGACTTCCTGATGCCGGGCCCTTTGAGGATGGCCTGTGTTGACTTTGGGGGTCCAAGGGTCCTGAGGTTCTACAAGGTTGTGCAGTTGAATTACCTTTAGCCCTTGTCTTCAAGAGTGCTCAGCCTCCCAGTCAAACACTGCCATCAATATCTTTTAAAATAAAGTCTGTTTTCCTCAAACAGGTTGTTCTGAATTCTAGATTTTTTATCCCTCCTCCATCGTTCAAATGATCCAGATTTATGTAACAATTGTTTGAACTATTGGGAGAAAGAGTACAAGGCTAGAACGACATACATAGAACATCCCATTTATCAATTTATTACCTGAAATATAATATTGATAATTCTATGATTTATTGGAATTACATTAAGTAATTTTGTGAATTATATTAAGTAATATTGAGTGAATGGCAACTATATTTTTAGGGGCCGGTGCCTATATTAGAACACTTTTGGTATTCGTTTAAGTTATAGATCTACTAAAATATGATTGACTTGGATACCTCCGTGCGAACGTGTTACCTCACGATCAATCCTTTCGCTTTATTTAACGAAACGTGTTAATTCATATATATATATTCAATATAATATTATCGATGTACCCTATTCAACACACACAACTGGTAAAGCTTCATACCTCACCATTACTTAAATAACTGTTTACTTAATAAATTATTAAATTTTCCCCTGGAAAATATCCCTCCAGTTTAATAGTTAAGCAGATCCAGAAATTTTCTGATGGGGGAGACACACAGGAGAATTCCATACTCTAAAGTGATGGAATATATATATATATATATATATATATTATATATATATATATATATAATATATATATATATATATATATGGGTCTGGGGTAGACATGCGGACAAAGGCTCTTGCAATATGTTATCAAAGTTAAGCAACTCCGAGCGTGGTTAGCAATTGGATGGGTGACCGTCCACCAGGGTAATCCGCGCTGCCCGTATTTTTCACCTTCCGGGGGGGGGAGGAGGAATCCACCGCGTTCTTCTTGATGTCTGCTTCGAAATCTTTAAAATAAAATTTATTCCATCTCTATCTTTCTACTTTCGAAGCCATATGAGTTTTAAAATTCTCAATTTTTTCAACGACTTTTTTTAGAGCTTTTGTAAAAATCAAGGACTGAAATTGGGATTCGTCACTTCTCCATGAAATTTTCTTCCGTCTGATAATTCATTCATACAAATCATCGCTTCTGGGAGCTGGAAAAAGGCTGAATACTAAGATGGCTTAAAGTGAGACCTAGGTTTAGATCTTATTTGTGGAACTATAACATTCATGATTAAAAAAAAATAAAATAAAAATATAAAACCTACCAATAAAGAATTATCATCGAATTCTAAAAAAAAACTAAACCAATGAATTCCAATTATAACTCTAATAAAATTTACGTCGTTCATACAAATTATTTCTATTTTTAAGCCGAATTTCTAGAACGAACGCTCGAAGACAAAAAGTTACAAATTCTTTGAATAGGACAATTGTATATAAGAGTTTGACACAATGGTTGGGTTTCTAAGGAAGAGATAAGGTTTTGGCCAAGACCCAATAGTGTGTCAGCACCTCTGCCTGGCTCTGAACTGTAAACATCTTGGCTCCAGTTTTGGTTATGTCCCATCAAAGTTTCTTCTTCTTCACTTTCCTTCCATCAAGTTCTTGGAAGTTCTTTTTGTCTTTGTCAGACGATAAACAAGGCCGAGTTAGATAAACATTGGCCATCTTGGTCTTAAGATCGTAATTGCCGATAATTACCCAAGTAAGTTTCATTTCGATTGTGGTTTACCAAATAAAGCCTAGAGAGATAAAGTTCTCTCCCCTCCCCAATCCAAATTACTATAATCCATCCTTGTTGAGGTGGAAGTCACTATATTTAGAGTTTTGAACGATTTAGGCCATCCTTATTTTCAGAGCTTTATTTATCCTTCAAACCCTCCTGATATGTTATTTTAACTATCAAGGATTCGTTTTATACATATCCTTTCTGCGTATAAACTATTTCCACACTTGTCTACGGATTTTGATACCACCTTTGAACTTCTATTACTTTTACTCGAGGTTTTCATACATTAATGGTTCAATAATGGATTATTTCGAGAAATCAATAAGTAACATTTTATGAAATGAAGCTCCTAAGTAATTTGATGAATTAGTGAAATCAAAATTATGTAACCAGTGTAGCTATTTTTGACGTGCAGATTTGTGTTATTTTTATGAACGAGTTTTTTTTATTGCTTATGATAGGAATACACACCTACATATACTTAAAAACTGAGCTCCTGCAAAATTTTACTTACTGGCATTTTACAATACACTACATATATACATTATTATATGTTATACATAATTACAGTAGAATCCCCTGCTAACCGGTCACATAGTAACCTTCGTAATAACGATCCGGTAGGAAAAACGGACAACAATATAGATATATATATATATATTGTTATATATATATATATATATATATATATATATATATATATATATATATATATATATGTATATACTCTTCAAAGCTAAAGTTTTAAACAATAGAGCTTCGATCAGGCCAGGGACACTATTATAGCTATGTATATATATATATACATAGCTATAATAGTGTGGACATTATATATATATATATATGTAAATAGAAAGGTCCACGTTTCAATTATAAAATGTTTTCATATCTTTGAAATACGCTGTAAAACAGTATTATGCCACAATTATTTTAATATTTCCCTTTAAATTGTCTATTCATCGGATTAACAGGCTAAAAAAAAAAGATGGCTAAGGTTCCAGTCGCGCATTGGCTGGTTAAAATGGGATCTATTATCAACGAACTCAGGTCAAATTCTGATTTTACGCACTAAATTTTCTATAGAAAGAACATGTATAAATATGTAAGAGTGTTTGAGTAAACACTTCTAAAATCTTCTCAATCTCAAATCGACATTAATTGAATCACATTATTGAAGGGGCTCTCCCAAGTCACGAACCAAGTACCTAGCCTTCTTCTGTCACCAAAAAGTCCGACACTACTTTTAAGATTGATTTTTTTTTTAGTAATGAAGGGATGATTGGGCATAGGAGGTATGTAACACTTTTTATGATTTTTTTAAACTAATAAATTTTGTGTCAGTGATTGAGGAAGTATTTTTTGACCAATTGTTGGTACTTGTAGTAACTCTCTAGAAGCTTTATTAGGTTAGATTAAACATCATTTAATGTTAAATCTCTTCAATTATTATCAGCTATAATCCTTAGTATTTTGTTTTTGTTTTTTTATTTATTTTATCATTTACTTCAGTATTATTATATTGCCGTTTTGCCGTATTTTTATTTATTGTATGGTATGAATGAGCTACTCTACATCACTATTACTATTGTCCTTGAATGTGACAGATTTTAATATTTCAATAAAGAAGTTTAAAAAAAAATTTATTTTATTAATAAATCGTTTTATAAATTCTAACATCGCCTAATTTAATTTTTTTTAATTTACAAGAGGTTAAAACAGGCTATCTAATAGTCTCTTTCTTATAATAGAGTATACAAAAAAAATTGACCGTTTTATCAAATTCAAGATTTCAAAGGACTGTAAATATACTAATCCTATTTAATATTTACTAATACTTAATAATCCCTTTAGAGCATTATCTAACCTCGTTTAATTCCATAAGACTTCTTCAATAAAAAAAAAAAGCCTTAGTTTAGTTATTTGCTTCAAAGAAGAAACACGGTAGTCCTATGAAATTATCGTAATTTTAAGGCGTTTTTGGAAAAAAATGTTCATAGCCTGCTGAAGCAACTCCTGATATTATTAAATATGAAGGGAAATGTGTCCTTGACCAGTACACTGCGCGGTGTTGGTTTGAAAAATTTGGCAGTGGAGGGAGGTACGACGTTGGAAAGGAAGAAGGGCCCGGGGCGACCGTTAATAGATATTGATGAGGTTCTGCAGGAAGCTGTTGGGTCAAATCCGTTCATAAGTTCTCGTGAACTTGCCAGGGAGTGTGGTGTTTTTTTTTTTTATTCAGCCTATTAATTTATAACATGGATCTTCTGCAACGAATTGCCTTCATTTTCAGGATACTCTCAGCTCCTTCTTGAGATTAAACTTTTTACAAAGTTGATTTGGAAAGGTGCCCGTAAATCTAATCCTTACTACCATAATTTTTATATGATTCGTAATTATAAAAACGAATTAACAATCTAAGGCTATAAAATGCCTTCTACATATTATATTTTTGAACTGTAATTAAAGAAAATAAAGTGAAATTAAACTCTTTTTTTCTGAATAGTATCATGTTTATACGATTTGAAAACTGTTGAAACAAAATGCCTTGCTGTGAATGCCTGCGGACCTCAATGGCCATTCACTCCCGATCTAAGACCTCCAGTATAGCTCACCTTTGAAGCGGTCGCTCCCCGCTACCGAAGGGATCCCGACAATGCTCCAACAAGCCACCGCTGATTGTCAAGTCATTAAAGCAGTTGCCTGCCCTGATTGGGCCATGCTCGTCTATAAAACCAGCCAATGAGCTCTACAAATTGGAGTAGTTCTTTGTAAGGTTTAACTACTTCCGTTAGCTGACTTCGGCCCTTACCTCTACTCGTTCACTGAATTATTTTGCTTCTTACCATTGAGCAAAGGCTACGGGAGAGAGAGATGGCTTTCTGACTGAAGCCCCCTAAAAATGGTAAAATATAACCATCTTATATATTATTTCTAAAAGGTATTTTTTTTTTTCGGTACGCCATAACTTCGCCAATTCTTTATCAAATCCAATGATGGGCCACTTATTTTGAAGATATTCTTCTCCTTCACATTCGAAAAATAGTCATATCCTCCCGAAATTTTCGGAAAAAAAAATTATGAAGAAAAAGAAACTTTATTTGCGAATAACTCAAAAAGTGTGCATTTTTTTTTTTTATTGTACCACCCATCATAATTACAAATATTTCTGAATTATCTACAAAACAAAAATAAATCGGACAATTATTAACGTCAATCAACGTAATTTTTCAGATTATCATTTACTGCAAATTATGTAGCATTGATCAAAGAAATGCATTGTAGATATCATACTATCTTAATGTTTGTATTTCTTACAAAGACATTTTTATTTTGTGTACATTTTTAAATAATTATTTACTAGCTGACCCGGACAAATAATTCAGATAAATTATTTGTCTGTGAACTAATGACAAAATAATAAGGAAATGAAATAAAGCAACGTATCATGATAACATAGAGGAATCGTTTCCTATCTTTTTTTTTTTTTGTTCTTCCCTACCTCGCCTTTTAGGCTATACGGGATTTTCCCGGGCCGGGGGTTGAGGGCGGGGAATTTAAAATCCCCTCCGGCACCGGGACGCGAACTCGTACTTTTTAAATCTTCTCAAATCTGTTATCCGGTTGCCAGGCAACTCGCGGTGCTGTGCACACGCTTTAGCCCATTCGGCCACCCCGCCCCCTCGTTTCTTATATTCTCGATAATTGCAAACAACCAAGGAAAAGAAAAATATTTAAAACAACTACATTCATGTTTTAAACCTGCCACATATGTAACCTTTAGCTATCCCCAATCCTTAAAATGCCCTCGGGCAGTGGAAGGAATTTATTACATGTTTATATTGTATTATTGTATACTATATATGTAATTGTTTCAATAAACTTTTTGGAGGGTAAGAAAAAAAAAAAAAAAAAAAAAAAAAAAAAAAATCATGTTTTAAACATAATTAGCAGAACGGTCCCTCCCCGTTTAATGAAAGTCACAAGGACTTCTGCCACATATGTTACCCTTAGCTATCCCCATTCCTTAAAATGCCCTCAGCAGTGGGAGGAATTTGTTACTGGTATATATATTGTATTGTTATGTATACTATATATGTAAATTGATTAAATAAACATTTTGGGGGGTTAGAAAAAATCAAAAAACTCATGTTTTAAACATATTTACAAATTGCAATAAGCTGTATCTTAGCTAATAATGGTCCGATTCTTTTGATTGTTTTTTTCCGAAATTTTAAGAAAAACGTTGTGAAGGAAAGAAATTTTATTTGCAAATAGCTCTAAAAGTATAATTTTTTTTTTTTCCTCAGGCCCATAATTATTTAAAAGATTATTTATTCACAACAAAAAAAAAAAAGATTATTACAATCGAACCAATATATGCAAAGATGCAGCCTATAGCAATGTACACATGTTTTGGTCTATTACTATGAATGAACTGATGTGATTTCACTGAGAAAAAGAAAATTATTTCTTCTAACTTAATAAATTGCGTTAACTTATTTCTATATTCTATAGTCAATTGTCCATTGGCCAATATACTATACAAATTATTCATTCGGCCCAACTAGTGAATAAATATTTCATGTAAGAGCTTAAAATGACGAAACAAAGGATATCAACCTAGGAAGTTATAACATAAATAATTTTTTTTTTTAACTTTTATTATGATATTTACAAATGTATTAGTATTAATACATCAAGTAAATAAATAATATTGATCATACGGACTTCCCTTCTCTTCCGCAAACTAAGTTTATATTTGTTTCAAAATGTATTCTCAATAACTAAAGGGCCTATAATCCTATACGAGTTCAATCACATATCCGTTCATATGTTATGTAACTAATCATAGGAAAAATGATTTCCGATAGGCCCCTAACCTGGCTTTATTAGAGAAACTACATAACTGCTTCAGATCACGCAGATCTTAAACTTTTCGGCCCGAACAGGATCACAGCAGGATCTACAAAATTTCTGCTTCCTTCCAAACCTACATTAAATATTAGTTTTCTTGCTATGAACTCCACCTAGTTATCCTTATTCAACATACTCGAAAGAAAAAACGAAAACAATTTAAATAAATAAAAAGGGGACAGATCCACTTTAAAAAATCAAATAATTAATATAGCTTTGTGTAAATCAAAAAGGGAAAATATATATATATATATTTATAAAAATATTTATCATTTATCTGCCCTTATATTCTACCCAGCGATTTATGATTTACATTATGAGCATCCCTTTGGTACACTTTTTCCCTAATAGTATATTTTGAAAACGTTTTATGAAAACAGTTTGATAGCTGAACGCAGTGACAAATTTCTAAAAATTCGACAGTGAAAATGATATTTCTATATTTTATCTTTGTCCCATCCTCATTATTATAAGGCTATGTAATAGGGTGTACAAAAAAATGACTTTTATCAAATTCCAGATTTCAAACAACTGTAAATATTTTAATCCTATTTAATACTTACCAATACTTAATAATCGCTTTAGAGCATTCTCTAAGTTTGTTTTATCCCATTCGACTTCTTCAAAAAAAGCCTCAGTTTAGTCATTTGCTTCAAAGAAGAAACATGGCAGTGTTCTACGAAATTCTCGTAATTTTAAGGAGTTATTGAAAAAAAAATTTCACAACTGCTGAAACAACGCCTGAAATTATTACATATGAAGGGGAAAGAGTCCTTGACCAGTACACTGCGCGGTGTTGGTTTGAAAAATTTAACAGTGGAGGTACGACGTTGGAAAGGAAGAAAGGCCCGGGGCGACCGTTAAGGGATATTGATGAGGTTCTGCAGGAAGCTGTTGAGTTAAATTCGTCCATAAGTATTCGCGAAATTGCCAGGGAGTGTGGTGTGTCGAAAGATACTGTTAGTCGCCATCTACTCTCTATGGAGAAGGTGTCAATGGGCAGTAGACTGGTCTCTCACGAACTTACTCGTCAGCAATCAGCTAAGTGGTTAGAAATATGTGAATATTTATTGAAAATCATTTCTGATATGAGATTTTACCGGAAAATTGTCACCTATGATGAAAAGTGGGTTTACTGGCGAAATCGGAATACCTGTGAACAATGGTTGCTACAAGGGAGCAATTTGAAAAAAAAAATCCAAGCTTTGCGTTTTTTTTTAACTTTGAAGGTGTTATTTATCACGAATTCGTTCCTGGCGGCTGCTCTCTGAATTCTGAATTCTACTGCGAGCAACTGGAATGATGTACGCAAAGTTGTCAGAGATTTATCCTCCTTTGATCAACCGAAAAGGAATCTGATTCCAACAAGATAATGTTCGTCCTCACACTTCCCGTCGAACCAAAGAGTAGTTTAAATATCTTCACGGATTCGAACTCCTGCCTCATCCACCATATAGTCCAGACCTCGCACCATCGGATTACTACTTATTTAGATCCATGGCCCATTTTCTTCAAGGGAAAAAAATTGATAATTTTGCGGAAGTTGAAATTGCGGTCCAAGAGTTCTTTGAAAGCCATCCCAAAGAATGCTATCAGCGTGGGATCGAGCAATTGGCTAATTATGGTAGATAACAATTGATAACACTGAGTATTAATTGTATTTCATATCAAAGAAGAAAATAATAACACAAATATTTGTTTGTAAAACGGTCATTTTTTTTTTATACATCCTATTATTTGGTTAGCATATTAATTTCTATACTCAATAAATCAGCCGTTATTTTTTATTATAATTAAAATATCTTCCATAGATATATCATATTTTTACTGCTCATAGTGTTAACACATCTTTGAATGATCTTTCAGTATTTTATTTGGACTAATAAACAGAAATAAAGGAAATTGAAATTCATCATTTACTAACAGCTAATTTGTTTTAGGTCAATGTGGAAAGTGCAGAGCTGGAACCAGGCGGCTGAACATGAATAAATACTGCAAACGAGATTATGGTATTTTTATAAACATTAAAAATTTATTATTTTTCATATAATGTTAAATTTTGTCATTTGCATTTTGCGCATAATGTGAATCACATGGATGCCCAGAAGCACCAGCGGATTCAGGGAGGGGGGTGCGCGCCCTTCTTTCTATAAGCTAGAAAGAAAAATCTAAAAAGGAGCTATTTAAAGAAAACAGAAAAAGAGGGAAAATTCATCCTCATAGACGATGAATTTAATATTAAAAAAAAATTATTATCGTGACCAGCACTAGGGAATTCAGTCAGAGGGCGTCCCCCCCCCTCCCCCATGGATGGTAATGTGTAATGTGAAATGTATTTCTGTTTAATAAAATAATATTAATATTACGTTTTTCAGGCATTTTTGATTTAAAAACAACAAAATCTAACAATTTATTGAATATTGTTATAAATGGCTTACAATTTAAATTATTATTTTAAAATATAATCCTTATGGGAAGCAATTAATTTATTTATTTATTTAAGAGATGCAATTACAATTTTCGCTTCACAATAACGTGGAATAAATTCACTCACTATAGATACAAAACTATGATAAAATGACCTTAACACTGATAACTCTTCATAATTAATTAGTCTGAACAAGTGCTCAAATGTGAAGCTGGTAAAGATATCAGTAGTGGGAATAAAAAAATTAAACTAAGTTTAGTAATAATTTATGAATGGTATATCGGGCCATATTGTTTTCAGACACCTTACAGAATTATGAATTTGAAATCTAGGCCATCATTTATCAATTAGCAGATGAATTAGCCAGGAAACGTTCTGAAAATATTCACATTATACCCGGAAATGCCAAAAGGAGGAGAATCATTTTAATTTATGATGAAATCTGTATCACAGTAAACAGATATACTACTGACTGTTCCTTGATGGTTTCTGTCCAAGAAGAAGTAACATTTAGCTCAACATGAACAGAGCTTCCCTTGCCAAAATTACAGTAATCTATACTAGTCACTGTTGGTGAGAGTTTTTTTCGGGATTTCGATACTAATTTCTGATACCGATACCTTTCGATTCAAATCTGTGTTTATATTGTAGTATATGGATATACCGTAAGAATAAAATTTAATTTGGTACGGTTATATCTACTTTCAGCTGTAAGAAACATAAAGTACATATTTAATTGAGGACCTAATAATGTGTTGATTTATATTTAAAAATTCTAAAATCTATATTTTGATAAATCTATTTAACATTTGCAGCTGTCCTGGCTAAAGTTCTGGAACGAGAGATAATAGAAGATTGGGCTAGGTTCAATATGGCAGTTCAAAATGTTTACAAGAGAGGAAGGGACTCTGGACTTCGTCGAGGTGGCCTATCACTTTGGGTCCACTCTGGAGACCTTGCTTGTAAATGCCCCAAAATCAGAAGCAACAAGTAAGAATACCACATAAAAATTACCTCACCCTAATATCTAGTTATATTGATACCTGGTACAGTACGGTAGTATTTATAAAATATTATTAAAGATGGATTAAATTTAGATATTTTAAAATTATTAAAGTTGAAGACAGTATTTTGGCTTTATTTTCACCTTTTTAAAATTGTAATTTTTAAAAATAAAATAAAAAATCAAAGTGAAAAGAATTTTTAAAATGGACACTACAAGTAAGTCATGACTTGCTTCCTTGCTTGTTATACATGAAACTTGATAGGTTTGGCTAGCAAAATTTACTAGTTTCTGTTGCTTTATAAAGTACAATATTAATATACAATACAATTTTGTAGATCCAAATTGACAGCATAATATGTATTGATTATTACGATCTAATTTAGTAGTATAAGTATGATTTCAGAGGCTCGTGGATACTTTAATCTTTTAGTCTCTCTAACAATTATTATGGCTGGAGCTAAAGTTTTTCTTTAGTATACTAATAATAATAACTAACAGATTTTTATGGTGTTAACTTTTGTAGTTAATAATTAACTAATTAATTATTACTGCAAACATGGTTGCATCTAATAAATAGCGAAGAGTTAGACAGATACAGATCTTACTAACTTTCTCATATTATATTACACAGAACAGTATTAACAGTATTCCACAGGACATTTTAAGGGCACACAGGACATCTTTTTCGCACAGTCCACAGGACATCTTTTTCTCTCTGATCTGCTTCAATATAATCTGATATGAAAACAATTTTGAAATATTCAATGGATAACAGACCTTGCTTACCAGCACACCAAAAGATGAAATGACATCACTTTAATTTTTGTCCTGTTTTAACTTTCTTCACGGACTACTACAAAAAGTATCTTTTTATAAATATTTCAGTACCTTTGAGTAAAAATTTAGGAATTATTCATTTTTATAGTAACTGTCCATTTGTTCATAAAAGTAAATTTTTCAAAGAAAACTATTAATTAGCTTAATTTATTTAGAAAAAATTGTTATTCATGTAAAAGTGATAATTATTAACTAAATCATATGTTCATTATTATAGGTCTTACCTGATCCTTGGAAAAGAAAAGGATGGGGACCGACCAGGGTTGACAATCACACAAAGGTCAATCGTCATTGAATGGAAAGAAGAATGGCATAACCGCATGAGAAGGTTCCAGCGAAGATCGAAGCAATGTAACTAAATTGGATACAACAAGAATAGTGACCCTGTCCCTCGGGGCAAGGGAACCTGAGAGGCTGATTAATATCAATCTTGGGAGTCGGCGGTTCTGCAGATATGTCAGAGTGCATATCAAATCCAATCATAATAAATTCATTTTTTTTCTTTTTTTCTTTTCAACTCAACCGTTCATTTTTCTCTTCATAAATCTGGAGCAAATTAGTGAACTTTGTCATTGTCTGTATTTTTAAATGTCTAGCTTACAATTTTTTATCTATTTGTACAATTGGTACGAGTTATTACCATATATTAGATAAATAATGTAAATATATGCAACTGAGATCTTTTAAATATTTATTCCTTTAAATATTTTAACAAATAAGAAATTTTGAAGCAAAGTAGTTTTTTATATCCAATAAAATCTATTATTGTTAATTCAACCCAGTTCATCTAGTCAACTAACCAAATTATGTTAAGAACTTCTGCAGAACCAGTTGTGCTTCCAAAGACACCATTTATGATGTGCTGTCTGGTATTCCTTTGACTCACATGGAGACATTGTGATCAATGATACTTATGTGTCAGATTCCACATTTAATGTTTACACAATTTTTTCTTTTTTTAATATATGCAAATATATAAATGGATATATAAATATAAATATATATATATACATGTATATTAGGTGTGTTACATTGAATTAGTCATCACATTTTACAAAGTCCTTCGTAAATTTATTTAAAATTTTCTGATTAATTTTGGTTTCATTCTTGTTCATATATATTATTCCATCAGGTACTAATTGTAATATAATTTTGTATATAGGTGTTACATATTAACTTTGATTTTCTGTTTATAACAGAAATGCATACGCTTTTTGAACAATTATTTTAGTATTTTTCTATGTTTTTAATTACCTTGTAAAGAATAGTATTTATGAATAAATTTATCATTATTATTATTATTACTGTAATTAAGGATTGAGTGTTTTGTGAGGGATGTATTTTTTAATTTTAATTTTTTTTTTTCGTACTGAACCTTTACTTACTGTTATTATATCCTAGAAAACATGTGTACTTGTGAATTTTTGTATATATTTACCAGATAAAATAGAAATATAAGTGCACAAAATATTAATTTAGTTTACCAAAAGTATGTTTCTTTTACCATATCTTATTTTTTATAATAGATCACAATATAAAATTAAGTAGTTCTCTCTCTTACAATTAATTATTAAGATTTGCGCAATTGTGACATTATAGTTATTATTACACATATATTTTGATAAATTAATAATAAATTCTGTTTAAAAACAGTAAATGATTTGCTATATTTTGATCATAGTAATTATCAATCACTATTTAAAAATAAAAATGAATTTGTATTTTTAAACTTATCTCTAATGATGTATTTTATACAAGCATGTATACCTCAATATGGGTAAAGTACATCAACTATTTAGATTTTCAATATTTGCTATCAAGTTAATTCAAAATCAACAGATTATCTTACTATCTATGCCAAGATGAATTTCAAAGAATAATTTGATTTATGTGTAGCCCTCTGTCAGTGGAAATATTCCAAATTACAGAGGTATTGTCACCTAGTAAGTGGTTCTCACGATGAAGCCTACAATGTAATGTCTGTCAGATGATCTTTTATTCAATGTTAAAATATAAAGAGTAGATCATTGAATTAGTAAAGTAAAATATATATCTTGTTCATTCTAGCCCTGATGAACATAGTTTCCACTATTTTAAGTTATTTTTTTATAGCCACCATAGTGAACCTCATAAAGTATATATCTTTATTGAATTTCATCATATGTCCTTTTCAAACATGATCCTATTAGACTATAAAAATCACTACCTTTTCGTCATTATATACTCTATCTAACAACTTCAAAATAATCTAACAATTGTTCATAGTTTATGTTGTACCTTATAAAATATTTTTTATAACTTAAAGAAAACAAGCATATTTTAAAATATACCAATAGTTGCAAAAAATGAAATTATAAAAAAAGTCTAAATAAACAAGGTCTTTTCCTTCATCAATTATCTAGAGAAATATCATACTTGAACCATATTTTAAATTATGTAAGTAACCATTGTAAGAAATCGTGAAAAAATAAAAATTAATTCTAAAACTGGCATTCACTATTGATTTCATCAAACTATTGCATAACAAGCAGATTAATAATTGCTCCATAGACTGAGTTTTATAGGAGTAATAGAAAAAAAAATTACATTAGTGGCCAAACTTTATTATTCATTTCAATTTGTAATCAACTTATAATTAATATCCCTATGGTGTTTCAAAACAATTAACTGAGTTCAATTCAAACAAGTTTCATCAGAACAAGATTTTATTATATTCTGACAGTGGGTATATTCAAAACTACATAAGTTTATGAATTTCTTTCTACATTGTCTAATATTTTCATACAGCCAATAATAAAATTATTCATGAAATTAACTAGATTATTAACGAACTAAAATGTACTCTTTCTTGAACCATGGTTACTATATTTAAGAATAATGTAACAAAAGAAAGTTCATTTATTCAACCGCACTGTAATTTTCCATAAAAAATATCTTATTCTTTATTTTTTTTAATCATCATTGTTTTTTTTATTTCAAACATAAATTTATTTACTTTTTTAATATAGCTAAGTCTATATACATGATCAGCTTATATAATAGTTTCTAAGGATATTAACTATTTACGCTTTTATTTTATTTCTAATCTCTCAACATTGTAAAAAATGTATTCTTTATTTGAAAATGTAATACTAAAATAAATAAAAATGTTGATGATAATTACTGTGCACTGAATAGCGCCTATTATTTAGTAAGGATATATAAATTAGAATTTTCTTTAGAGAAAAAAATAGCGAATTGCATTTTGATTTTAACAGATAGCAAATCTTGAGATATTGTTTGGTTGTTTCAGTATTTAGATCACAAAATTAGTACCAAAACTAGCAATTCAATCAAAAATTTAAATGTAAATACATCACATTTTTAATTTTTTTTTCCCTAACATTCACTTTAAATAGTAATTAATATATTTGTAAATGTCTGTATCTAATTAATTATAAATTATGTATTAATTTTTTTTATTATTGTGTTTTTTGATGATAAACATTGAATACTATTGTAAAGTGTGTTAGAGTAATTGTCAAAAAAATATTTATAAATCAGTATTATAAATTTAATTATAAATATGTGTGAAGATTTTTATTCCCACAGATTATAGATATCGGTTGTATAGACAAATTTTTTAAATTGTTTTTTGTTTTTTCGTACATACTAACAAAAACCATTTTCAGTGCTTCTAGTGCGCTAAATACGTGTCTGTAGCAATATGTAGATGCTATATAGTATTTCTCTATGATCCTCTTTTCCCAACATATCTTACTAAATTAATGTCTAGAAATGCCCGTTACTTGCCTTTGAATTTTACTAAATGTACCAGTATTTGTGTCCTAGATTTGAACTTTATATTCTATTGTATATTATGCTATTAATTTATTTTAAAAATAAAACTAGGTATCATGGTGTCTAGAAATGTAAAACTAACTATGTAATGTTATACTTACCAGTTTTTACATTGTAGGTGTAATATATTATAATAAATACAATTTTAAAATTATTGAGTTTATTACAGTTACCAGTTTGGATAAGAAACCTTCCTTCACTAACGTTAGCAAGAATTTGCTAAGAAAGATTAGGGAAACCAGTGCATGATCAATGAAAATGAGTGCATTACTGAAAATCTACCAAGAGCTGAATCAGTTCCCCGCTGAACTGCCACAATTATCCAAAAATACCTATCATACATTGAATAAGTCTATTAGGAAACTGGATTTGACCTCTTTATAGTAATGATGAAATTAAAGGACTATACCAGGATTCTTGTCCTGCTCTCTTGAACATTAGAAACACGTTAATCAAATCTGGTAACCCTTATTACAAAAGTTTTAAACTTCATGGAGCTGGAAAAACACTAATGGCTTTAAAACCAAAGTATAGGGGTGTTATACAAATAAAATGTAAACCACAATAATTATAAATAAAATAGAAGTCATTTTTATAAAAGTATATCTTGAATAAATGAATGCATGTATATGCAAGGTAGAAACATGTTGAAATATCCATCAGGAGTTAACTATCCAAATCAATTCAATTATATTCATTTCCTGCCAACCTAATGTTATAAAATTACTTAAAATAAGCACGAAAATCTTGCCTACAAATAAAGTGAAAATTCAATATTATTCATTCACCTAGTTAGTTATTATTCAAAATCACCATTACGTAATACAAATATTTGGTTTAAATTAAATAAATTTGCACCGAAGGAAAAGAAACCATTGGTGGGTCTGCAGGATTCAAATTTTGAAGGGAAAGGGTATAATGATAGAAGACTTATTGAATAGCTACCAGAAAAAAGCTTAGAACTTCTTGAAGAAAATTAGACAAAACAGAGTCCTCAGAGAGTACTTTAAACAATGTACTGTGTGTGTAGAATGTGTTGCAGTAGAATAAATGGAAATAGATGGTGCAACATTCGGGGACTATGGTGGGTGAGGAAGTACCTCCCACCACAATTCATTAATTTTTTCCAGGGTTCATTTTCCTGTTGCAGAATAACCTCATTTCGGTTGACGATCAGTAGCCACATTTGGGTTAATGATTGATTTACACGATCCAAATATTCATGGTAAAGGCCTGCATTCACAGTTTATCCAGGTTTCTGCACTTTAAAATGAACAATGCCGCGAATACTCCACTAAACACACATAAGGGTCTTTTGGGGGTGTAAACCAAGCTTTGCAGAACTTCATGGCGATTCATTTGGAGAGAGCCACAGTCATTTAAGTTTTGGATAATCATAGAGGACCCATTTTCCATCTCCAGTGAACAACGCATCAAAAAACGCTTTTGTATTATGCCATTGAAGCAAAGAGTTCATGTGGTTGTTGTAGTTATTTAGGGCTTAGAAGCGTAAAACCCCGATGTCATCGACGTCTATAGTTCCATGTGGTGGATTGGTGGATGGTCAACCAAGCTTGATTAGATTGACAATTTCTCGATTGTCTGAAACGCATTTGCTTCCACTTCCAATCCTAACACGTCAGTGTCTAATTTTGTTGGTCCTGATCGATACGAGTTGGAAAGATCAAGATTAGAGGATTTGAACTTGAACTTTGGCATTTACGAACGTCTAATGCTTTTTGATAGACATCGCAAATTTTTTGGAAGCAACTGTTGCGTTTTCCCCCTTACGAAACTCAAGAGACCATGCAATGTCGGATATGTACCTCTTCTGATATTTGGCTGTCCATCTCACAAAAAATTGCAAAACTAAATTATTTACAACTAAACAAGTCACTATAACCTTAGAACGCCTTTGTCGCAGCAATCTATGGTTGCATTAAAGAACCAATGAGATGAAAAATCACGATCAAATAGTGATATGCACAGAAACGACATTTCTTTCCGTCCCCCCTAATAGTTGTCAAGTTAAAGTAATCCAGGATCAGGTCATGGCAATAAGGTCTTACTGACAAATGGTCTATCAGACAACTGTCGAGTATAGACTCTGAGACAGTGCAATGAATTCATTCAGTGCACTCCAGGAAAACAACTTATTGAAAGTGATAATAAATAAATAATAATAATATTTTATTATGATTAACTCTCAACAGTCCATTCTCTGAGACATATCAAGAATAGTTGTATATTTTTTTTTTAATATTTAAAAGATTTATGTCTGAAGTGTATTGCAATGCAGGTCAAATACACTGGATCGGTGCATTATGCTGCATATCAATCCTCACAATACAAACATAATGTAAAACACAAATTTTCGCAGTCGCTAACACTTTTAATTCGTGATTTTAAGATATTGCTGGGGGACGCAATGCCCAACTTGGCCAAGAAGAAACCGTATAACTATTGGTTAATGTATTTTTCTTGAGAAAAGCAATGAAAATTGAAGTAGGCTCAAGGAATTTGTTCATTGGGAGTATCTTATTACCTGGTAAAATAATTTATAAAAAGACATAGAGATATCTAGAACATTCAATAAAATTGACCATCTACGAATGTCACCATAAATTTAACATCATTAGCAAGAGAACCGTGTGGCTCATGTGGATTCAGACTACTACTTGGCGATATCAACCATCGACCTGGTTCTCTACTCTAGGTTCTAGAATGTCTTGAGGCTGCATAGGCAATTGAGAGTACTCTTAGACCAGATCGACATTTACATAACCGACATGGTTGCAGTCCAGGAAGTCCGCTGGATAGGTTCATGTCATCATGGAAAAACAACACACAATGTATTGCAGCTGCCACGAACGTCACCATCAGTTCGGAACAGAATTCATCGTTTCGAGAAGGTTTCGAAAACGCGTAATTGATTTTAAGCCGTGCCACCAAGAACATGTATCATACGCCTAAAACTTTATTGAAAAAACAATTATTGAATTCTGAGTGCACATACACCTACTGAAACCTCTTCAGATCTCGATCGAGAAAAATTCTACGAGATCCTCGACAGAAGTATTGAACAATGCCCTAGATATGAGGTGAAGATCATTATCAGAGGAGATGTTAATGCTAAAGTAGAAAAAGAAGCTGTATATGCCTCACGTTTTAGTCAGCATAGTCTACACGATAACTGAAGAACGTTGGTCAATTTTGCAGCCACGTATAACTTAATTATTTGCAGTACGCTCTCCCAGTTAAAAAGAGTACATACTGGGACATGGATAAACCCGGCTGGATCAAAAGTGAATAATATTGATCATATCCTAATCAACAGTCGGAATAGATCTAACTTAACTAATGTTAGGCACAGAATATCAGGCAGCTACTGAAACAAAAACTGGGCTTAATTAATGAGAAAATTCATACACAAGGTTACCAACGGAAAAAATCGGGTGCGCGCAACACACAACTTTCACTTACCGCTCTACTTTGAATAGAGCGGCAACATCAAGCAATGTTTGACTATAATAAAAATTTTGAAGCGCATTTTAAACGGTGCTAAAGCTTAAATCTTGCAGATAACAAATCATTCATACACAAGACCATTCAAATTACAAAACAGTCTATTTATTACATCGTCGGTAGGCAATAAAAACCTAGTTACTCTATCTGTTTTTATAAACTACACAACTTTAGTCTCTGAGCCTTTCAGGTGACAGAAACACTAACAAAAATTTCAACATTATTGAGTAATGTCATTTTAGTGATATTTCGTATCTATACAGACAGTGAGTAAGTTTATTCCAGAGTAAGTGATTGCAGTGTTAAAATATAGAACTGTGATTAAAGGTACACATTTTGCCACTAGAAACATCACTGAAATTAATAATAAAGAATGTTGAAATTGAAGTTAGGCATTCTGTCAATCGAAAGGCTCACATATGCCAAGAGAGATTTGAAAGTACATCTGAATATTTGACCTATAAATGATTTTATATATATATATAGACCAAGACTGAGTTTGTGATTCTCGCATTTGGGCAACACTAACTACTAGTTATTAAACTGTTATTTTCCATTGTAAAGTTTACTATAACGACATTACGATATTTTCATTGCCTGCCATGGATAGGTTAAAAGTTGTCACACTAATTGTAATTGGATGATGTTGGGATTTCACAAAGGGAGAATTCATCAAATTATTCACTAATTTAATTTTCTAAAAGGTTACTTGATGATTTTTTGGAATAAACGGCACATAGATACCAGATTATTAAAATATAATATCATCTCTAGAGTTATTAAACTACAGTAAATATGTTTAAGGTTATAAACATATGGCTGAAATATTTTAATGTTTCATTTCTTCTTTCACACAAGTACAATGAAATAGTTAGTATTTTAAACAATGACATTGGCTTGATTCGGTGGATTTTAAATACTTTTTTACTTTACTTCGAAAAATTTTTAAAAGGTTACACGTTAGTAAGAAAATTGCATTTAATTTCCTTCGAAACATGTGATTTAGATTTAATAATGTTAGTTTTTGAATATTATTATTTATATTTTTTTCGTCACTATCTGTTACCTTCTACAACTTTATTTATTTGATATTATTTTTTTCTGAAATTCTAAGCTTTCCAACGATATATTATACGTATACCTTCCGACTAGTATTTCCGGAGATTCATTTTCGATCTGGATTACCATTTTTTTTTTCTCCTTTATTCAATTATAAAATTCCTTCAAAAGTTATATTTAGCATTTTTTTTTGTAACTCTAAATAATGTGAGCTGATTAATTATTTAAAATAAACCATATTAAAAGTACTTTAGAGGAAGATGTATATGAACATTGGACATTTGAGCCCTATAAAGTGACATCAAAGGGGATAAGACCTAATTGATATTAAATACCACTTAATTATACAATGATACACCGAGTTAAATCAAAATCGTTAGCGCCGTTTTTGAGAAAATTGTAAAAATATGTTTCAGCGGTGATATAAAGTAGTACTTCTGGTTGGCCGATTTTAAGGAAAAAGTTGCTGTCACATCTAAGGCATATGCCTATATTAAATACGTAATATCAGTTTCGTGCAACTTTTCGTTTTTGAGCTAGACTGCTAACATACACATAGACCATTTTGCGGGACTTGGTTATTTGGACTCAGGGTACCTTAAAACGCGTATTTCCGTTGAAAACTCAGATTCGGAAATTTTTATGATCGCAATACTTTCCCTTACTATATATTACATATATAGGTAAGTGAAAGTAAAAATAAAGTATTAAATATAGGATTTTGTGAATAGCGGAGACGACTCATAAAAGAAAGAATAAAATCTGGTAAAGAAAAGTTGGATTAAATCGAGGAACTAGATGGAATAAAATTACAACAGATTATTCAATCGTGGAGTAAATTAGGAAACAGTCAACTTTAAACCAACCTATATCCCCAGCAAGGGCGAGGATGGTTCCCTACAAACAAAGATAAAGAAAATTCTCTAATGTGTCACTTGGAAGGTCTGTTAAACGAATCTGATTATAAAGAAACTCTTGAGAAAAAACTAGGCTGGAGAATCGGAATGAAAACTTTCATGAGGGTGATAAAACTGTACCTCCTCCGGATTCTGAAGAAGTTTTGGAAGCAATGCAGAGAATAGAAAATTATAAAAGCCCAGGAATATGTGGCATATGAGTGGATTTTTTTAAATATGGAAGTGAGGGCATGCATAAGACACTCCTTAACTTAACTGTGCAGATTTGGATCAACAAAATGATGCCAGCAGAACTGAAGAAATTAATTGTTTTCCCAATCTATAAGGACAATCTTCTGTACTGCCGAGACAGTTGAAGAATATTCATTCTACCTTACGAATATAAAAAAATCCTTTCAAATTCTCTTCAACTGATAGAAGAAAATACCAAACTGGGGTTTGAAGAGAATAATCTACAGTTGACCAAAGCTTTTCCCCGAGAATTATCATAGAAATAGGATTTGAGTACAACATGGCAATGTAACATATTTTGTAGACTTTAAGAATGCCTATGGCAGTGTTAGTCGCTCTGAGATTCAGAGTTGCAAACAATAGAAACTAATATCAACCTTGTAAATGACATTGATATTGATACAGGATACCAACTGAATTGTGGAACACCTTTCTGGCATTAAAACAGGCAGCTCCGCTCCTTGATTTTAAGGTAGATGAATCAAAACTAAACATATTGTGGTAAAAGCACTGAGCACTGGGGCCAAGCTAAATAATAGAACCTTATAAATTCGAAAGAGTAATCTCAGAAAATATCAACCAACCATATGTCTTAAGAAAGAATCTAGAGGATTATGGCGGCCAATCGTTTCTATTTTGGCTTGATTAGGCAGATCCACAAGCGGATCTCTGGGTGGGGGAGGCTTTCGGGCAGAAGCCACCTTAGAATAGTAAAATGTAAACCATGTTCTATGGTAAAAAATATTAAACAATTATGTCTTAGAGTGTTATTGCTCGTTTAATCACATTTAACAGGACTTCAAGAATCACTTAAACACCATTTCATACAGGTAGTTAGTATCTTTCTGTTTTTCTAAAGTAATTATCGTTATATATATATATGAAAAAAAAAGCTTGCGGGCTGAAGCTTTCCCCCCAATTAAATCCTGGATCTGCTTGTGGGCAGATCCTAATCTGCCTTTCACTCACGAATTAAACAAATGTAAGAGTTTATAAGACTTTAATGATGGTTGTTTTGATCTCGCAAGCATGGATTATGACAAAGGCAGATGGAAATGATCAGTAGGAACTTCCGGCGGATTCACAGTCCTGTGAAGGAAGGAAAGGTTTGGAGGAGA
Source organism: Nezara viridula (assembly GCA_928085145.1). NCBI lineage: Eukaryota > Metazoa > Arthropoda > Insecta > Hemiptera > Pentatomidae > Nezara > Nezara viridula. The sequence goes on along the minus strand of OV725080.1, from coordinate 64,547,328 downwards.
CGCAGGAACCAGGTGTTTTATACTTAGCATGACCTAACTATTGTCGTTTGTTCCAAATTGTAAAAGGGGGATTCTTTTTTTTTTTTTTTTTTTTTTTTTTTTTTTTTTTTTTTTTTTTTTTTTTTTTTTTTTTTTTTTTTTTGGTCCATCCCTTCCTCGCCGTTAAGGCTATACGGGATTTTCCCGGGCCAGGGAGTGTGGGCGGGGATTTAAAAGACTCCCCCGGCACCGGGACGCGAACTCGTGACTATTTTTATATCTTTAATTCATATGTCAGGTTGCCAGGCAACGGCGGTGCAGTGCACACGCTTTAGCCCATTCGGCTACCCCGCCCTAAAAGGGGGATTCTTAGGAAGATTCTCGAATTTTGGCTTAACCGTGCTAGAAGCGCTAGCGGATCCAGCCGGGGGGGGGGCGAAGCGCCCCTCCCTCTCTGGATGCTGGAAAAAATTTCAAAAAAGATTCCAAAAAGCAGCTATTTAAAGAAAAGGGGAACATAGGGAAAATTCATCCTCATAGATGATGAATATCCTAATATAATATAAAAAAAATTATTATCGTGACCAGCACTAGCGACTTCTGGCAGGGGGCGCGGCCTCCCATGGATGGAGGAAAAATTCCGAAAAAGAGACAAAAACACCTATATAAAGAAAAGAGAAATGTAGGGCAAAATCATTCTCATAACACGAATTTCCAAGTGTAATAAAAAAAAAAAAATTTATAATCGTGACTACCGAATTCAGCCAGGGAGCGCTTTCCTTTGGATGTTGAAAAAAAACAAAACACATATTTAAAGAAAAGGGAAATATAGGAAAAATTCATCCTCTCAGAGGAATGTTTTGAGATATAAAAAAAATTATTATCGTGACCAGCACTAGCGGATCCAGCCGGGGGCGCGCCCCTCTCGCCCCTGGAAGGTTCCAAAAAGCATTTATTTAAAGAAAAGAGAAATATAGGAAAAATTCATTATCATTAACGAATTTCTTAATGTAATAAAAAAAAATTATAATCGTGACCAGCACTAGCGGATTTAGCCAGAGGGCGCGCCTTCGCGCCGCAGAAAAATAATACCGATAAAAAGCATCCAAAAAACAGATATTTAAAGAAAAGAAAAATATAGAAAAAATCATCCTCTGAGACGAATATTCTAATGTGATCAATATCATCTTCCTGAGCTCAAAAATCCATTACTTGATCTTGGTTGCCTCAAGAGTTTTCCTCCATGTTCCCTATACTGAGCAACCTCTACCAGTTCCTGATTCCATGAATTCTGGCATTAGCACTTACGCCATTTTCCATCTCATTTTCGGTCTGTCCACTTTTCTTTTTCCAACCGGCTCCATACTCAGCAGCTTCTTTAGGATTGAGGTCTCGCCCATCCGTACGACTTGGCCCTTCGATCTCAGCCTTGCTGTGCGGATATATTTCACTACATTCGGCTCTTTTTATAAGTTAGCTAGTTATTGCTTACGTCTAATTCTTTATTCACCATTCTCCTTACCTGGGCCGAATATCCTCCGAAGGATCTTCCTTTAGAAAACTAAAATTTAAACATCTGTTTAATGAAAAGAGAAATATAGGAAAATTTCATCCTCATAGAGGAATTTTCTAATGTAATATACACTGACAGACAAAAAATTCCACCCACTTGATTTTTTCATGTTTTCATCTAAAAATATTTCTGCTTTGGATTGGTCTATTGTTTTTAATGAATAAATAGGTAATATTTTTGTTTGTTTTCAATCAGGAATGTTAATATAGAGGACAATAACCCTTAATCCTTAATTCAATGAAATGATTCTAGATTCCAATGTTTCCAAGATTCCAAAACGAACCATTATTATTCTACAAGAAATTAATTACATCATCGTTTAGTAGCGCGTGTTTCCTCCTCTTGCCTTCACTACTTCTTGAAGACGCCTCGGCATACTTTCCACCAATCGGGAAATGTCCCTTTGCTGGAGGATAGCCCATTCCTCCCGAAGAGCCCTTTCAAGGTCCTGCAGTGTATCAGGAAGTGTTGCACGCGCTCTTAATCGTCTTCCGAGGTTATGCCTTAAATGCTCAATGGGGTTCAAATCTGGAGAACGTGCTGGCCAGGCTAAAACCTCAATATTGTTCTGTTGAAGGAACGTCTACACTATGCGTGCGACATGTGGGCGTGCATTATCGGGCATTAGAATAGAACGATCGCCGATTTCGTTGAGGATAGGCAACACATGAGGTTCCAAAATCTCATCTACATAGCGAATAGCCGTCAAAGACCCTCCACGAACAACAACCAATTCTGTGCGGCGCTCCATTGAAATTCCAGCCCACACCATTAAGGAACCACGTTGGAAAGGTTGGCTCTGGGAAAAATTACGGGCTGCATATCTTTCGTTTCTTCTTCTCCACACTCTTTCACGCCCGTCTGGAGATCGAAGAGCGAATCTTGACTCATCTTTAAAAAGTACAGCACTGCATTCGTCCATAGTCCAATGGCTGTGTTCTCGAGCAAAATCCAGCCGTGTTACTCTGTGAGTTCTGGTCAAGTCTGGTTCTTCTTCTATTTCTAACTTCTATTGTAAGAACCAGTTTCCCGAAAACGCCTGACGGCGTCTCGTAAAGTTTCATATGGAACTCCCATGGCATTAGCTGCCTATCTAATGAAACGTCTATCATCAATAAGTGCCACACCACGCGCAACATCCTCAGCACTAAGAGGCATCTTTAAACTTAGTATTGAAAAAATTAAAAGCCAGAGACTAAGAAATGTGCTGCAAGAAACGGCACTGAACTAATGACACTGAATAAACATTTTGATTCCACAGAAACTAAACATTGGAATCTAGAATCATTTCATTGAATTAAGGATTAAGGGTTATTGTCCTCTATATTAACATTCCTAATTGAAAACAAACAAAAAGATTACCTATTTATCCATTAAAAACAATAGACCAATCCAAAGCAGAAATATTTTTAGATGAAAACATGAAAAAATCAAGTGGGTGGAATTTTTTGCCTGTCAGTGTATATAAAAAAAATATTATCGTGACAAGCACTGGCGAATTCTGCAAGGAAACGGCCCTCTCCCTGGATGGTGGACAGAAAATTCCGAAAAAGTCCCAAAAAGCAGCTATTCAAAGAAAAGTAGTTTTTGAACCGCCGAGAGATGCGGTCGCAGTTTGTTTCTATTGACTCCGAACTGAAAAACGTCACGCAGGGGAAATACATGATGGAGAAAGATTTATTTTAAAAAATATGAACTTCATTTATTCTTTCGAACAATCTTTTATTCGAGCACAAGAAAATACGTGTTTTCTCCCGGACCCAATTTTTTATTCAGTTCCAATAGATCAATCCATGCGATTCGTAATATTGGTCACGATAATAATTTGTACGTTTTTCTAAGAAAATGTTGTTCTTTTCTTAAAATAGCTGCTGTTTGGAATGTTTTCATGAGGAAAGGAACTAATTATTTAGTCTCCGATTTGTTTTGAATCTGACTATGATTGGAATCAGAAATTATTCCGAGTTTTTGTTCTTAGAGAACTCATTCCAAGCTGCAGGGCCATTTATTGTAATCTCTTTCAGATTTTGACCATGTCGGTGAATAAAATAGTCTTTTATTCGGTGCCGGCCGGTCTAAACATTAGGTCTAAGCCCGGGCAATGACGTCATCTCCACTAAAAAAATGAAATTTATTTCTCAAGCTGTTTTATCTTATGTAATATTTCAATTTTATTTCATTCAACATTTCTTTAACACAGTTTCTTTATTGATAGGCTAAAACTAATTATTTTAATAAGTTTTGTATTATTTTTTTTCTATTTCTAAGTGGATAGCGCCTCTGAAGAATGGCCGGCGATCCCCAATGGGTACCATATCAGACCCTGGTTATTGATCATATCACTTAATGAAATTATTAAGTTTAGAATAGAATAAAATAGAAAAATAACTTTATTCTGGGACACAGTCCCTTGAGAATAACAAAATAGAACAAAATTAAAATATTACATCTGGCCAAAATAAATCAATCAAAAAAAAGAAATAATGTAAAAAAAATATAAGGTAAAAATTCTATATACAAAACAAACTAAACTATATACAAAACAATTAATACTATGACAAAACACTTAAAGCTATTTGCTCTTATAGACCAGTATACATTTTTCCGAAAAAAATAACGAATTAAAAAATAAAAATGTGTCAAATTCTCTATTAAAATCCGCTCGAATGGTTAGCAAGTATCTGACTGTTTTTGTGATAGGAATTGGAATAGGAGGGATTTGAATGTGGATATGGAGGGGGAATGTCGAATTTTGATAGGGAGGGAATTCCAGAAATTGACAGAGCGAACAATAAAGGAATTTTGGAATGAGGCAGATCTGTGAGAGGGCATGTAAAGGTCAGAAGGTCGAGATCTTGTGGACAGGGAATGGACTGAGGATTTGAACTGGAGGAGGTTGTAGGCGTAAGAAGGACGATGGTTGTTGATGATTTGGTAGAGGAACGTACCAAGAAAATATTGTCTTCGGAAGGAGGGGAAGAGCCACCTTAACTCAGTGTAGTGGTGAGAGACATGCGAGTACCTCGGGGCACCAATAACAAATCTTACGCAGCTATTCATTAATCTTTTCAGTCTATCACGGAGCTCCACCGAGAGGCCATCATACACCACACAGCTGTAGTCAAAATGGGGGAAGATGAGAGAGGAAATTAGGAGTCTACGGATATGTTGAGGTAGGAGATGGCGGAAGCGATGAATGGGAAATGTGAGAAATATGGTAGGTCCAGGAGAGGGTTTGATCTATGAAAAATCCTAAATTTTTAACAGAGGAGTAGAAGGAAATTCGCTGGTCATTAAGGTGTAATATGGGAAAGTCAGTATGGGATCTAATAAGGGGCTTGGAACCAATGACAATAGCCTGAGTTTTGGCAGCATTTAACTTTAATCCATTTACATTTGCCCAGGCATTGATTCGATCAAGGTCTTCTTGAATCTTGGCAAATGCCCCCAGTAACTCAGAGGGAGAAAAGGATAGGTAGATCTGGGAATCATCTGCATAAAGGTGATGGGAACAATGGAGAATTGATTTAGGTAGGTCGTTAATGTAGGAGCTGAAAAGGAGAGGAGATATGCTTGAACCCTGGGCAACTCCAGAGGATAAAGAAAGGAAAGCAGATAGTGGTTGGTTGGGTATGGAGACTGCTTGGGTGCGTTGGGAGAGGAAAGATTGGAACCAAGAGATGGAACTATTTCAGAAAGATAATGATTTTAGTTTGTTGAAAAGGATGGTATGGTTGATGGAATCGAAAGCTTTGGAGAAGTCTAAAAGAATAAGGACAGTTAATTTTCTATCATCTATTGCAGATTGAATGTCGTTGGTAATTTTAATTAAGGCAGATTGTGTGGAATAGCCGAGACGGAAACCAGATTGCAGAGGATCAAATTGGTTGGACTTTTCGAGGAACTTGGAGACTTGGGATTGCACCAGTCTTTCAAGAGGCTTTGAGAGGTTAGAAAGAATTGAAATTGGACGGAAATCTTCGAGTGAGGAGGGATTAGACTTTTTATTTAAAGGAAGGACAATGGCTTTTTTCCAAGAGGTAGGGAATACTGAATTCTGAAGGGAGAAATTGTAGATAAAAAGGAGAGCTGGGAGGATTTCAGGTAGACATATTTTTATTAATATGACAGGAATGCCGTCTGGCCCTATGGAATTGGTGTGGGATTTCATTACCGCGGTTAACAGGTCTGTGGGAGAAATGTCGGAAAAAATAAAAGTTATTGTCGTTAAGGATATCTCTGGAGCAAAGCCAGAAGAGGAAGGTAGAGAAGAGGTATTAGCGACAGATATAAAATAAGAGTTTAAATCATCGGAGGATACAGGATAGGCTGCGGGAGGGGATCTGGAAGGATTACCAATGGAAAGTTTACGAAGCAGTAGCCATTTCGATTTGATATCAGGAGCTGAGGAAAGGGTTTCATGGAAGTAGGAAGCTTTCGCACGCCGGATCCTTGTCTGTGCCAAGTTGCGAAGCACCCTGAACGCTTGGTAGTCATCTGCAAGCCTCGTACGTCTAAAACGTCTTCGGGCAGCGTCGCGCCTCTTCTGCAGATCTTTGATTTCCTGACACATCCAAGGAGCAGGCCGGTGACGAAAGGTAAAGGTTTTGAGGGGAGCATGGGTATTGAGAATATTGAGAAGATTGGTGGTAAGAATGTCAACCATGGAGTCGATGGAAGAGCAATAATATATTCCATTCCAGTCTAGGGTTTCTAGGTCAGGTAATATTTTTTCTCGAGTAAGGGAATCTAGGTGACGGAAGGTGATAGTTCGAGGCTGGATTGAAGGAGTTTGGATATTATATGTTATTTGTATAAGATCGTGAGATGATAAGAATGATACTGGCAATTGAGAAGAGGAGAGGAGATTTTCTACAGAGTCTATAATGTAGAAGTCTAGCCAAGTGTCTGACCTGCTGGTGTGGTGGGTGGGGGAAAATGGAACTATGAAGAGGTGCAGAGAGAAAATTAGGTTTTCTAGATAGGATTTGTCATTGGAGTTAGAGAGGAAATTAGAGAGGAGGGTGGTGAGGAATCGAGGATTCGAGTCTTCAGGCTATTATGGACAAACATGGCTACTCCTCCGCCATTCCGGCTTACCCGGTCATGACGGAGGAGGGTGTGATTAGGCAAGGAAACAGAAGAGGATGGGATGCAAGGTTTAAGCCAAGTTTCCGAGATTGCGATAATATGATAAAAGTTTTGAGTGAAATATTGCAGGAACTCGTCATAGTGGGCAGGGAGCGATTGAGAGTTAACATGACAGGTGATTAGGATACTAGACATGAGAGGGATTGGGAGGGAAACAGTCAGAGTTTGGTAGAGAAACTCCAAAACAAATAGAAAATACAACAAAAAGGCGTTTACAATTAATGAAAATAGCAGAAAAGAAAGTGTAAGCTGGAACCAAAAGAAATAAAAAACATATGGTCAATAAAATATAAATTAGTGTGTAAGTGTGAAGAGATATCTCTATGCGTAGAAGTGAAAATGTTCCTTTGTAGATAATTGAGTTTAAAGTTATTTTAATGAGGATGAGGAGTAGACGAATTCTTCGTGGTCAGGCAAATATATCGAGGTCCGAGGCCTGTTCAATCAGAATCACTTTATGCCCGTCCTCCTTTTGACATCGCACCTTTCCGGCGGCAAACCACGTATATTTGATTTTCCCCGCAGCTCTCTTCTGTCGGGCAAGCCAATATAAGTGTCTGTTCGTGGGAGTCATTTCCTCACTCAGATATATCCGGTGACAGTCATTCTCCTGCCAGCCGATATCCCGAGTAGTGAGGTCCCTCTTGACTTTCCTCTTCGTTATTAAGTCGTCCCTGACTGACTGTTTGACAAAGCGCGCGATGACGGGCCAACCAAGTTTAGGTACTCGTTCAACGCACAATTTGACGCTCTTTAATTTCTCAAAGAATTCTTTTTTCGCTTTGATGCACAGTTTAGTAGTAATAAATATAAAAAAAGGATCAGATAAATCTGGATTTTTTGGCTGCAAAAGTTTTCTCTTGATGACCCGTGTCAGCAATCCAATTTTTTAACATGTCTAACCCTCTACAGGATGTCTCGTAAGTAAAGAGAAATATTTAAAACAGTGATAGCCTAACTCAGTAAATACCAAAAAGTTTATATATACAATGGTTCGATGTTCAGCAAAAAAGTAGGGAATTGAAGTTTAGTGATTTTTCATGTAAGCAGCGTTTTTTGTCGATCTGAAAGTGATAACAAAAAAACTATTTAATTTAAGTAATTAACGATTGCTTCACTGTAAACTATAAATCATTTACGTTAAATAAAAATAGAATTTGCTTTTGTTAAAACCATTTAAAAAAGTATTTTGATCGGCTAAACTCAGGTAAGGAGTGGGTCAGATGGGTAGTGGTGGGGGAATGGAAAGGGGTGAGGGAACCACCTGGTATAGAAGTGCGCCTCCCGCCAGGTCCATGTCCCTGGCCCGGCACCTATGGAATTTCGAGTTGAAACCTATGTCAATATTTAGAACCTAATATGTACTAATTTGTGCCCCAAAAATTATAATTAGTACCCGTCAGGGACCGAAGATATAAAGCTCGCAAAAGTGTCGGACCAGGGACATGATGGCCCGGCACCTATGGAATTTCGAGTTGAAACCTATGCCAATATTTTTGGGGTAAAAATTAGTACATATTACGTACTAAATATTGGCATAGGTTTCAACTCGAAATTCCATTGGAGTCGGAGCACAAAGTACCACGTGGTATACCTTAGGAGCGTTTTATCTCAGGTTCCTGATTGGCACAGATAATGATATTTTGATACAATATAGTACAGAATAGCTACAAATAATTGGTAGGTTTCAACTCATAGGTTTCAACTAATAATTCATAGGTTTCAACTCAAAATTCCATTTGTGTCCGGCTACGAAGCACCATGTGGCCTACCTAACAAGCTTTGTATCTCCGGTCCCTGACGGGTACTAATTATTATTTTTGGGGTACAAATTAGTACATATTAGGTACTAAATATTGGCATAGGTTTCAACTCAATTGGTTCGGTTGTACCTCTATAATAACTCCCTCGTATGCCTGAAATGGTGAAGTAGAAGGTAAAAGGAAAAGGTTAATGATTAAAAGTAATTGACTTTCTAATTTTTATTATTATTAAGGAATTTTCCTCCACTGCGGTTTTCTTCAACTAAATATCTTCTAAAATATGTTTCTATTCATCTCTATTCAAGGCTTGGTCTTCTCTTATGCCAGACCGCCAGGCTTCCTTGCACACCTCGTCTTTTTATTTTATCGTTTGGTCTTCCTTTATTCTTTCTATGTTCGTCTCCATCTTCTGTCATCTTTTTCTTTAAGCTTTGTGCGCAATCTTTATATAAAAACCTAATAAAAAGGCCGCATACGAAAGATACAACAAAAAAGGTCACTTTGATTTAAAAATTCAAACCATTTATGAAAAAAACAGTAACCTGATGTTATCGAATTGCAACTCACGGCCATATATATATTACCTGAAAAAACTATCTTTTCACAAAGCAGAAGGGAATTTAAAAGGCATTGCATACATCCATATGAGAAAAATTAGCAGCTTTAATTAGCAGCTCTACATTATGTTTATAAGTAGACTGATAATTCATGAGCAATGTAATTTATTAGCTTGAATCTGTATATATAAATTAGTGATTATACAAATGAAGCACTTAGTATGTACATAAACAGTCAAGCAATCAGTATACATAAAACTAAAGATGTTATTTGTTTATAATAAAAATTCATTGCTAAAATAAATTAAAATATATGTGCATAGATTAAATAAAGTGACTTTTTTTTTTTTTTGCAACGTTAAATAAGAATAATAAAAATGGAATCATACTTTTTGGTAACAACTAAAAAATATTAAATAACCACAAATAGTTAACCAAATAAAATAGAAAAATAAACTTATAAACTTTAAGTTATGGGCGTTTCTTTATGGAAGAACTGGAATCAGCTGATTCAGACTCTTCTTGGAATACGTCGAAGTTGTTACCAGATGTGTTGACAAAGGGGAGTTATCCTCAAATGCTTAATGTGAGTTGTTTTAATGCCGAAACAGTGGGCTTTTTTTGTAGTGAGTTTAGAAACGGAGAAAAAAATGAAACTGATAGTAAAAAACAATGCTGGAGAAACTGTTTCTGTTGAATTAAATGCTATTGATACTTTCAAAGATTTGAAAGAAAAAGTGGAAAAAAAGGTTGGTTTATCACTTGATCTGAAAGATATTGCCATAAAAGGAAAGAAGATAACTGAATCACAACTTGTCACTGACTATTTTGGTTGTTACCTTCCTACAATGGAACTACCTCAATCAAAAATATTTTGTGTAGTACCTGGTTGCAAAAATACTAAGGAAGGGAATCCTGAAAAAGTGTTCTTCGAATTTCCTTCTGAAGAAATAAGATGTCACCAATGGGTTCTATACTGTCAACGTTTAGCTGTAGGTTCACGTAAAAAACGACTTCACATAACTCCTGAATCCACGATTTGTAGTGATCATTTTCGACCAGACCAGTTCGTAAAAAACACAAATACTCTTTTGAAGAGAACAGCTGTTCCCTGTATGAAATTTTTCGTTGATGAATTGAAAGAACCAAATCAGTATTTTGAAGGCTATGGTTTCCCTAATACTAATTATGTTTCACTGCTTACTGAACGAAGTTCTAATTGTTTAAAAAATCATCAAGTCAGATTATGTAGGCTTTGTGCTTCAACAAGTGATGAATTTTATCTGATTTTTGATGATTTTGGGAAAAAAATGAAAATAGCTGAAAAAATTAATTTGTGTTTGCCTCTCTGTGTACAGATTACAGATGAATTGCCTAAACAGATATGCAAAACATGTTTCAAAGAGCTTAATGATTTATTTGAAATGGCTGATCAATGTAGCATATCTCAGCAAAACCTAATAACTATCAATCAGAGTAGTAGTTATAATTTCTCTCCCTATCCAATTTTATTAGAAACCCATGATGTATATGAAGATGAGAAATACTATTTTGAAACAGTTTGCCCATTGTGTGATGATGGAAAGATAAGCAATTATTCCACAGATAATTTCAACATTAGTAAAAATGGAAATGTTAATGATTTTCCTTATGAAACAAGAGGTAATTTTATTTGTCATGATCTCTATCTGCTTGATGAATATAATCAACTAATCAATGCTGGAGATGTTGAAACAAAATTTGAAGGGAATGATTCATCTTTTGCTTTAAGTGGTGAATCCCAGTCTACAATGGAAGTAAGCTCATTATGTGAACCAATCCTTACCCACAGAGATCCCATTAAAATAGAAGAAAAGTCTCCAAGACATGAAACTGAAGATATAATTAACTCTTTCTCTCAACTAGAAAGTTCCCTAGGCATAGAAGAATTCAATGATAATGGTCTTCGAAAATCACTTATGCCTGAATCAGATCCATTAAGTACAGAAACATGTAATAAAATGGAGAAAGGATTGATATTTATTTGTCGACTTTGTGCTAAAGAGTTTTCCAAAAGGTGTGATCTGCTTAGCCATTCTTATGAACATTCGTGCAGAAAATTTTATCAATGTTGCGCTTGCGTACATTTTTTTTCAGGCAAAGATGATTTAGATCAACATTTACAACAACATTTGTTGTTAGAAGACACAGTTGCATACTGTAACTATTGCCATGAACGTTTTAATTCTCCGTTACTCTTAGAAAACCACTTATGTTTTAAAGAAAATAAATGTACTCTTTGTTGTACAAATCTACAAAACAATTCCCAAATTTGTGAGCATTCAAAATTATCTGGCAGTTCAAGATGCCACATCTGTTACAAGATTTTAGGGGATGACCTGAAACTTCAGAAACATTTGCTGTATACTCATTCCTCATCTAATAGGACTCATTGCTGTGAAGAATGCGGAAAAGTATTCAAATCAGAAGCATCCATGAAATATCATCAAAGAACTCATCAAAATAATGATGGAGCTAAGCCATATTGTTGCAGTAGATGTAGTAAATGTTTCATGCGAAAATCGATGTTGATGAACCATATGTCTTCCACACATAATAATATAGTTGCTGAAACATCATGTATTACTTGTAAATTTTGTAATGAAACTTTTCCAAACACAGATGCTGCAGTAGCCCACATGGATAATGTCCATAAAATGGAGTCTATGGAAACCACTACTTACAGTTTTGAAATGCAAACTGTCAAAAGAGTATTTATTTGTGAATTTTGTGAACGTGTTTTTGTGGAAGATTCTATTCTTAATAAACATCGAGAAAAGCATTCATCAGAAAAACCTTATGAGTGTAAATTATGCCTCAACACCTTTGTCACTGAAGAAGAACTTGACAACCACAAGCATTCTCATAGAAATGATAATAAAGCGTTTGAATATTCTGTAGATTTCACTTTACCGAAGACATATTTGTGTGAATACTGTGAAAGATGTTTTCTAAATCAAATTAAATATTCAGAACACTTGAGTATTCATTTTGGCCCTGAACCATATAAGTGCAAGCATTGTCCTGTTATCAAATTTCCGTCTCTTCATGAGGCAATAGAACATCGAGAAAGACATGAAGAAATATTACCTGAAACAGAGGAGTTTGATTTCTTTCGTCCTTATGATTGTCATTACTGTAGTAAAACCTTTGCTATAGAAGATGCCTTAATAAAGCATATAAGAATGCATACAGGAGAAAAACCTTTCATTTGTGATCAGTGTGGTAAAGGTTTTTCACAAAGCTCTGGTTTATACACTCATCAAAAGGTTCATTCTACAGAAAGACCATATTCTTGTTCAGTTTGCCCAAGAACATTTAAAATCAAAGGAGACCGTGATGTCCATGTCAGAAAACATTCAGGCGATCGTCCATATAAATGTGAATATTGTGGAAAAGCTTTCATGACTCAGCATGTTTATAGCCAACATAAGAAAATTCACACAGGAGAAAGACCTTATAAATGTGATGTTTGTGGGATAGCGTTTCGAAGATCTCATGTTTTAACAGTTCACAAAAGAATTCATACTGGAGAAAAACCAAATATTTGTCAGATATGTGGGAAATGTTATCGGCAGAAAGGAGACATGTTGAAGCATTGCAGGGTTCAACATGGAATTTTTAATACCAAAAAAGTAATAAGTCCTTTACTGCCTTGCTGAGTATTATGAATAATTTGCATTTTCATAACTATTTTCTGTATTGTGCAATTAGCATCTTGATTGAAATAATGGTTATTATTGTAATATGTGTATTTTTCCAGAAATGCAAAGACTGTTTTGATATAAATGAAAGCAATTCTTTAACATCATAAATGTTAACTAGAATATTGATAAATTCTTGGTTGCATTATTTAATATTGAAAACAAAATGAAAAGTATTTCGTTATTTAAAACCCTGAAATATTTATTTTAATATTTTTTACAATGCAATTTATGGAAATTTATTAATGTGACTGGTGATTTTATTTATAAATATATCTTTTTTAAAAATTTTAATGTTTATGTTACTTTTTTATGCTATTTACATATTTGATCAATAAATGGAGCACTCAGTCGCAAAACATGATAACTGACAAATTGAAAACTTTAACAATGCTAAAATGTTTGTTAGCTATACTTTACAATCAACCAGCAAATTCCACATATTAATACAAACAAATGATACTCCTGTTTAAAGAAGAGAATTTCATTCACATTCTATCAATTATATATTAAAGAAGCAGTATGGAATCTGGTGATTCTGATTCATAAAAAATGTTAGATATCATGTATTATAATAAAGTGCCCCAATATTAATAAGTAATTCAGTTTTTTATGGAATAAATAATCTAAATTTTAGGTTAAATTAAATTTGTTTATGTTTATGTTCAGTTTAATTTCATGATCATGTTTTTCATTTTCAATAAAAACATGCATTTTAAAAATCCCTATGGAATCCATTTCTTTCATACCTAATTTATAAATCAAGGTTAATTTCTAATTATAATATCTTCTAAATATACACTAAATTGTGAGTATACTTTGTAATGGTGCAAGAAGTGTAATTTTAAACCTAAATAAAAAGCTTCCCTATCTAAGGTAGTGAAAACAAAAAAATGATTTTGAAGAATACAAATGGTTTTGTAAATATTTACATTTTATTTAGAAGTTAAGGAGCAAGAGAAAAAAGTGTCAAATGAAGGAAAAATAATTATACAACATAATATAATAAAACATATAATTTAGTATTTATATTTTAATCATAATTGGTAAATATGAAGAGCTGCCTTATATTTTTAGAGATTATTAGTGCAATTCCAGAATAAGTTTTTATAAGAATCTGTGCAATGCTGCTGCATGGAATTACAGTATATTCCATAGACTGTAATTAAGCTAAACTCAATTGTTGGTCAATGTCTTGATAGCTAAACAAAATACATTTTATTATTTGATGTAATTTAGTACCTCTGTGTGTATATATATAGATAGATAGAAGATAGATAGAAGAATCAACTTTATTCTGGGACTACGTCCCTTGAGAATAACAATATAAATTGTACATAAAATTAAACATTACATCTGGCCAAAATGTATATTACAATAAACAAAAACAAACAAACAAACAAAAAAAACAACTAAAAAATAAGGGATAAAAGAAGTGTTTACATAACTGTACAGATATCGGAAGCCATAATATGAGAAATAATGTCCTAATACTGCAAAATAGTTGCTATACACAATACGCTATGAAATTATAAATGAGCGACAAATAATAATAAAGATGTTATAGTAATAGTAGTATGTTCGTAGAACCTAATAGTATAATCGAAATACAATAATAGTGTAATCGTACATACACAATATATACACCCAATAATACAATAATAGTGAGAATACAATAATAGTACAATAGTATATATACAATATACATATATTAATATATATATACATATACATACATACACATATACATACATACAATGCAACAATAGTATAATAATACAATATAGGCTACCCAGCGTCTGATTGAATTGTAAGGAGGAATTGGAAAAGGAGGGTTTTAAATGTGGATAAGGATGGTGCATGGCGGATTTTAAGTGGGATGGAATTCCAAAATGTGGTGGATCGGACAATAAAGGAGTGTTGAAATGAGGCCGATTTGTGGAAAGGGGTATAAAGGTCGGAAGGACGAGATCTTGTGGAGAGGGAGTGGATAGATGACTTGAATTGAAGGAGATTGAATGCGTAGGACGGACGATGATTATAGATTATTTGGTAAAGGAATGTACCTAGGAAGTACTGTCTTCTGAAGGAGGGGAAGAGCCACCCTGACTCGGCGTAGTAGTGGGAAACATGAGAACGTCTCGGGATCTCATTGACAAATCGTACTAAGCCATTCATTATTCTTTTCAGTCTGACTCCAAGTTCCGATGAGAGGCCACCGTACACTACACAGCCGTAGTCAATGTGGGGGAAGATGAGGGCGGATACTAGGAGTCTATGTGTGGATATGGGTAGGAGATGGAATATATATATATATGGAATATATATATATATATGGAATATATATATATATATGGAATATATATATATATATATATATATATATATATATATATATATATATATATATATATGCTGATTAGAAGCATTTACGAATATTCAGAAAGACCTAGATAGGATCAGTGCCTGGGTAAACTTGAATAAATTAAAGTTAAACGCAATGAAAACTCAGGCCATTCTTATAGGTTCCAACTCCCTCCTTAGATCCATTTCCACCCATACTTACTTGATTATTAATGACCAACCAATCTCCTTCACCTCCTCTGTAAAAAACTTAGGAATTACCATTGATCAAAACTTATCATGGAAACTCCATATTGCTCAAATCTCCAGAAGGTCAATTGGTACACTTAAATTATTTCATCGTTCTCGTCAGCATCTCCCACAACCTATAAGCAAGCTCCTCGTTTCCTCATTGATTTTCCTCTACTTTAACTATGGCTGTGTGGTATACGGTGGCCTCTCATTGGAGCTTGAGGACATACTGAAGAGAATCATGAACTGTTTTTTAAGATTCGTCTTCGGCACTTCGAGATGGTCTCATGTGTCCCACCTATATGCTGAGTCAAAGTGGCTCTTCCTGCCGCCAATACTTCCTTGAAAATTTCTTATACCAAACGATCAACTCCCAGCACCCTTCCTATATCTGTTGTCTCCTCCAGCCTAAACCCTTAGTCCACTCTATAAAAACGAGATCTCGTGTTTCTGACCTCTATATTCCATTCCAAAGGACAAAAACCTATGAATGTCCGCTCCGTCTCCTACTGGAATTCTTTGCCACATAACATCCGTCATGCCTCTTCTCTGTCAACTTTCAAATACCAACTTTTCCAATATCTCCTTACATCCCAAACAGAAGATTTACCACCATAAATTCCATTTTATGAACTGAATTTGTGTGAAGTAAATGGTGGTGCCTACTGTTTAAGTTTTAACATAAAACAGCTTTGTCACCTAGTTTGACTATTATTTTTACTATTTGTTTTTCTCTTCTCCTCAGGTTGTGCTTATTCTTTCGTGTATATTAGTAAAATATATTTTATACTTTTTGTCTCTCTGTGTGCCAATATGAGAATGTACGTATAAATAGTTCTTTTTTTTTTTTTTTATTACACCACAAGTAATCCTAAGATTTTATTTTATCTTAGTATCTTCATATTATTATATAAATCACTGTAGATATTACATTTTGTATTAAGTTAGTTTTCTATTAGATAGCCTATTGTTTATAAATTGTGTAGTTATGTATATATAAATATGTAATTTCTTTTCTTTTTTTTTTCATCACAATAATAAATAATTTCGAAAAGATTTTATGTTCATTTATATATCTTTTTTTTTATTTTTTAGTGGTTACATACTTTCTAAATGATTTATATAATATTAAAATCTTTATAAGTTAGTTTTTGGCCAGATTTGTATTAATTCATCATTGTTATTCTAAAGGGACTTAGTCCCAGAATAAAGTTTAATTTTCTATTATATCATATTATATATACATATATTGTATTGATACTAATTTTCTTGTTTTAGAACTACATAAAAATACTAGTTTATTTTTGAGTATTTTACATAACAAGTTTAAGAAACATATGAGCTATAAGGTTTATGTTACTAAATTGTGGGCACCAATTTAGCATTAAGTGTAAGTACTCTGATTATTGTAAAAGTTTTTCCACCATTTCAGTAATGATGGGATACACAACCGCTAGCGAATACAGGATTTAATTTAGGGAGGGGCTTCCGCCCGAGTTAAAAAAAGCTATTTTTTTTTACATATATAATGATAATTACTTTGGAAAAAATAAACTAACTTCCTATATGAAATGGTGTTCAAGTGATTCTCTAAGTCATAATAAATGTAATTACATGAACAATAATACTTTAAAAGATAAATTTTAATAATTATTCCTTGAAACATAGTTATATTTTACCATTTTGAAGGAAGGGGGCTTCAGCCCGAAAGCCTCCCATTTTCCCCATAGATTCTGTGTACCCAACACACCAAATATTTTTGAAGTGTTGTAAGTTTTCTAATTTCTAGGCATATTTGATTTTATATTCGCTAACAATTCCTCTTTGCCTACCGTGAGGTTGGCCAGTAACAATGCCAATTTGTTTAAGGTAGGGATGATATAAATTACATATTTATTTCATTCACTATCTTCAACTGGCATATAATATAATGAATATAAACAACTCTTTATTGGCTTTACTCAGGGGTGTCCAGATGAGGGTTTTTTGAGATGGGCATATTTTGGCAGATTTTTGAATTTTTGAGGGGGTACATTTTGGCAGGCTTATGAAGTTTCATACTAAGGGACAAAGGAAAAATCAGGGAATAGATCAAAGCAAGTGTTATTGTATATGATCCACAATTTTTCAAATTTTATCTTCGCTTACTCTGTTTTTAAGAAAAGGTGAACAATAAAATATCTTGGGACTGGGGAAGATATGTTCTTGTACCATCGACATGGGAGGGAGGATGGGCACTCCTGGCTTTACTCGTTTTGTAAGTTAATAGTTTTATAAAGAAAAAATCTGGAGTAATGAATGAAAAGCTGCTCAATCTGATATAGATAACATCAATGCAAAAGAGTAGTGGGCAAATCACTTATTACAAAAGGAGTGTTAGACTTGTGAGCTAACTTTTAAATTTAATGTGTCTGAACATTATGAATGAGCTCTACACTGTAATTACCAGCAAAATCTAAGTGGCAATTGAACTATGTAACTGTTTTTGTAACTAGCCTTATAAGGTGGAATACAACATCCATCATGAAATCCAAGCTGTTGAAGGAGGGTAAGTTCCTTCAACTAATAACCAAGTTTCAATGCCTTTTGTCAACAGGAGATAGAGCATTGTAGTTCTAACTATATTTTTTCTTCTGGGAGATGAAGAGACTATTACAGTGAGGCTGCCAACAAAAAATGGAGTAAAGAAAGCACTGAGTGATCCTAGATACTAAGTGAAATAAGAAAACATAAAATAGGTACGTTTGAAATAAAAAGGTTATTTTTACATTCAACAGTGGAATAAGGATAGTAGTCAAGTTTTGAGGCCCTCTAAGGTTCGTTCTCAAAAATTGTCAACATAAAAAATACATTATAAAAGATTATTATTAAATAGACGGGGTGTCAATTATCTAAAACAAAACATGCTATTATAATAAAAAAAATCCCCGTCTTCAATTAGCAACTTTCATTTGGCAGATCCCCAAGTCATTAGCCATCTTGTCACTTCTGATTAAAACCTAAATCAATATTTTCTGAGATGTTTCTAAAGTATACTGTTCAGGAACCTCTCCAAAAGCTATCAGATAAAACATATTCGTCACATTGTAAGCTTAAAGCACTAGCTCTAGAAATAATCGCTTGAGTAAGTAGCTGAAGATTGGTAATTGGATGTAGAGTTCTTATCAGCAAAGGTTGAACGATGATGTTATGATAAATTCGAAAGATTTTCAGAATATCGCAGCTGTCAGAACAATGTTCAAACTTAATGTTGAAGTAACTATTGCCCAGCTTTTAATACTTGAAGCTCACAAAGGAACAGTAGAAACTCAATGTTTTAATTATGCTGGGCCCACACTACAGGCAACTTCCAGACAACCGACCTGGCTAATTAAGTATGATGTCCTCCGCCATTATTTTTCAATAGATTCCAGGTCATCGAGATTTAATTCGTCATTGGAACAGGATACACTCTCAAGCTTCGGTTCTATTTCTCTGCCATCATTACCAGTATGCTAAATTTGATAGATGTTTCAAAGACATCATAACGGGAGTCTAGTAAAAAGAAACAGACCCATGTTTCAGCTTCCTGACTACCACTATCTTCAAATTCACCAACACGGGATAAATAAGAGTGGCTTTGGATCAAGGTTCCAGCTATACTAGATTTAATGACGTAAAAGAAGGACTTATCAAATATCAGCGGCTAAGTTTCATTCTAGCTATTAAGGAAGCCCTAACTTAACTACGCGGAACGAAATCGAATAGCGAAGTTGCCCATATTTAAGTCATGGAATAAAGTAGTTAATAAATAAAAAACAAATTTATCCTCCTCGTAATAGTGTTCATTGCACGAACTCAGAAGAACATAATTAAGTTCATGTAGTTTGTTTATCAAATTGTAAACTGAATTTAATACCTTTATTAAGTGTCGTATGGTATGTCAAGTATGTAATTACATACTTGACAAACATAGACTTTATAGTTAGTTACATAATTTCATGTTGTTTCTGAGACCGATTAGGAGGGGCTGGGCGTGACCAGTTGGAAATCCAAGTGGCGGGACTTAGTTATCAGTGAGTTGCGTGTTATCATGTCTTTTGTACACTTTTATCTTTCGGCAAATCATTAATTTTAAATTACTATTTATATTTATCTGTTTAGAATAAGTTCAATGTCATTGATACAAAATGAATACTTTCCTTTTGGTATCAATTTTATTTATAAACTTATCATTTATTTTGTCTTTGAAAGGAATCATTAACTCAGAATGTAGTTGTAATTATGCAAGTAGGGTCAAAAGGAATTTTCAAGATAGTAATTTTTGTAACTTGACAAGTTATTTGGATATTATGCTCAATACTAAACAGCCTAAAAAAGATGTCATGGGACTTATACCTGGAGGAAATTACTTTATTGGTACAAACAAACCATTTATTATTGCTGATGGTGAAGGACCTGAAAGGGAAGTTCATTTGAATAGTTTTTTTATTGATAAATATGAAGTAAGCAATGAAGATTTCCAAAAGTTTGTGAAGAATACTGGTTATGTTACCGAAGCAGAGAAATTTAATGATTCCTTTGTTTTTGACATGCTTATCAGTAACAAAATCAAATCCACAATAACTCAAGCTGTTGCAGCTGCTCCCTGGTGGTTACCTGTAAAGGGAGCTAACTGGAAGTATCCCGAAGGGCCAGATTCCAATTTAAAAGGTCATTTTAAGTTTCATTTACATTTACTAATTATTTACTATTTTAATTTATGTATATTATTTGAAATGTTTGTAGGCTCTTCATTCCTATACTTATCTCTGAAAGATTGAAGCTGTCGACAAAATTTTAATGTGTAAGATCTGAATTGAAAACCAGTTTAAGTAATATCTGAAGTTTAATGTAACATTCTTATACACTTTGCGTGTGTGTTCAAACACTAATGACTACTAATTAGTTTTATTTGTTTTTTTGTCCGTTATTTAAATTTACAGACTTTGAAATATTACTCTGCATGTAGAAATTCTTTTTCCACTTTTTGGTTGCTAAACATAGTTCAATAATCCTGTTTTGGTGAGAATTTTTGACTTACTAATGTCTGTTGGGTAAAATATCTAGTATTTTGATATTTATCCTAAATATTTTATTTCAATAATAATTGTTTTTGAATAGTGAAAGGAATAATTATAAGTGGGTCATATATTTAGAGTGAAAGTCAAGTTCCTTGATAAAATTTTATTGTATTCAGATAAATATAATGGATCTCTACGCTTTCCCTTGCAAAGATGTGGTACAATATAATTGAATAGCTTTTAAAAATATGTATCACAAGTCACAGATTTTTTAATTGGTCATATTTTCCCTCTCCCCATTGTATAAAAAATAAAAAATGTAGTATTTTTTAAGACGTTCTTATCAATCAATTTTTGTTCATATTTACAAGGCATAAGAAGTTTTATCTTTACATTGCGGTAGTACACTCCTTAGAATGTCTTATGCCTAGAAATGTCCTGTTTCATTCTGGTATACTTATAATATATCTGAATTGAAGAAATCATATCGCCATCAAACATCTAGAAAATATTTAGATGATTTGTGTTCTGAGACCAGATTTTATTTCTAGAGTACCCATTAATAATTTAATAAATGGTAGTATGACATAGAATAAAACTGTTGAAAAATAGCTCATTGTTAATTGACAGTTTCAACAGTTCCAAACACTTACCTAAGTATCATATCTGTGAAATACTTAATAATGATGGTAGTCTCCAAAATGTTTTCATTAATGTAAAATCTTTTCTTTTTTTTTTAATTGCTGTTCTTTTATTTTGATTATAAATGCATTAATAGATGGTTAATTCAGGACGAACAAGACATCCTGTTATACATGTCTCTTGGAATGATGCTACTGCATATTGTAATTGGGCTGGAAAACGGCTTCCCACTGAAGCTGAATGGGAAGTTGCTTGTAGAGGAGGACTTAAGGGGAGGTTGTACCCTTGGGGAAATGCCCTCACCCCAAATAACAAAACAAGGTTAGAAATAAAGTTGTTTATTTTTAATTGCTAATATGTGAATTGAACTCAGTACATAGAAATATTCTGTTAAATATTGATGCCTCAAACTGCTGCCCAGAACCCATATTAAGAATTTTAGTATTATACGGGTCCAAGAATTATCTTGGAGTCAGAGTACAATAATCGTTCTGAAACAGAAATATTGATCTATTTGAGTGTTAGAGTGATTTTAATACATTTAAGAGCTTCCAACAAAATACTTATTTCAATAAATTAATCATGTTGTGTATGGATTTGTTTAGAATGAATATATGGCAAGGAGAATTCCCATTGAACAATACCAAAGAAGATGGTTATTTGTCTACTTCACCTGTGGATGAATATTCTCCAAATAATTATGGCTTGTATAATATGGTTGGGAATGTTTGGGAGTGGGTTGCAGACTGGTGGGATGTTAAACATATTCCAGGAAGTCTGGTATGTATTAGGATTTTGTTTTAATCAAAAGCAAATAGCCTTAAGTTTGATATCGAAAGCATTTCAACAGGAGCCCGATGATGACGAGAATATTAGTTTGTTACCCACTTTAACTTTCTAGATTCTAGTGGTGATGTTTTTTTGTTGGTGGGAGGGGGGGGGGATGATATTTATTTTATAGTGTACCCATGGAGTGAATCTCGACCTTCCTAATATATTTTTTTTAATTGATCTCATATAGAGACTGCTTAGCAATTTGATTTTTATAACTTTAATTTAAATAATCACAGTTATTTTAATAAATTATCTAATAAGTGATTACATATTACTAGTTGGTCCGTGCTAATAATTCACAGAAAATTTTATTTAGTAAAGAAATAGCAAAACAATGTGGAAATAAGTAGATCCTATGTATTATGTAAGGAAGGAATTAATATTTGTTCCTTGGTTGATTACAATATTCCATTTAACATAATATACAAAAATATTTGTACAAATTGCTTTGCTGGGACTTATTTTTAAATGCTGTCTGGAAAGATAACAAAGGTAATAAAGCCTCGATCATGGGATTTTCAAAATTATTAAAAAAAATAAAATGATTTTTTTTTTAGGTAATTTAGTAATCATTCTAATTATTGGTACAACCAAGAAAAAAAATGCATTCTTTTTGAATTATTCGCAAATAGAATTTCTATTCCTTCATAACTTTTTCCCATAAATTTCGGTGGGATTTGACTATTTTTCGCATGTGAAGGAAGAAAAATATTTTCAAAATGAATAGTCAATCATTGTATTTGATGAAGAACTGACGAAGTTATGGCATACTGACAAAAAAAAAACACTTTTTAGAAATAATATATAGGATTTTCTAGAAGCATTAACTCCACATTATAAAAATATCATTCCGCTTTTTGTTATATTTTGCTCCTTTTTTTAATAACTATTGACGGATAATCCATCGGATTTAATTTCTCTGATAACCAATTAGACATTTAATAGTTAATAAATTCATCATAGGCATAGATATTCATCTATATATTATTAGTGAAAACTGACATTTCATTTTATGTATCTAGGTATATTAAAAATGAATCATACTCGTAGATTATAAATAATAGGAAATTATATTACCTTACAGTGTCAAAAATCCCACCATTAAAATTAGTAAAAACTTATTAACATTACTTGAAGTTGGGTTGTATACTTATTGTAATGTTTATTTTGTTTTCCATGATAATTTAACGTTCCATTTAGTTCCTATTTTAACTTATGTTGGAAAAAGGGTATATTTGTTAATGTTTTAATTTATTGGATTATTATTATTTTATATATATATATTTTTTTATTTTCTTGGTTCAAAGTATTATTAGGTTATTAATTAAATAAATGAGTAATATTCTCACCCATAGCTTTTTGATAATGGTACTAAAATAATATTATGAAATAATTATGTAATATACACTGGCAGGCAAAAAATTCCACCCACTTGATTTTTTCATGTTTTCATCTAAAAATATTTCTGCCACTTGTAAAAAAAGTTGTATTTGTAAATAATACTTGGTATTTATAGATAATACTTTATAGAATTTTATAATCTTTTTTACCTTTAATAATCAAAATGTGATTGGGTAAGAAAGATTAGAGAAAAAAAATTGAAAAACGAACCATTATTATTCTAATAGAAATTAATTACATCATCGTTTAGTAGCACGTGTTTCCTCCCCTTGCCTTCACTACTTCTTGAAGACGCCTCAGCATACTTTCCACCAGTCGGGAAATGTCCCTTTGCTGGAGGATAGCCCATTCCTCCCGAAGAGCCCTTTCAAGATCCTGCAGTGTATCAGGAAGTGTTTCACGCACTCTTATTTGTCTGCTAAAACTTCTCAGGCTAAAACTTCAATATTGCTCTGTTGAAGGAACGTCTGCACTGTGCGGGTGACATGTGGGCGTGCATAATCGTGCATTAGAATAGAACGATCGCCGATTTCGTTGAGGATAGGCAACACATGAGGTTCCAAAATCTCATCTACATAGCGAATGCCTGTCAAAGACCATGAACAACAACCAATTCTGTGCGGCGCTCCATTGAAATCCACACCATTAAGGAACCACGTTTAAAAGGTTGGCTCTGGGAAAAATTACAGGCTGCATATCTTTCGTTTCTTCTTCTCCACACCCTTTCACGCCCGTCTGGAGATCGAAGAGCGAATCTTGACTCATCTTTAAAAAGTACAGCACTCCATTCGTCCATAGTCCAATGGCTGTGTTCGCGAGCAAAAGACAGCCGTGTTACTCTGTGAGTTCTGGTCAACTCTGGTCCTCTTACTGGACGAAAAGCCATTATCCATACTCATTTAATCTTCTCCGAGCGGTACATTCAGAAATTTGCACACCTCGAACTTCTTCGAGCTGATGAATCGCTTGAACAACGGTAAGGTGCCGATTTCGTAAAATTCTCAAAGTCAAAAACCGGTCATCCCGTGATTCTGTTACCCTAGACCGTCCAGAACCGGGCCTTCTGTTGTAAGAACTAGTTTCCCGAAAACGCCTGACGACGTCTCGTAAAGTTTCATATGGAACTCCGATTGCATTAGCTGCCTATCTAATGGAACATCCAATCATCAATAAGTGCCATACCACGCGCAATATCCTCAGCACTAAGAGGCATTTTTAAACTTAATATTGAAAACATTGAAAGCCGGAGACTAAGAAATATGCTGCAAGAAACGGCACTGAACTAATGATACTGAATAAACATTTTGATTCCATAGAAAGTAAACATTGGAATCTAGAATCATTTCATTGAATTAAGCATTAAGGGTTATTGTCCTCTATATTAACATTCCTAATTGAAAACAAACAAAAACATTACCTATTTATTCATTAAAAACAATAGACCAATCCAAAGCAGAAATATTTTTAGATGAAAACATGAAAAAATCAAGTGGGTGGAATTTTTCGCCTGTCAGTGTATATTTGTATATTTTTTTTTATTTTATCCCTTATTAAAGAAGATGGGATTCAGTGGTGAATTTAATACTTGGTAGAGGCCCAGGGAAATCTGTCCATGGGGCACATGATGTCTTTCCACGTCCCTAAATAACAGAAAATATTGATGTGAACATGCTTATGGAGGAAGGGTGATAATGAAGTGGGGGGACCTCTGAAACAGATATCCCCAATCCTTGGCTATCGTGTTGGAATATCATTTCATACTTAAAAGGTTGTTACTGATTGAGCACACTGGAATCGTATCTACCCTTAGTTACATCTATACTTTTTCTAGATAACACTCCACTTGGATTGATTTCTAGAAAATATAATCTCTTAGTTATAACAATGAAGTGTTAGGTTTTCTTTAATCATACCTTACTTTATTTTTTTCTGGGTCTTCTGAATAAACAAATACCATGATCTCTAGAAGCACTATGTTCTAATGAGTTTGCTAAATTTATTATCACTTGAACATAAAAGATTCTATAATTTGATAAATTTAATGTTTAGTACATATATATATTATTTTGATTGTTTCAGACTGGTCCTGAAAAAGGTACTGATAAAGTGAAAAAGGGTGGCTCATACATGTGTCATAAAACTTACTGTTATCGACACAGATGTGCAGCTCGTGGTCAGAATACTCCTGATAGTAGTGCTGGGAATCTAGGATTTAGATGTGCCCGTAACGCAGATTAAAAGCAACATTCACACAAATTTTATATTCTAGTTTATTTATTCATATTGAAATTCGGTTTATTCAAATTGAATTGGTAGGAAGATTATATTTGAACTTATGGACCCTAAAGCATCACTTACTTTATTTATAATTATGTCACATTAAATGTCAATTTTCAAGGATAAAATTAATAAAACGTGAATACTATATAATATGATAATTTTAAAAATAGTCCGAACTCCATTCTTGTTCTTTTTTGTAATAGTATTTGTCCATGTTGTTCCAAAATTCAAGTTTTTCTCTGATAACCAATTAGACATTTAATAATAAATTCATCATAGGCATAGATATTCATCTATATATTATTAATGAAAACTGACATTTCATTTTATGTATCTAGGTATATTAAAAATGAATCATACTCGTAGATTATAAATAATAGGAAAACATATTACCTTACAGTGTCAAAAATCCCACCATTGAAATTAGTAAAAACTTATTAACATTACTTGGAGTTGGGTTGTATACTTATTGTAATGTTTATTTTGTTTTTCCATGATAATTTAACATTCCATTTAGTTCCTATTTTAACTTATGTTGGACAAAGGGTATATTTGTTAATGTTTTAATATATTAGGTTATTATTATTTTATATATATATTTTTTTATTTTCTTGGTTCAAAGTATTATTAGGTTATTAATTAAATAAATGAGTAATATTCTCTTGTTAGTATGTAATCTTTAATATATATATTGTGAAAATTCATGTGATCCTAGATCCTAGGGTGCTAGAAGCAATTGTTTCTACCCAAGTATCTATGCGCAAATCAGAAATAAGTCGGGAATTTAGGGAGACCAGAAATTACATTGTGGACTCATCATTTTTTATATTTTGAGTGTTATTTTTCTATTTACATATTTTGTTAATATTACACATTAACAGTCTATTATCGCCTACTTGTAGAGCTATAAATAATTTAATGTTTATCATATTTATTGAAGTTCTGTGAAGTATAGGTTAGCTTCTTATTCTTATATGAGAATAATCAATATTATTCTTTAAATCAATTATGACACATTATGTCAGACTGGCCTGGAATACTTTTTTTTTATGGTTAGGCGTTGTACAAAATTAATTGTGAAAATTCAGGAAGTTTACTTCAATCAATACTTCCTAGTCAATTATTTTCCTATGCAGGAATTTTATTGACATGTAAACAATCAGTCTGTCTGATTTTAAAGTAATACTGCATTATTTTCCAGAATTAAAAGCAGTGTGAAATATTGTTATTTATATATTACATTATCAGAGATTGACCCAGTATTTTTTTAACGAGAAGTGAAGAATTCAGATCTTGTATCTATTTTTATTATTATTATTATTATTAATTTATTTTTGAGGAAATTTGGTAAACTTTATGAAGTATTATAACTGTAAACTGTATATAGAACTGATAATTAGTATGAATTCTGTTCTGCTGTCAATCTATTTTCTTTATTTTTTTTTCATTATAGGTAATTTTAATGGTTTAATCATAAATTGGAAGATATTGATGATGTTTGATTGTGATGATATAATAAGATAAGTGTTGGTTGGAATCAGTCAAGATGAAAATCATAGTAAATAAAAAAGTTTTCTTTTTTGTTACATAAGCTAATGTTTCAGCTAAAATTTCTAAACCATTTTTAGTGCTTGATTGAACTGCTCTACAAATAATTATCTTTAGCTAGTTATTATTCTTGTTCATAGCAATTTTGAATTTTATTTCAACCTATTATTTTTTACATAGAAATTTATTTATTTGTTTTTTTATTTTGATTGCTTAAAAGTTCACCATATATATGTTTATGTAATGTACTGACAGAAAAAAAGAATTAAATTAAAAAATATGAAAGCTGAATTTTAATATGTAACATTACTGCAAATTATCCTCAGTCAATTTATTTTAACAAGGTAATTCAAAAAATCAATATTTCAGCATATTTTAATTTTCATTTTTTTTTTTATTAGTATGTGATTCTAAACAAGAAATTGTGATGTTGAAAGTGACAATCCCATTAATTATAATTAAAGTTCTATATTATTTTAATGTTTTACTGGTGTGCCATGGATTTGGGAGAGTGGATGATAAAGGGTTCTAGGTAAATGCAAAGGTTTATTATTGAAAATAATATGACAAAATTATTATTGATTATTTTAAGGATGTATTGTTAAAAATAATAAACCAAAAGTGCAGTTTTAACAGATTGTCTGTAATGCCTGTTTTCCCAACTAGGGTCAGTTCATCGAGTATTCTGAATCCCTATGTATTCTTAAAGGTGACCTATTGATTTTCTATTGCAATTTAGTTTATAATGTTAAGTTAGTGTCTTAACATTATTAATTTAATTAACATTAGTGACAATAATTAATCAGTGTCTTTATTAATCCTAGTACCACCATTTTTTGCTTTGTTATAACATATTTAAATTATATTTTTATTATTCTATTTGCTAATTGTAGTCCTTTTTGATCTCATTGTGTATGTCTAAATTTGTTACAATAATAATTCATGTACATTTAATTTATCTTTTAAATTATCTATATTTGAAAAATAATGTTTGTTATTACATATATATGTATTATAAATTAATCTTACTTTCTATTTTTTAAAGTTTTCATATTGCCTTATGGAATTTATTTTCAAAATTGTATTAGCAGCATGGGTCAATTACTGTGCCTACAATTACATTTTTGAGCTTGAATTGTCTTCCAGATTTAACATGGTATTTAGCCATTTAACAATTGTACTTAATGTTGTACTTATTTTCCTGTGATAACTTCTTTATTATAGGCTGACAATATGGTTTTTATATCTATTTTCTATGTTTGGCATTTAACTGTAAGCAGATTAATAAAGTTTTTTTATGACTTAAGTTAATTTAATTGTTACCACTCTCATAGAACTTAATAAGAACTTTTTAAAAAGTTAATTTTTAATATTTAGGGAAATAACTAGTTGGATGTTGTGAAATTTAATTGTGTATTAGTGTTATTTGAATGTATTAAGTACATTAAAAAAAATAATCATCTTTTTGAGCCTATTATTTTTAAAAAAATAGAGATTGAAATTAACTCTTATTTTTCTCTTTAAACGAATATAAGTCATAATGTGACTCATTTTTCAAAGAAAAAATAAAAGCTTTGAGTTTTATATTTGAAATAAAAATTAAAGACAGATTTTAATTATTTCAGTGTAAGAATAAAAGATATATTTGAAAACCGGGGTCTAATATTACATTTTCAGAAGCATAGTTTTTGAATAATTACTATTTTATAATTACGCAATCGTGTATCAATTTCAATTTTTGTATTTCTTGGACATTTACTAGTAGAAGTTGGGAATGTTTTAATTTAGGTTTTTGGACATGATTTTCGAGGTATAAAGTTTCATTGTTATTATTTTATATATCGTACAATTTAAAAAAATGGTGTCGTTCATCTCACAATTTTTATTAATAACCAGGGGTGACTATCCTCCTCCACTCCCCAAGCTCAATAGTGCAAGAACCCTCCCCCTTTTCCAATGTATTTTACTCCTGTCTTCTTAAAAACAGTACAAGCGAAAACAAGATTAGACAAATCGTAGATCATTTACAATTACACTTGTTGTGATCTGTCCTATGTTTTCCTCCTAGTTTTCTGTTTTGAAACTTTTCACTCCGAAAATTCATAGCCCCGCAGAAATGTGCCCCCCTAAAAAATTCAAAACCCAGTCAAAATGTGCCCCTCTCAAAAAGCTTTATGGCACAACTTGCGTCATGAAACGTCCTTCTTAGCGTCCCTGCTTATAACCGTACTAAAAATAATTACATTTCTGTTCACATAGAACTTGTTAGTATTAGATTTTTTAAATATATTTCTGTGCTTAAATTTTTAAAAGCTATCATACATTTTCCCTTATTTTTTATCATTCAGTTTACTAACCAATTCTTCATAGCTTATATATAGTCATTTTTACTATGCATTAATAGTGAGAAATTGTTATTATTTCAATTTAAAAAAAATAATGAAGGTATTTTTGAGGAAGAAAGTTTTAAAATTCACTATTCAACCTTATCGTACTATTTCAATTAGGATTATAGCTATCTGATATTTAGGAAATATTAATTAACGTGCATTGAAACGAGTTATAGTAAAATTGTTGATTATTTATTATTAAATGGCGCTGCAACCCACAAGTTAGGGCCTCCTGTAATGGTTTCCGCCAGTCCTGTCTTCTTTGAGCCACTGCTCTCCAGTTTCTTGTTCCCAGGATGGAGTGAGCGTCCGATGTCAGACCATCCTGCCATTGCAGCCTTTGGTGTCCATATCTTCTTTTAGCTTCGATC
Organism: Nezara viridula; assembly: GCA_928085145.1. Classification (NCBI taxonomy): domain Eukaryota; kingdom Metazoa; phylum Arthropoda; class Insecta; order Hemiptera; family Pentatomidae; genus Nezara; species Nezara viridula. The sequence continues at coordinate 64,517,459 of OV725080.1, read as the reverse complement.
TTCTCATCAATCTTTCGAGTTTTCTCCTCTGGGCTCATCCTAGCCACATGACCATCCCACCGGAGCCATCCCACCTTTATAAAACAGATGATGTCCCTATCCTTGTATATGGTCATTATTTCTTGGTTGGTTTGTTCACCTTCTCCAGGTGTGTCCCTCTGGATCCTAGATTGGTCCCAAAATCTTGAACACCTTCCTTTCGAAGCGGCGCAAGTTTTCCTCCAATGCCCTGGTCAGCGACCACACCCCAGCAACATAGATGAGAACAGGCTTAATTAGAGTTTTGTACAGTCGCAGCTTTGTTGTTTGGGAGATTACCCTGCTTTTAAGCTGCGGGACTAGTCCAATGTAACATCTGTTGGCTGCCTGTATTCTTCATTGCCCCCTCCCTGCATTGTTGCTAGTAACTAGAGACCCCAGGTATATAAATTCGTTCACAGTATCGAATGAGTATCTTTAAACTTTGATGCATTCGGGTACTCTTCTTGTAGCATTAGTGCTCATTTATTTGGTCTTGGACTGATTAACTTGCAGTCCAAACCATGCATCTGCTGTCTCAAGGCTTAAGAAGGCTTCACTCATGATGTAAGTCCTACTTATGATGTGGATATCATCAGCGTATCCAAGGAGCTGCACCGTGCAATTGAAAATCCTTCACCAACCTGAATTTCTGACTGCCTAATGGCTCCTTCTAGGACAAAATTAAACAGTAGGCAGGCCAGCCCATCCCCCTGCCTTAAGTCCTTGCAGGTGGTGAAAGCATCTGATAACCTGCCCTCCACTCGCATAAAGCAATGGACGGATTGTTCGATGAATCAAACATACCAGCTCTCTAACAGTTCCTCTCACATTGTCATACGCATCCCGGAAATCGATGAAGAGGTGGTGGGTTTTAATATTATATTCACCGGCTTTCTCCTACATCATTCTCAGAGAGAAAATCTGATCAGTCATTCCTTTACCCCTCATAAAACCTGCTTGATATTTTCTTATTTCTCTCCCGGCAAAAGGGAGGAGCCTAATGAATAGTATTCGTGAGAGTATTTTGCAGGTGCATGACTAAAGAGAAATCTCTCGCATTCAAGAATATCGCCCTTTTTGTGTATTGAGCAGATTATGTTTTTATACCAGTCTGATGGGATTCTTTCCCCTTCCCAAATTTCTAGGATTATTTGGTGCAGGACATTGGTGAGTTCTTGGCTACCTGATCTCAGCAGGTAAGCCATCTGTGCTGGGAGCCTTGTTGTTTTTTAGGTTTTCAATGGCTTCCTCAACCTCCTCAGAGTCCGGGGAGGGGAGGACTCAATATCATCTGCTTGTGTCTCCATACTCATAGTGGGTGGATTAGCATCTCCTAAGAGATCATAAAAGTGGCTCTTTCATCTGTCCAATATTATTTTATTTTTCTTGTTTAGGAGGGTACCGTCTGAATCTCTACAGGCAGCAATCTGGTGCTTGAAGGGTTTCCGGAACCCCTATTCACCAGGTTATAGAATTTTCCTACTTCATTTTGCCTTCGAAATTCCTCGATTGTCTGGAGCTCTTGAGATTTCTGTATCCTTTTTTTCCTCCGGTTTGAGCGTTTTTCTTGTCTTCTCAACACTTTACATGCGTCTTCCGAGCCCCTAGTTTTTCTCTATAGGGTCAGCTTGCGAGCTTCATTCTTGAGGGCGGTTAGCTTCACATTCCTCATCAAACCATGGTTTCGTAAGGGTGAGAGACCCCGTCGGCAACGACTTTCACCGCTTCCTTACATTTTTCCCAATCGTCCTCAGTATCATCTTCCAGGGTCAAGGTTCGCAGTTTTTCGTCCATGGAGTCAACAAAACGAATTTTTCTTTCAGGTTCTTTGAGCTTCTCAATATTCCACTTGGGATGACGTACTCTTCTTCGGTTCCGGATGGTAGAGATTCTAGCCCTGATTCGAGATATGACCAGATAGTGGTCAGAGTCGACGTTCGCTCCACGGTATGTCCTTACATCTCTTAGGATTGATATGTGTCTAGTGCTCATCAGAATATAATCTATCTGATTCAATATAGTCCCGTCATTGGACCTCCATGTTGCTTTATGTATCCTTTTATGTGGGAGCAAGGTGCTACCAACCACTAATCCCCTTGAAGCAGCAAGGCCCACCATGCGTCTGTCATTATTATTCGATACATCATGCAGACTGTTCATTCCAGTTCTTGGTTTGTAGGCCATTTCCTGCCCAACATTTTTTTTTTTTTTTTGTCCTCCTCTTACTCGCCGTTAAGGCTATACGGGGTTTTCCCGGGTAAGTGGGTGTAGGCGGGATTTATAAGACTCCCTCGGTACCGGGATGCGAACTCGTGACTATTTTTAAATCATTTGAGTCATACATCAGGTTGCCGGGCCACGGCGGTGCTGTGTACACGCGTTAGCCCATTCGGCTACCCCACCCACCCATTCCCTCCCGACCTGGACATTGAAGTCTCCGATCACAATTTTTATGTCAGATTGTGGGCTTTGGTCAATGCTCCGCTCCAACACGGAATAAAAGGCGTTCTTGTCCTCATCTTCTGAAGGTTCCTCCGGTGCATGGATGCTCCATAGGCTGTAATTGTAGAATTTGTCTTTCATGCGTAAGTAGCAGATTCTGAGGTCGATTGGCTCAAAACCAATTATTAGCTGGGAAGCTCTTCTGCCAACCACGAAGCCAGTGCCAAAGTGGCGCAACCTTTCATGGCAGCTGTAGTATATGGTGTGACCCCTGTTCTTTAAAATTCCAGTCTCCGTCCACCTAACCTCCTGGGTTACTGTAATGTCTACCCCGAAGTTGTCAAGTTGGGTTAAGAGCAGGCGAAGTGCTCAGGTCGATATAATTACAAAACGTTCCAAGTTCCGAATCGAAAATCAGTTGTACAGGCGTTAAGTCGTTTCCGTGAAATCAGTCCGGCTTTTTTTTTTTCAAGATTCGCATTGTTGATTATTTTCCGTGTATGGGTTACCAGCTCAACGCACAACACCCATCCTGAAGGATGGGGGGACCAGTCTAGCTGAATTTAACTCTTCTTCGAGCTGCAAGCAAGGCTCCCCTCTTGTTTCAGGGCCTGAGTTGGTATTGCAGCCCCTACTGACCTCAGACGGGCTTTCTTGTCACCCCATTCAGGCTACAGGAGGGTCCCTCTTCCCAGAGGAAAGAAGGGAAAGAGTTCTCTTTTAGTCGCCTCTTACGACACGCAGAGAATACGTCAGGGAAATTTTAGGCCACATCCCTGCAGGGCCGTAGGCAAGCCCGTCGCTGTGATATTTTTAAAAATATTGAACAAAAAAATAGATCATTTAAAATGCTTAGATATTTCTGGCAAATCTATTCTTGTGAAGAAGTTGCTGTAACATACCAGGTATACCTATATCTTACTAATTTCACAATCCTGCATTTTATCCCATATTTCCAATAATTTTTCGTTTTTAGGCTAGACTGTTGACGCAAAAATATTTGGAGATTTATTTATTTGACGTTTGACTTCAAAACATGTATTTCTATTAAAAATTTTGATTCGAACATTTTACGATCTTTAACTGTTATTTTTTATATATTTCATTTAAAGTCATAAGAGGCGCAGAACAGTACAGAGCACAAGCTATTAGTCGCTGATACTAAAGCTATCAAGCCAAGGAAGAGGACTAGCAAAGCATTTAATATAATCGGTGTTCAAAATGTTGAAAATGGAAACCAAACCAGAAGAGTACAGAATGATGCTGGAAAGCCGCCTTCATTTAATAAATGGAGATAGTGAATTGGATATTCTTTGGAAAGAAATTAAAAATTGTATTATCGATACAGCTAGTGAAGTATGTGGTATTAAGAAATGAGGCCGTCTACCAAGAAAACAAAATGGTGAAATGATCAGGTGAAAAGAGCAGTAAAGCTCAAGAAGGATGCCTGGAAAACATAGTGTAGAACGAAATTACCTATCTACTGGGAAGAATATGTTAAGTACAGAAATAAGGCCAAATGAATAATTAGACCTGCCAAGATGAGGACCTGCGAGCATTCCTGCCAGAAAAAAGAACAGAATTATAAAGAGAATATGAGGAGATTCTGCCATATTGCAAAAGCTCTGAAAGCCAATAAGTCAAAACTGGTCAGAAATATAAAATATGCAAATGGTAAGTTAGTTATTGAAGGAAAAGCAGTATTAAAAGTTTGGAGAAAGTTCTTCCACAAAAAAAAAATAGTATGGAAGAACATTGACGCCATAATCACAGAGACTACAGGAGACTGAGTATGGAAGAGGTTTGCCTGGAAGATTTAGATGATGCAATAGGCGAGGATGAAGTGGAAACGGCAGTAGCCAGAATTTAAAATGGGAAAAGCACCGGGAACAGATGAAATAGTTCCAGAATTAATTAAATATGGAGGCAACGACATGATCAAGATCCTTCAAATTCTTTTTCAAAAGATTTGGGACCTCAAGCTGATACCACAAGAATGGGAAAACAATATCATAATCCCTATTCACAAGAAAGGCAGCCAAAGCGAATGCGGGAACTATAGGCCAATATGCCTTTCGTCAGTTGTGTACAAGATATACACAAGAATTCTTGAACAGCGACTAAGGCATATAGTAAAGCAAGATCTAGAAGAGGTGCAGGCCGTTTTCAGACCCGACAGACAGACCCAAGACCACATATTCTCACTTCGGATGTTTGTTGAAAAAGCATGGGACCGTGGCAAATCGATGTATATAGCATTTCTGGCTCTTTGGGTCGCTTTCGACTCAGTTCTGAGACAGGAGATGTGGGACTCACTAATTAGAAGACGATTACTTGCAAACTTGGTTAGTGCTATTAAATCTATTTACCAAGACCCAAACGGTATGATAAGGCTCAATGGACAACATCAGAATCTTTCCACTTTTATAAAGGAGTAAAGCAGGAGGATAGTCTTAGTCCTCTGTTTTTTATCCTTCTCTTGGATGAAATTTTGAAAGTGTGAAAAAAAAGAACCTCAAGGGCTGTTGTGGAATATTGGAATTTGACAACAGTGTTGGCTCAAGCTATGTTGTATGCCGACGACATAATCCTCATAGCGGACTCACATGAGGCTCTACAGACATCATTAGTCGATTGGGAAGAAGAATTGAAGCTACAAGGACTGCATATAAACCCGTCTCAGAGCAAGGTTATGTGAGTTGGAAAAGATAATGCGGAACCTATGATGTTAAGTAATGGCGAGCCCCTAGAGGTAACCAATGCATACACGTATCTGGGGACAATCATCAATGAAGATAGCAAAATAGATAAGGAGATGCTAAATCGGGTTATGAAGGCCAATAGAATATATTACCAGATAATCAAAACAATCATGGGCTAACGTGAAGTAAGCAGAAAGGTCAAACTCACGATATGTAAGGCAGTGTTCGTGCCATTGCTTCTTTATGGATCTGAAAACTAAGAAGGACTGTGTCACAAAGTACAGAATTCGTGAGGAATTGGATGTAACATGAATTCGTGGCATCCTGAAAGCTGTTGAACTGATTCGGACACATCTGCAGAATGGATGACACCCGAAAGGTCAGGTGGTTTATGGAAGCCAGATCGGAAGGCAGAAGACCTCGAGGCAAGCCTAGACATAGTACCATGATTACATTGGAAAACTGGGCACAGCAAGAGGACGCACCATACCGAAGATGAGAAGACTAGCCAGGGACAGAGACCAGTGGACAAGATAGGCTGGGAATGTAGATCCACGCTTAAGAGCACAAAGGACCTAGAGAAAGAAGAAGTTTTATGAAAAAAAAATGATCTCTTATAGTATTATTCGTGTAATTACATTTGATAGAACTTGAAGAATCACTTAAACTCCATTTCATATAATTTCTTTATTTATTTTTTAAATTAATTATTGTTTTATATAAATATATGAAAAAAAAAACTCTCGTGCTGAAGCCCCCAAAATTAAATACTAGTTCCGCTTGATATTTACTTACTGGTAAGAGTAAGTAAATATCAAACCATAATTTTTGTTACGCATTCTTCTTTCACATTCGACTGTTATTCACTTTCAGAGAAAAAAAGAGTTAATTTTAATCTCTGATAAGAAGTGTTTTAATAAGATTTGGCAGCCACTATTGTTATTGATTTCATTCGGATAATTAGCTCAACACTGGGGGTCGTTATCCCCCAAAACTTGGTGTTTGGTAAGGTTATGTTTGTGGAGTTAGGTTTTCTGTGGTTTGGTGGAATTTAATTTGTTACTTCTCTAGAATGTAATATAAGAAGTCTATAATAAGTTTCTTCGAAAATGTCGGAGTTGGAACTTTTGTTTTTTGACACATTTTCCCATGAGAATAATGAGGTAATATATTTGTTGCTTAATATTGATTTTTACTTACTCCATGTTTAATAAATATTCTCCATTTCTGCCTATTACTCTGATAAAATTTGCTCTATTATTTATTTTAGTTATTATTAACTATAGTTTTACGTTTATTTAAATTATTAGTTTCAATGAATAGTTTAATACAAGTATAAATATATGTATAAGCAATTATTGTTTCATCACTGTAATTTACTTTAACTTTTATAACTCCAAAACCTCTTAAGTACCCTTAATTTTCAATTATATCAATGTAAACAGTTATTTATTTTTTTAAATTTATGTCTAGTAATATTCATTTAAAGTTTTCCCATTCAGAATTGCTTTGGCATTGATTAACAGTTTTGGCATTTCATTAGTTTTCATTGTCAGTAACTAAGTCAAAATGATCTCCTTTTTATAATTATTTTATTAATCCTTATATATTAATTTGGTTTGAGTAATTCTTGAGCCCAATACTTATTTATCTTTTGATGATCTCATTAGTACAAAGCTATGTGATTTGCACACCACCAAATTTTTGTAATTAAATATAAGTATTATCATAGAAGTTGTTTAGCTTATGATATATGTACATGTATATAAATTGTAAATATTTAATTAAATAATGACTTCTGACCCGCAACATACCAAAAATCTATTTTATAAATTCTGCTAGGCAGAATTTGTTCTGGGTCTATATCATCTAATGTTACATCACATAACCCCCTTCTTCTTACTCGTCAAAGCTTTCTGTTATTATATTGTTTATTTTTCAGTTATTACATTCTTTATTTTTGTCCTGTTTGTGTTATTGTCATCAAATTATGGATCTTATTACATTCTGGGAATTCCCTTCTTCACAAGAATTGAAGCAGGTAGGTAGAAGAAGAAGCTATTGAATATTTTCAAAACATTGGGATAATTGCAAACGTCAAATTGTGTGAAGAAGGTCATCAAATAAAGTTAGACAGGAAGGCAAAATGGAGATGCTTTCGTACCACTTGTAACAAAAAAGTTTCAATATGGAATGGAACACGCTTAGAGGGGTCGAGAATTTTGTTTTTGACGGCTTTAAAATTTATTTATGGATGGTCCCATAATTTAACAATGATAAAGTGGGGCAAAGAGCAGCTGAAACTATCCAAGGAAACTATGATAACGTGGAACAAATGTTTAAGAGAGGTTTTTTTTTTGTTAGTGTTTTTTTATCATATATCTGTTGTAAAATTAAAGTATTTTCTGATTGTTGTGGGAATTATCACATTTCTATATATATTTATTTATCATATATATATATATATATATATACACATGGGCTGACTCCGTCACAGTGGACGCACGCAATCTCCTCGACGTTAGGAACTGGAGAGCTGCAGCAACAGATATAGCCAACTAGCAGAGACTTTTGGAGGAGCCCTAGACCCGGTAACGGGTTGTTGTGCCAACTATGTATGTATGCATACATACATACATTCAACCCGCCCAAACTGACATTGCTAGACTCGAGAATGTTAAAGTTAATGTTTTAACACATTCGGCCATCACAACTTTTGATTATTGATAAGATGTTATTATTATCGAAGAATAGTCATTATTTTTTCTAATATCAATTATATGATTTTTAATTGTTATAGGAAATAAATTTAGATTTGGTACAATTCCCCAAACCAGTTTTTATTGGTGAAGTAAGAGTTATTCCTCTTGGAGCTAGGGTGCAAGCTGACTTTCCTGGTGGGGTGAGATTAGGGTAAGATTTATTTATATACTTTTTAATAATTTTCACATATTTATATTTGTATGTGTGTATAGATTTAAATTTTTTTAAAAATATTGAAAAAGAAATGGGTACTAATGTATAAATGTTGCTCTACTTTGATGGGTAGCACGATTTCTCATGATCACTCTATAATTGGAATCCTGAGAATGGCTGTTTTTCTGTAATTAGATGGAGGTAAGTAAACTGTCTTGTTAGGCCCCAACTTCTACTGAAAAGGACCCTTTGGGGGTTTTTATACCTTTTGACTAAGATAGTGAGTGGAGATGGAAATTAGCATTATAATTAATGCTAATCAAGGGCTCAATTTTCACCGATAAGGACCAGCTAGAAGTTTTAAATCCTGATGTAAATAACAGGAAATTATACCGTGAACACATCAATAATTGGTCATTCTTAGAATCGCATTTATAGTGACTATGTGATCTTGGATTGCTAGACAAAGTGGACCAACAACATTCATTTAGTAGTACCAAAATGTATAACTTATTATGAATTGTTTAATTATTATATTTATATTGCCCATTAAACTTCAGAACCATCCTAATTCTCTCGTCTGTAATTTTGCTTCCTCATCGATCTCTTTGATAACTCCCCTCCCCCTTCCCCAGGTGTCTGAAATGAAGATGACCTCGTTATCTCCTAATTTAGACACTTTATTAGAGTGCTACCAATGGGTAAATTCTCTGCAAGTGTTTTAATACCATTGTATTTCTCTTTATCACATTTACTGGATGTATATTTATTTTTATACAGTTGTAAATTTCTTAAATAATAATTGGAAAAAAAAATTGGCTCCTAATCACTATTATTGCAACTAGTTACTCAGATTGTCTTCAAAATTAGTCTATTCTGCATCTATACCCACTACTGTTTTTACTTTGTTCAGATTAAGTTTAACATTTTGTAACCGTAATATCTTGGTTTATACCAATCAATCATGCTCATAGATTACTATTGAAATAAGAAAGTTATTCATTTTTAACTTCTTACAAGCTTAGTTTTGTCATATTATGTCCTTTATATCACAAATTCTTTTTTTCTACTTACAGTTCAGAAAATTTTGGTTCAAGGTAAATTTTGTCCATAGATAATATTCTTAAGTTAGACTTGTAAGTTTCATTTCTTCATGTGTACCTGCTTCCTAAATAATTTAGTCTAACTTTACCCATTATAGTAATTATACTAACGCAAATATATTTATTCTTATAAAGCTAGTAATAACTACAGATTTTAATTTTTATTGTTTAATTACAGGGCTACAAATCCATCTCAATTCAAAATTGAATTTTTTGTCAATGATTTAAGCAAACCCAGTGCTTCAACTTTTGAGAACTTAGGATCAATTGATTACAATCAAAATGGTAACATACATTTGGAGTGTGATCATAGGGTAAGAAATCTACAAATCATTCATTCTATAATAAATTTATAGTACTTCATACATTTTTTATTTAAAAACTGTTCTTAAACAATTAGAGTAGAGTTCTGCTAATCTGGACTATGATTATCTACACATTTGGTTAATCCAGAGGGGATTAAAAAATAGCAAATTCAAATCTTAGTAAACTAAAAATTTAATTTAGCAACCGGAAATTTAGAAAATAAGTTAAGATAAGGTTTGTTTTATATCGGGTTAACACATACCTGCTATGCTGATACATTGTGTGTTTCAGAAAATCTTATTAGAACCCATTTCTACAGAGCATATTTCACCAAAACATTTATTTTATTTATAAATGTATTTTAGTTGCTGGTCAGATATTTAGTTTTCTTTAGCCCTTCTTCATCTCATAGATACAAAATATAAATCTAAGGATGCATTATGTGGTATTGAAAGTCAAATTAAACTGTAGAAAAATGTGTATTTAATTTTTTTAATCCGGACGTTTGTTGTTCCATGCAGTCTGAATCAGCTGGATTCTGCTATTTTATTTTGATTACGTTATCATATCTGTAAGCATATGTGTATGAATTTATAAAATATTAGTTATATGGGAAATAAAAAAAAAAAACGTACAGACCTGGAAAGGAGCAAAGTGAATCCAAAACATTGTTGAATGTACTTATTGAAAATAAATAAATGAAGTAAGTTTAAAAGGGTTAAATGATATTTTGCCGGAATAACCAACCTAATCTAACTAGAATGAGAAGATTGAGATTCATTCTGTGGGTCCACCACGAAGTGAAACTTTTTTGTCTTCCCTGACTTGAGCTTGCTGAGGTTATTGCACCTTAAAACTCTCGACCTAATTTAAGGGTCAAAGGGATGATGACCAGGAACATCTTTCAAGTTCTGAGAAAATCAAATTCAAACCACCCGTATCCACCACAAGGCAGATATTTTTTATCACTTGGCATCTTTATCATTGTGTTTCTGAACTTCTCTGATTTTATTATCTGAATAGCAGAAGACATTTTTAAAATATATCACTTTACACCTTTATTCCTTACAATAATTATTGTATCCAAAAATGTCACTTATCACTTCTATCGACTTCCTTCAATTATGAAATATAAAATATAATTAAATATTTCAGACTTGAAGTATTTATTTATTAATTATTTCTAGGTTTTAGTATAAATTATCTTTAAATGTATCATTAATAGTTTTTTATTTTACAGTTTATTTATGTAACTCTTTCTCTTTTAGCATATTCCTACTGATGGTCTTGTTCTGAAAGGTTGGTACACGACTATAACTCTAGCAGTCTATGGGGTTTTAACTAAAACTATTGTCACAGAACCTCAAGTTCCTCTCCAACATGAACAAGAGCTTGCCACTGCTGACTGGGTCCAACAGCATGCCCAGGTACGCAGCCTGTCTTAAGGAATATCGAAGCAGATATTTGCATTTAAGCTATGTCAATATTGCCCACCTTAACCCCCTTGATTTTAATCTATGTTTTTAATTGTTAATTTGTTATTTTTTTGTTATAAGATCTCAATTTTATATATATTTTTTATTTTAATTTATTATGTTATAAATTTCATACATTTTGTATGAATTTTAATGGCCCATGTGATACGATTTAATTTTTCATATAACATACCCTTATTGATCTAGTCATTTGATTAAAAAGATAAAATAAATTAATGAATATTTGTATTGTAACCAAAGTAAATAAAATATGTATTAGAAAATGAAAATTTCTTGAATCCTATATCACATGACCCTTGTCATTTAGTAAAAATGCAAACTGTGTTAAGAATGTTTAGTGGAGCATGTTTAATGAAAAATTATATCGTGTAATATGGCCAGAAAGAGACATTTCATTTGGCTTGATAGGAAATTATAAAATCATTAGTAAAAGTTTCTTTAAAAGTGAGTCTTATCAGGATAAGTATTTATATTTTTATCCAAAAGTAATACTAACGATATAAATTAACTTTGCTTGAGAATGAAGCTAATTCTTTTATTATTAAATTTCATTTAACAAATATTAACTTTTGATTTGAGCTGCATATATTCTATTGATTTATGATTCTTATAGTTTCTTATTGATTAAAAATATAAAATTTCTTGCTCTTAAAGCTTTGCATTCTTAACGCTTTTGCATGCCATGAAAATTTCACACCAAACCAGTTAAAGGAAAAAGAGAACAGCTGCAGTCACTTCGAATAAGTGTCTGTAATGAGGAACTTAAGAAGTTAAAATGTGGTTAATTACTTTATTATTGTTGATAATATAGATAAATTAGTTTAAATCAGAAAACCAAAATTTTCCTTAATTAATGTGATTAATAGCAAAAATTAAACTTATGACAAACCATAAAAAAACAAAATAATTCTTTGAGAAATTAGAGTGAAACTTCAATTTTTCATTCTCTGATTTAGAATGGTATTTTGAAATTTCAACAATCAAAATACTTATAAGAGATAATGTTGCATTATGAAACTACTCGATCAATTCATATAGCTTCTGCTGCACTACAAAATCAAATAGGCAAATGTAAACAACAATGACAAATTACAAAATATTTAAAATTATCACCCTAATTGCAGTTTTTACACGAGTCCTGATTTGAGAGGCAAGAATATTATGTTCAAAATTGAAATCACATATTTCAAAAATTATTTCTTTTATGTCATGTTATGAGATGAAACATGGTGCTATTACAGATCATAACTGAAAAGTTAATTAAGAAGTTTAAAAAAGCAATAAACAAATTAAAATATTTTAAAACTTGGAACACGCTAATCTTTACAAGTTTCAGTGCATATTTTTTTTTAAGAATCCTGGCAGTAACATTCTGATTAGGTAATTTTAAATTAATTTATAATACTACTTCATTGTCAAAATTTATAAATCAATCTTAAAAAATTATATGCTGTCTTCAAAACTTCCATTTCATACTATATTGGTGATCTTAACTTTACAATATGAGTTCCAAAATTTTTAAATTAATATCAGTAAGACCACTTATAACTCAAAATAAAAATTGTGCCGCTGTTACTCATAAATATTTTTTTAAATTAATAAACATCTTAATCTGATTTAAAATTAATTTTTATATAATAAATTGGATTAATTTAATCCACTCCCATAATGGTGAATAGTTATTTCTTTTATATTGATTAATATTTACTGTTTATAAGTAATCAACTAAAAAAAAAAATTACCACTTCTTGTTCGTCAGAAATGGTATGTATACTGTCTGATAAAATTGGTCCAAATGAATGATTAGTGTCGACTAAAATAAGTGAAAATAATATTATAGATCATATATGTTGGAAGAAATAGTATGAAGTCTAAGAATTTATTTATTGGCAAATCCCTAGAACAGTAATATTAACAGAAATCAATAACAATCTTAGTAAGCAGAGAGGTCAAATACAAGTTATTTAAAATGGTGTTCCTCTCACTACTCCTGTATGGATTGGAAAGATGGATAATCCTTGATAAACATTTAAGCAGGATCAAAGCAACTGACATGAGGTTCCTCCAAGGAATAATCAGTAAGATGTCAAGAGAATCTATTCTATAAATAAATGAATTCATGAGATTCGGGGGTGCAAATGACATGAAATTGTTTCATGAGTTAACTCATAAAGATGGTGTGGTTCGGGTATTGTTTAGAATTGTGGATTTCTATGCTGGAAATTTACTTTTTAATTTGTCTTGCAATTTGCTTATTTTTGAGTAGTAAGAGGCTCCGGTAATATCCTAATTAGTTTTTAAAAAGTTTCTGACCTGATAGATTTGTTTTCAAGACATGTAATGTTGGATCGAAACCCAGAGAATCACTGAAATTAAGTTTTTTTTTTTTTTAAAATAAATTAAGGGTTTAAATTTAAATAAGAATGTAGTGGCTAATTTCTCAAATTCTATCAATGACATTAAATTAGATGAATATTTGAAAATTTCATTATATATTGAAATATATGGTATGATAATGAAATAAAAATGCCTACAGATTAATTCAATAACCACTGTATTAATTTTTGTAAGCAATAGATGGTTTTTTACTTTAATGATTTAATAAAAATATACAAATCTGAAAGTTATTTTGTTCAAATCCAATAAGATGTAAAATTATCTATCCAATAGATAATAATCTGTGATGAACTACCCAATGAAATTGTTCCATATGCTCTTCTGTTTTACAAGTAAAGTGTTTCTCTTTCTTCTTCATGTATAAGTCTCTCAGTTTTATTAAGATGTTAATTTATTTCCGGCTGACATTACTTTTGGTTTTTTAGCTGATAAACCTAGTACACAGAACATATGTTTTGTGTTCTAGGTGGTCTTACACTATAGTTTAAATAATAAGGAAAACACTGTCAGTCATTTAGTGTCGTAATTGATAATAAACAATAAACTGCATTATCTAATTGTAATAATTATGCTTTTAAATAATCAAGTTTAACTGCATATATCTGCATTTAATAAGCAGGCATTATTTTCTTAATTAATTTGGTAGGTACTTAATTTTTTTTCTTTTACTGTTTCTGTAAATATAAGTTTGAAACTTTATTAAACTTTACATTTATTAAAATAATGGTGTTTGGTGTGGAAAATGATTTTGAAGGGTACAATTGTTATCATATATCAAATGAAGTTAAATGTATTACTATGAAAATTATATTATATTTGGTTTCTTTTTTGGTTTTAATGACATGCATTTCTTTTTTTTTTTTTTTTTTGCTGATATTTGATACATTACATCGTTTTTATGGTATGCTAGAGCTTTAAAGACCTGCCTTAAATTTATTATTTTATAACCTTTTGAAAATCACCAATTTTAACTAGAACATTTTCATAATGTCATTTCCCTTCTGAAAAGAAAAGTGTTCGTATTTTGAATTACTTTTAAAGCAGTTATTTCTCATGTTGTGTTAGTGTCATGTTTATTATTTTATACCTGCTATTTTTAAAAAGCAAGTTATTTTAATCTTTCAATTATTTTAACTTTGAAGTTGAAGATTGTCTATATCGATTGAGCTATTAATTTTTGTTTCTATTATGCCTTTTAGTACTAAAGAAAAAATATTAGTCAAATACAGTAAACTTTCTCTGATCCAATACATTTGGAATTTAACCTTGTGGTCACAAGGTAAAATAAATTCATTATAATTTATTTACTCAACAATTAATTCTAATTTTTTTATTTCAAAATAAGGTCAAAAAATATATATTCAACTAAAGAGCAGGAAAATAAAAATTAAATATTTATTTATTGTTATTATTTAAAAAAAAAAAGAATATTCATATTTTCTTTAGATTTTAGGAAGACTTAAAATTAAAATGAATTACAATAATTGATCTTTTATTTACAATTGATTAACAAAGATATTTTATTTTTGTTATTGTGATTAATAATTGCATATATTTTTAGTGCACTGCAAGCGTATTGATTCTTTACACTTCACACATACACAAAATTTAAAAAAAAAATGAAAATTAATTATTTATTACTAATGGAAACTAAAATAAATGACAGAACATTAGCAAATCAATTATAATGAATTCATTTTGCAAACTATAAAATATATTTCTGAATATTTATTACTTTTTGAACATTTTTCATGAAAAAAGCCCTTCATCAATATTATATCACACATTATAATTTTTACACAACTTGTCAAATGTCATGTCTATTTGTACGTGCATGAGACTTAGATGTGGTCATGAATATGGGTAATTTTTCTTTTTCTTTAGGTTTTACTTGACTTTAAAAATATTTTTAAAAAAATCAATAAAAATGTCAGCCAATTTTACAAAACATTCCTCTATAAATGATAGGAAGATATTAAAAATGAATGTTTCCAGATGAGTGAAAAGATTAGGTGTAGCTAAAAATTACCCATTTCAAGACCGAAATGTAAAGGCATGCCGGATTACAGCATCAATATTAATATTAATAAAAAAGTGAATTAAATAGAAATATTTTAAAAACTTATTTTTTCATCTTAATAATGGGGTTCGGAGACCCTCCTGTGGCACGACCAACCTCCATAAAGTGGGTAATTTTAATTAAATAATTAAGAAGCCTCTCCGATCGCTTCTGTTGTCATGACTAGTGGTGATTCTGTTCCTTTAATACAAAAAAAAAAAAAAAAAAAAAAGAAAGAAACCAAATTTATAGTTACTTAGTCTAGTCATATTGTACCCTTAAAAGTCAGTTGTCTTGATGAGCTGGTGATATGTGGTGTGTGGTACGCATGGAAGGAGGACGGTGGTCGTGGTGCATACAGTGAGAGCGATCCCTCAACGGGCCCGCAGTTCGGAGGATACCCTCAGAGCTACCCATCTCAGCACGGATACTCTAGGCATCACTATCCTTGGAGTCAGGTCAGTACTTTAATTTTTCAAACTATTATATTTTATTAACCCAGTTTTAATGATTTTTTATTTTGTGAAACTAAAAGATTCCATTCCATGCTATTTGCCTTAGGTTAGCACTAAATCCTTTGTAAGTTATTTATTGTTTTACTGCTTATTCTCATCATCCTAAATAGGGACATGTATTTATTTATCAGGACTAATTTATATTTAATATGATATGTTAGTATGTATTACATTACAGTTTAAAGTTATACCAATTTAAGGGATTTATATGGAGTGGCTAGAAGTTTTTTGTCATTACTCACTGTAAAAGAAGTACTTTTTTATGAATAAATTTAAGATCAGAAGAAATAAAATTATAAATATCAGATTAAATAATATTAATTTATTGAATAGAAGGATGGCTGGGGTGATCAGTCAAAATAAATAATAGTAAAAATAAATAATTATATTTATTTTTATATTTGCCGACGTTTTGGCCCTAAGTTCAGGCCTTCATCAGGACTAAGAAAAAAACAGATAATGATAGGTATGAGAAACTATAAACGGTACTTCTCTCTTAGCGGGTAGAGTCCGACTGCTATCCGCCAATATTTATAACCTTAACACTGATAAGCTCTTCGTATTCGTATATATTGTATTATATTCATTTTATTATGTGTTCGTATTCATATTGATTGTATTGTATTGATATTATTGAAATTGTGAACAAAAACAGAAAGAAATGTAATAATAAATGCTTTTATTTCACAACGTATATTTAAAAATACTTTTATTTCACATGATGGATCAACAAAATTATATGAATTTTAAAGCCGTCAAAAAAGAAATCCTGGACCCCTCTAACCACGTTCCTTTCCTTATAGAAACGGTTTTGTTACACCTACGAGAGCATCTCCATTTAATCTTCCCGTCGAACTTCATTTTACGACCATCACAATAATCACAATATTTCACCTTATCAAATATACCGGCGTCTTGAAAATATTTGATAGCCTCTTCTTCCGAAGACGGCAATTCCCACAATGTGACAACATCCATAATTCCAGTTGAAACAAAACAACACAATATTAACAAAAGAACACAATATAATACTAAACAACACAATAACTTAAACAATACTAAAGAACAACTAAACTAAAGAACAAGAAAAACTAAAGAACACAATAACTTGAGAAACGAGATTGGGTCGATAAGGGAGGTTATCTGAAACGAGATGGTTATCTGAAACGAGATTAGATAAGAAGGAAGGTTTCGACTCTACCCGCTAAGAGAGAAGTACCCTATAAACATTTCATAATAAAGAATTAAAATTAAAAAGGTGAAAGTTATAGAATAAAAAATGTAAATAGTATAAACTTTAAGTAAAATAAAGTAGATAGAGTGAACATTAAAGTAAAATAAAATTGGTAGAATAATAACAGTAACAGAGAACTAAGAAATAAATAATAATGGCAACAAAGTACATACTAATGGAACAAACATAAGAAATGAAAAATGGTTATCTTTTAATTATAATTTGATTTCTTATGTTACCTTATTTTGATTATGTTTGTTTCATCAGTCTGTACTTTGTTGCCATTTACTTCTTATTATTTACTTCTTAGTTGTCTGTTACTGTTATTATTCTACCTATTTTATTTTACTTTAATGTTAACTCTATCTACTTTATTTTACTTTAAGTTTATTCTACTTCCCTATTTTAGTCTACAACTTTCACCTTTTTAATTTTGATTCTTTATTATTCAATGTTTATCGTTTCTCATACCTATAGGTTTTCTTAGCCATGATGAAGGTCTGAACTTCGGGCCAAAATGTCGGCAAACATAAAAATAAATATAATTATTTATTTTTACTGATCACCCCAACCATCCATCTCTTCAATTATTCTCTACAGTCAACCATCAATCCACAGTATTAATTTATAATGATTATGAAAGGTTTAATATTTTATTTATAAAATTACTCTTTTGGTGAACTTTATCTTCCACTTATTATTATTATTACCATTTACATGCTTTGCTTTCTCAGATATCTAGAATATCTACCTCCTGGAAGAAAATCTTTCAAGGGAATTCAGACGGAAGATTATATTTATTTAAAAATTTTCTTACTATCCTGTACGTATCAAGCAGAAATGCTTTTTGAGCTGTTTTTAGATATGTTCAGTTAAGTCCAAGATCTTTGGTACTCTCTATTGTATTTTTCAATCCTAGACCATTCAAAAATATTATTATGGGCATAATTTTTCATTTTTCAAAATGGTATAGCGTTTTTATCTCTAAGGCTAGTTTCTGGTATTTTCGAATTTTTTAGACTGGTGGTTAAAAGGTTGCTATCACTGGGTACTGTTATAATAGCAGTTTTATTTGTGTTGTGTGTAACAAAAATATTGGACGGTTATGCAATATCTTATGGTCTGTTATTATATTTTCATCCTAATAAACTTTTACACTGCTGTCTTCTGTAGGTTTTTCTGGCATATATCGTTATTAGGGTATTTCATTGCCCGGTAAATTTAAAGTTCTGCATATACTTTGTTGATATATTTTGGCAACATTATTATGTCTTATCAAGTATCCTGTCCCAGCCATAGTCTCACATCTGTTGGTTACATGCAGGAAAGACTCATGTGTCTTAGAACAAAGGCGACATTTATCTGTGACCAATGTTTCTTTCAATATATGTTTTCTATATGCCCTTATGTTGCATATAGTTGCAATAACTTGGTCCTGGATTGCTAAACAAAGTCCTTCGGTATCGCCACAGATTTGTCCTATCTTTAACCATTCTACTAAGAAATCAATATCAATCTCAGTATTGTGTAATTGATGGTATAATTATAATTCTTCGTATTTATCAACATTTTGGGGTTTTCCCTAATCCTCAAGATCAACTTACTTATCACCTTCTGACATCTTTATAAATAATACTTACTGTACTAATTTAGGATAAAACTTAGTATAGTTACTTACCTCAGTTAAATGAATTTTAAATAAAAAGCAAAGCAAAATATTTATGTATAAATATGGTTTAGCAAAATGACCCTGAGGATGAGTTATGACCTCAAAATGTTGATCGTATACAAATTATTAACAGTTAATAAATGGAAGGTAAAATTCACCATATGAAGAATTTTATATACATACCGGATAAAATTTTATATCAGATTTTGTTTTATTTTCAAGTTGTTCAGTTTTAAAACTTAAAATAGTAGTCTGCTACATATTTCAATTACTCCTCTATTGCTTGCAGTGTACAACAGTTTCCTGGAAGAATCCTTATGACATAGGATGAAGTGTTGGCACACATTATTGCGCTTTTTCTGATCACACTATCAACCATTATCTCCATATTAAATATTAATATGAATTCTTTTATATAGAATTTTTTTTTTCCCTCTACTCCTCCAATATTAAATGAAAAAAAGAGGACAGTAACCTATAAAATTAAATTACATATTTCAATTACACCTCTATTGCTTGCAGTGTACAACAGTTTCCTGGAAGAATCCTTATGACATAGGATGAAGTGTTGGCACACATTATTGCGCTTTTTCTGATCACACTATCAACCATTATTTCCTTAAATGAAGTAGATTGACTTTTTGAAACCTTAATATAATTTCAAACTTCATTGTTTAAAGTTGCATCCGAATGTGCAATATCTTTTATAAAATAATAGATATTGATTAACAAATATAATTTAATTTTTAAAAAATAGATGAAGAGAATTATCCTATCAATCTTATTAGCTTAATGAGAATGTACTTGCTTATCTATTTAAATAGATAGATTGTAGATTAGTGGATTGTTAGTGCGAATGAGGTCTAAAAAGACAGAAATTAGTTGTAGTAGTCGACTGTCTTCAACCCGAACGAAACCCAAGATTCTTTCCTATATTGACATGCACCAATGTACACGAGATGTACTTCCAAGAGCTGGAATGTGTCATAAAAGGCATTTTGTATCCCATGACAGGTTTTAAACACTTTCTAGAAAATATTACAAAATTTTGAAATGTTTGGAAATCACACTGATTAGTCTGATGGATATGAAATTATTTAACTTTAACTTTTAAGTCTTTGCAGATTTATATGGTAAAACAATGATTGATCATGTAGAAGAATCAGCCTTGTATACAATTCAATATTAGAATTCTGCTTTAATGCTTGTAATTATATTATTCATACCTTATCAGTTTCACCCTCAGAACAGACATTTCCTGCGATATGACCAAATTTTTTCTTTTAAGTTTACCAATTTAAATGTTCTACTCCCTAAAACCGAAAAAAACAACAATAAGTTTTTGGAACTATAATATGGTAGGTTATATGAGCTGATTTAGTTTTTGATCTTATATAATTAAATTACTGAAGAGAAGGATTGTTAGGGTGATCAGTCAAAATAAAAAATAGCAAAAATAAATAATAATATTTATTTTTGCTATTTTTTATTTTGACTGATCACCCCAACAATCCTTCTCTTCAATTATTCACAACAGTCAACCATCAACCCACAATAATTAAATTATATGTAATATGCAAGATAATCATTTCATATTACTGTTGATATATTATTAATTTTAAGTTCTCATGTGCTAATAATTAATGACAAATTAAAAAAAATTATATACGTTAAATAGACCATGTAATTATACTTGAAGGAAGAAAAAACAACACCCTTCTTTTCTTACTTCAAAAAATTATATATATAGACTACAATTGTGTGATTTTTTTTAATTAGTCAACAATGTTTTTAAAATGTGAAATTTCGTGCTCCTACCAACCTTGTAATAGCAATAAAAAAAACTATTAGCTAAGGGGAATTCAGGAGGAAGCAGCAATATTTTATTTAATCTTTAAAGTTTTCATGGTTGGTTAAGCATCGAACTGTGAAATATTTATTTTCTGGGCAACAGCACCGAGCTTATGGCATACTATTGGACCTAAGTGGAAGTTATGTACCTAAATCAAACATAGTCAGTCTTGTAATTTCAAACATGTTTGTAATAAACTAATGCATTGCATTTAGTTTTTGTATATAAAAAGTGTTTCTGATTTTGAAATCATATCAAAATGGTAAATTAAATTTTAATCCAATTCAAACAGTAAAAGTTTGATAAAAAAAACAATGCAATTTTATTTAAGATATTTAAATAAATGACAAATTAAACAGTATCAATTAAAAATATGAAAAAACACAATTATAAAAAAAATATATCCTGATGATGGATTAAACGTTGATAAAATATAATTGATAAAACGAAAGACATTTTTTCAAGAAAAAGCTCACAAATGTGTTAATATAAATAATTATTCCAATAAAAAGTAAAAACTCTCAGTTACTTTCTGCAATTTCTTTTTAAGTATAATTTTTCAAATTTCTTTTAACATTTGCTTAAATATCGCCTTATTCCCTAAATAAAAAAAGTATCTCCCTGCTGCTAATGCTAATTTTTTCCTCTTCCATCTATGGTTGTTTAAGATGTTAATCTTTTTTTTTTTTTTAGAATAAGCTAATAAATATATATTTTTCTTTACATGATATTGAATTATTTAAATCTATTTATTTATTTGTTTCTGTTATTTTAAAGTAATTTACTTAGCTAAGTTTTTATTTAATTGGACCAATGGATTATTTATAAAAGTTTACTTCAAAATACAAAATAATTGCACTTCATTATTGTTTGTTTCAGGAAAACTATGAATCGAAAGATAGTTACGAGGTAGAGAGTTGGGATGTACGGCAAAACGATAAACATTGGGATAGAAATAAGGATAGGCATCAAGATCAGTATAGGTAATAAATTTATATCTGCCTGTTTGTATTGAAAAATCAATTTATTGTTTTAAAGAAATATTAATAAAATTTTTTATCAGAATATATATACTTATAAAATATATAAACCGAAAAATGATGAATAATAATGCAGTTTATATACATTTATTTATACTATTTGGCATTGTTTTAAAAGTTCTTGATTATAATTTTAATTGTTTTCATCAAGTTTTAATGCAAAAAATTGTATAATTACCAAGTACTGTTAATATAAAGGTTTAAATCGGAGTGAAGGCTGTTGGAACTTGGTATTTTAATCCCAAACTATTGAGAATTGAGTCGAACAAAATTTCCTATTAGTTTTACTTGTTCCTAATTGCTTAAGAGAGTTGATTTATTTTTAGATTTGATAGAAATCATGAGGAAAGAAGCCCAGAATATAGAGATAGAGGCACCCCAGAGTATGACTCTCGTGGTCGAGATGGCAATTATTATAGACGAGATTGGGACAGTTGGCAGGGAAGTAGTAGTAGGAAAAGGCCTCATACTCCACCACCGCCACCTCAGATTCGACCATCACCTCCACCTCCAGAAAATCATCAACCGCAAGGTTTGTTATATTCTTTTCAAATTAATAGATATTGATAGTTTTGTAAATTTTCAACAACATTTGCTTATTGAAGAATCCTATGTATAAAATAAACTAGGTTTACTGGATATGTTTTATCCAGTTGTATACAAGACATGTTTCATAGTGTTACGTTATTAATGTCACTCAAGTTACATCATAAATAATTGTCATATTGACTACTAATATAAGTCCGAATTACTTGAAAAAATACCATGAACTAATATTAATATGCTACAAAAATGGAAAGAATTAAAATGACAAATAAAATGCTGCATATGTATCTTGGTAAGAATAAAATGAAATGAAATAAGGAATCCTTATAACTTGGAATGGTTTGTTCACATTGGACTGATACCCTGAATTTACAATACAGGATACAGGATAATTATGAATATATTTAACCAGTATAATAATGCATCGTTACTCTTGTGTGGTATTATATAGGTAATAAAAGATAAAAAATCAGTTTTGCTAGTTAAATTAAAAAAGTTAAATAAATTCATTTATTTAAATCACTGATAAGTACTTTCGCTTTGTTTCGATATTATTTTTTAGTTTCTTTGTTGAATTATTAGTTTATTACTTACTATCTCAAATTTTAGGTATTAATTGAGCCAAAAGTATTTATTTTTTCTATTTAAGCAGATGAAAGTGGTACTGCCAGTGGAGGAGGCTTTGAATCGATGTCTCCTGGAGATGTTGAATCTATTTCTGAAGGAGACATCCCTGAAACTGAGAATTGTATTTCACCTAGTCATGGTGGAGGTGATGAGGGTACTGAACCATTTGAACCAATTCTTAGTGATGAAGAAATAGCTGATGATGGAGGAGAACATCAGGTAAAAACATAAAAAGTTAAAATATATTTCTCTATTTATAAAATTTTTTAAAATTTCATATTACCGGAAATTGTTTTCAGGAAATGGATTATGATTTCGGAGAATATTCAGAAGATCCACTGAAATCATTCAACCCTTACAACAATGAAGTACAACCTTTGCAGGTAATTTTGAAGGTTTATAGAGTTGTTCTTTGTTCAATTCTGTAATAAAAAATAAAAATATATTTATATTTAATACTGTTTATTTATTATTTTAAGTGATATTAAAAGGTCTGATAAATGTTTAAATTTTACAAAGAGTATATATAGAAAACAATTAATATTAAAAGAAAGATTGATGTCATTTTTCAGCATAATCTGAAACACACCCTTTTAAATTTTCTAGTATTTTAAATAATTTTTTATACTGAAATTATGTGTGTTGCAGTTTTGGCTAAGAAATAATGAGATAAGTATTTGTTTATTTTTTTTTGTCTTTGCCTGTTAGACTGTATGGGATTGTCTTCCAAGAGCCATGGGGTTAGAGTGGGGGATTAATACCAGAGTTGAAAGCTTCTCTTCCTCCCCCGCAGGTCACCGGGACGCGAATTCGTAGTTATTTTTATCTAATTATCTTTGATCCGGATTGCCGGGAACGCGCGGTGCTGAGCACACACATTAGCCCACTCAGCCACCCGTTCCCAAGAAGGATGAAAATAAATATAGAAAGATATGCGAATGATTCTGCGATTCTAGGATGATCTTGTCAATCATAAATTGATCATTTTTTAAAAATATTTCACCCAGTTGATTCATAATACTCAGATAATAATTACAGTTGTTTTTTTTTATAAAATTTAAAAGATAATTTAATTTTTTTGTTTTTAAATTATTTATAAATTATAAATTACGTGGTACACTCTTCTATTAAAGTTTAGAGATGCCCCTAGGCTAGATGAATAAAAATGTTTTTATTCATTCATAACAAATAGGAAGTGAATTTATGTAGCTCTTGGTCTAAAAGCTATTCAACTTTTACTTGAATATTCAACTGTATATTCAACTTATAATCATAAACAGGATTTCAATGGTTTTTATTTCATGGGATTTACTCTTTAAAAAATTTTTTCTATAACTATATTAGTTATTTGTCAGCACATAATAACTAAGGCAAACTTAATTCATCCATGGACCTTTATTTTCAGGATTTAGAAGATCCTGCTTTAACTCCATTTGAATTTCAAATTAGAAATGGTGTCAAAGAGACCAGAGAAAATGCAAAACCTCTTTTATCTCTCCTTAAGTGCACGACTGAGGAATGTAAAGAAACATGGGTAGAAAATGCTGAGCAAGTTGTTAATATTTTATCAAAAACTTTACCTTATGTTGAAGATTCATCTAGAGACGGTAAAGAATCTTTTTTTTTATATAGAATTTTTTAAAATATATTTAATTAGTACCAATTTTTGAACTATTGATTATTATATAATCAAATATTAATTTATTTTATTCAATAAAAAACCTCTAAGTTTTTTCTATTATCCATTATTTATTTCAAGTTAATAAATTAGACCTTAAGTAATTAAATAAGTATATATTTTTCAGATGTGTTCGATAGATTAATGCAATGGACTATCTTTGGTTTAGACTTCAATCAAGCCTTATCACAACCACAACCCGCTTTTAAGCTGCGACACATAAAAGTTGGTGTACGTTTAGTTGAGTGTCTCGCGCAATGTGGAAAAGATGCGTGTATCAGGGTTGTCAAGGAAGCAAAAGCACAAGAGCGTCTTTTAGATCTTCATCAAGAAGAACATATGGCCCTCTCAATAAAGTTGATGATTTTAAAGGCTTTAGATGCCACTCTTCGTTTTGATAGTTCTATAGAACAATTTATCCATGTAGGTAAAGCTGAATATGTTAGTGGCTATCAACGCCTAATCAAATTATTGGAAGAGAAGAATCATGCCCGAGTCAAATACTCTATCTGTTCAATAATTTGTAAACTGCATTTATATGAACAATTAATTAAACTTCATTCAAGTGTTACCAATATTAATAGGGAAAATGCTGAAAATGAAGAAATTTATGAAATTATTTCTAATATCCTAGATAATATTTTACAAGTCTTTGTTGATGCTCCAAGAATGATTTCTCAACCAAAAAGATTTCTTCCAGTTTCAGCTCAGTTTGAGATCAGTAATAGTTTTCCGGATCCTTATAAAGCAATTTATACATACTTCAGGTTTTCAAATATTTTAGATGACTTCATCAGTCTTTTAAGCCACCCAACTGCATCATGTCTTCCCTCAATACTTGCACCAGTAAATGGAATTATTTCAGAACTTTTAGAATCATGTGATGGACTAAAGTTTTTATTATCCACCTCTAATGTAAATAAGTTAATTAGATTGTTGCTTGGCAGTCCATCTAGTTCAGAAAATGAAATTGGTCGTCCAGGTGTCAATCCCACACTAGGCTTACATGCAGCTTACAGATTACAAGCGCTTTCTTATCTTGATGCTTTAAGTTCTCTACCGAATTCATCTGATCCTGACAAGCCAGAAATATTGGACATTTTGCATGGAATATTTAGCCTTACTTTGTCAAATGTTGGCAACATTGGAAAAGCATCAGTCGTTCATGTGCTTAGTCAAGGAAATAACATGGATATACTTTTGGACCTCTTAAAGCATAAATCTGCAACACGTAAAAGATCACCAAGCCGTGGTTATATATGTGACCTCATTATTCTCACTGTCAAGCTTTCAACTAATATGCCATTCTTCCAAAATTATGCTGAAAATCTACTTTCCTTGATTCCTGATATCTCAGAGTTGTCAGAAATACAAATTTGGCTTAAGCCTTTAGAAAATCAGAATACTTTTTCATATGACAATATTGCGCCACTTTGTGAAAATTTAAAAAACAATGTTACTGATTGTACATCTCTTCCAGGAGACCTTATAATGGCTGTAAGGTTGCTTCGACACCTCGCTATACCAAGATATGATAAAGATTTGTCCCCATTACCTTCAAATCAAGAATATATGGAGTTGAAATATAAATGTGTTATTCTCCAATTGTATTCTCTTGATGGTATTACTCATTTGAGTTCTATACTCCAGAAACTCTCGGAATATTATGAACAGCCTGCCTTACATTCAGCAAGCCTAATTGGTCGTCAAGGTCTAATGTTATTATCATTCATCCATCCTGCTGTTCAGTTACTTAGAAGAATGTTGACCTATGTAATTAAAGTAAGAAATACAGATTTCAAAGATTTGACTGCAGTTCCAATTTTATTGAACATTTATAACTTAATGCAAGCAATACCAATTAATGCTCAAGCACATACTGATGCTCTGAGGGTGTGTCGAGAAATAGTAGAAACATTATTGGCTTATACACAGCCTATTTGTGCAGATACAACTGCTGAAGCGGACGCACTAAACAAAAGCCTTTGGACTTCAATGATTACGGAAGTTATTAAATTTTGTTCCAATACTCCTTACAACTTTATTTCTGGTCTGATGGTGTTTTCAGAGCTTTTGCCTCTTCCACTTCCATTACAAACTCGTAAACCATTATCTGATGAAGAAGCATCAAGATTTGTCAGTGCCAGAAAGATGTGGTCTGCACATTTACATTCATTAAATCCTGCTATCGAAAGTATGATTGCAACTATAGGAGTCAGTAATTACCAACCTTTACTTCAGTTACTAAGGCGTGTATGTGTACAACTTGCGGATCTTGCTGCTCCATCGTCATTAATGGTGGTTCGTACTTTACTCGACTCTATCTACTCACAGATGCAAAATGACAACAAGACCTCTCAGCTTGCCCGCTTACTCAATTTCCTAGCTTGTCTAATGACTCATGGACCCGTAAAATCAGCTTTCCTAAGCCTCATGAAAGGCAAGGAAGAAAAATATGCCAATCTTCTGAGTACTTTAATTGACATATTTAAAAGTCCATCAGAAGGTTCCATTCACTGTCAAGAATATGTTACATCAATCATTCAATCACTTTGTGATAGCGAAATTACTCTGGTTCCTCCAACTAATTTATCACCTAGTATCACAAATGAGATTTTCTTAGCCAATGCACTACCTTCAAAAGAGATGCTAGTCACATTATGTAATGCAATGCTGGAACATATCACATCGAACGAACATGCTTTGGCAACAGTGCTGCCTGTCATGAGAACTCTAGTACTCCTTACTGAGCATGATTATACCTATTATCACTTAAAGATGTAAGTAATGTTAATAAGAGCTTATTTATTGTTATAATAATTTATCTTGCCTTATTTTTAATACTGGATTTAACTCATTCAGGTGTTTGGACCGTCACTCTGATTGTATACTTTTAGTGCTCGGGAAAGTTAACAAGGAATGGTCCAAAGAGAGTCATGAATGTCTTGCAACCCTTGAGGCTACTTTGGAATTGTGTCGTGGGGTTTACAGTAGCCGTGGAAGGAGTCATCTTTCTGAACTTGTCCTTTGGAAAAAAGATCATCCTTTGCACAGTATTGAAACTTCATTGAAGGTTGATTTATTTTAATTTACTATGACTTTTTTTTCTTTATCACTTATTAATTATTTACTAAACATTTTGTATACTCATTAATCTAATTTATATTTTCCCTTTAATTTTTGCAGAATAATGTGCTAGAAGATGAATCATTGGAGCCATTACTTGAAAATGTGTCTGCATTAATTAAATTGTTAGAAGAAGAAGATACTAAACATGATCATAAAGGTAGTGTACAATTTAAATATAGCTATTTGGTCTTTGAGGAGAGCGGGGTAGCTCTGTGGATGAGCACTGACTTCCAGAGCTCAAGGTCTTAGGTTCGAATCCGGCTAATGACTAGTAATTTTTCATCAGCCTTGAATCAACCCCAGGATTGGGAGACCCTCCTGGGGCCCAGCTCTATAAAGTGGTTATTCTTAATTAAATAATTAATTAAGAGGAAAATTGGTTGTTAAGCGTGATTTCGTCCCAATCATCTCCCTGCTGCACAAGCGTTGGCCTTTGAACAGTACTTCCTCACATAGTACTGAACTACTGAACCAAATACTCTTCGTGGGTTGTAGTGGTATAGGTTTTTAATTGGTCTTAGGTGGATCAGTTATTTAAAATTCATTGATATCATCATATAAATTTATTAAGAATATTTAGTTATTTTGTGTTATTATATGTTACAATTATCAAAACTTTAATTTAAAAAAAATAATGACTATCAGTGCTGTTTTTCACTAGTAATGGACACTATACACCAAATATTTCTAATGTATCTATAATAATAATAATAATAATAATAAGGCTTAGCGAACCCGAAGGTTCGATGCCGACACCACCAATCGCTTGTTACACACCTCCCTCCACCGTTCGCCGTCCAAACCCAGTCCCTTCAGATCAGCTTTAATGCAATCTTCCCACCTTCGCTTCGGTCTACCCCTCCGACGCTTACCATTCGGCACAGCAAATATTAACCTTTTAGGAATTCTCTCGTTACTAAGACCAACAACTTTACAAGCCCATTTGATTCGCCGCGATGAAATTACCTCAATTATATTACCCGGATATAGCTCACGCAATTCGGCGTTGTGTAACCGTCTGAACTCTCCGGTTAACTCATCCTTCTTCGGTCCGAATATTCTACGCAATACTTTATTTTCAAAAACCTTAAGACGCTGCTCATCCCTTAATGTAAGCGGCCAAGTTTCGCATCCATAAAGAACTGTAGGCAAGATAATTGTTTTATAGATTCTAATTTTTAAGTTTCGGGACAAGAGGCGCGAACTGAGTAGTTTTGTCACAGAAAAATAACAAGCATTCCCCGCCTTCAGTCTAACTTTAATCTCTTCTTCAATTTCGTTTTTTCTAGTTATCGTAGAACCTAAATACCTAAATTTATCTACCTGTTCAAACATATTACCATCTATATCGATATCACCAGTAGTATCGCCATTTTTGCAGCTAACCATATATTTTGTTTTATCCACGTTTATTTCGAGTCCTAGTTCTTTACCGGCTTTCATTAACGTTGTCGTATTTAGTTTTATAGTTTCAACGTCTTCGCTTAACAGTACCAGATCATCAGCATAGCCCAGCACGGATGTTGTCCCACCCAGATCCAACCCTTTTTCGGTACGCATTACCTCCCTAATGGCATGTTCTAATGCCAAATTGAACAGGACAGGCGAAAGAGAATCCCCCTGTTTTAAGCCCGAACGAACCTCAAATTTTTCGGACAAATTATTACCGATTCTAACTTTATTGACTGTCTCCGTCAAGCACATCCTGACTAGATTTACTAGTTTTTTTGGAATTCCCTGCTCGATTAGAATATTATACAGTTTCTGGCGGTCAATAGAATCGTAAGCCTTTTTAAAATCTATATACAGCTGGTGAACAATACCGTTATACTCCAATTTTTTCTCTAATATTTGCCGTAAAGAAAATATTTGATCAATAGTCGAACGATTCCGTCTAAATCCGCATTGGTAGTCTCCGATAATTTCCTCGGCGTATTCCGTGATTCGACTGGTTAAGATTACAGTGAATATTTTATAACATACCGGAAGGAGTGAAATTCCTCGATAGTTATTACAATCCGTCCTCGGACCCTTTTTGTGAATCGGAATAAGAATAGATTCTTTCCATTCTTCAGGTAATTTCTCGTTCACCCAGATCTTTTCAACCAACCGATGTATTTTAGAAACTCCAGCTTCCCCGCATGCCTTAATTAGTTCAGTAGGAATATTATCGATTCCCGCTGCTTTATATGATTTTAATTTACCGATAGCTACTTCAACTTCCTCTTTACTTGGTCCTTCTATCAACGGTTCAGCACTCTGGAACTCAGAAGGAGGACACAGATCATAATTTCCCGTATTTAAAATATTGTCAAAGTGCTCCTTAAACTTATTCAATATGTCAACCGGATCGGTCAGAATATTGTTATTATCATCCCTAATTCCAGACGTTACGGGCCCTACATATTTACGTGATCTGTTTATACCTTTGTACATGTCTCTTACGTTATTTTCGATTCTATTAGTTTCTATTTCAATTATTTTATTTTTAAGATACTCCCTTTTTTTATTTTTGAGCAATTTTGTCGTTTCGTTCTTTGAGATTCGGAAGTATTCCAGATTGTCTTCGCTAGGATTATTTAGAGCTTTTAATTTAGCGGCTTTCCTTTTTTCGCACATGTTTAAGCAATCTTCATCAAACCACGGTTTGTTATTCTTATTTTCCTTTTTTCCTAGACACGAGTTACCGACCGCTTTAATATTATCCCTGATCTCTACCCATAACTTGTCAATATCCTCGTGGTCCTCGTCAGGAAGCTCTAAAGCTTCAAACCTATTCTTAACATCTAGCTCGAATTGGTTTCTAATTGATGGATTTTTTAATTTTTCCAAATTAAAATTCTCAAAATCGAAACGGTTTTCTTTTCTCTTTTTTATATTAAGTTTTTGTCGAAGTTTCGCGATTACTAATTCATGATCCGACCCACATTCTGCTCCGCGATAAGACCGTACATTGATTATACTGCTTTGCCAGCTGTGTTGTATCAAGACATGATCGATTTGATTTCGTGTTTGCGAATCCGGCGATGTCCAAGTATATTTATGAATATCCTTACGTTTAAACGTCGTACTTTTAATTACCAGGTTTTTCGAGATGGCAAAGTTTATCAGACGGATCCCATTATCATTACTATATTCGTGCAAACTTTCTTTACCAATCGTCTGAATATAAACTTCTTCCCTTCCTACCTTTGCGTTCGCGTCACCTACAATTATTTTCATGTAGTTTCGCGGTAGTTTATCATAAACCCATTCGAGTTTATCGTAAAATTCACTTTTGACTTCATCGTCACTGTCTTCGGTCGGACAATGTATGTTTATTAATGCGATTTTAAACCAACGTCCCTGAAATGTCCCCGAAATTCTATCACTAAAGAATTGTACGTCCCTCAAAGCGGATAGTAATCTACTCCTAATTAGAAACCCGGTACCTAAACAATGATTCCCGCTTCCTCCGTACCAAATAGTGTACTTTCCTTCCCTCATCGAGCCCTCCCCTGGCCAGCGAACCTCTTGCAGAGCCACGACATCCAAATTGTACCCATTTACCTCATTCGCGACCGATTTTAGCCACCCTGCTGTGTTTAAACTCCTTACGTTCCACGTACCAATATTTAAATCCCTATATTTCAACTTGCGGCATGAATCCCCTAAAGCAGTCCCCACCCGGAGACCCGAACGGGGGACTAGTTTACCTCCGGATAATGAGCGTTTTACCTTAGGGAGATCCATGACTTTTTGTGGTGTTTGGTGAACTAAAGATATGTGAGTAGGGCGTTCAATCCTACGTCACACCCTCCAGCAAGTCTGGTGGGCCCCTACCTCCAGCAAGTCTGGAGGTCCCCTCCCTCCAGCAAGTCTGGAGGGCCCCTCTCATTGTTGGTCAGCGAGTCCATCGGACTTAGCCGGGAGGAACTTCCAAGGAATTTCCACCGACCATCCCCACATCCGCCACCCGTGGGACGCTCCCCATACGCGGTAATGAGCCCGCGCGAGGTTCTAATGTATCTACTTCTTGAAAATTGCTGGTAGCCAATATTAACTTTGGTCTCCTCTTTGTAAACTTATCCACCTCAAGCATTCAGTAGTATCAACAGAGTAAAAGCTTATAAATTAATAAGATCAATTAACATGATGCTGAGAAATAGAATAGCTAGAATGTTACAGTTAGTGGTAATCTGAGATGAAGATATTTTATCTGTGTAAGTTGATATCCTGTCAGTCACTCTCTTCAATGTGATCTTACATACTTTATTTAAAATAGATTTACTGTATTGCTCTGGAAATATTATCGATTATATTATTACTTCCATTCAAGTAATCAGTTATGTGCTTACATGGATGATATTTACCTGATTTTGAAGAATATTTCATCACTTTATCAGTCTTTTAGCATTATGAATATTGAAAATAAAACAATAGACCTCAATAGAAATTGGTTGAGATATGTTTTAATAAAACAATATATTTATACAATTGTATTAATCTTAGATATGGCTGAGATAAATCTCCCTGCTTGTGAACCTTTACTTTCTCAATTTGCTTTACGGCAAGTCTGGGTAATGGTTGATGCAGATGACGATCGGCTTTCTACTGCTTATTGGCTCTCCCCTCCAAACATGCATGACGTTGAAACACCTGATGCAGAACAGGTTTGTTTATACTAAACATAATTTCAATATAAATATATATATATATATTTTTTTATGTATCAATCTAAGCGAGGAAGGAAAGAAAGTACAAAAAAAAAGTATA
This sequence comes from Nezara viridula, assembly GCA_928085145.1. NCBI lineage: Eukaryota > Metazoa > Arthropoda > Insecta > Hemiptera > Pentatomidae > Nezara > Nezara viridula. The sequence continues at coordinate 64,484,972 of OV725080.1, read as the reverse complement.
ATGATCTCTATAAATATATAAATTTATATATAATATATATATCTTTCTCTCGCTCTATATATATATATATATATATATATATATATATATATATAACTCTCTTTATATATATATATATAACTCTCTTTATATATATATATATAAAAAGAGAGTTTTAGAGCTTGAAGGTGCTCAGTGGGTAGGGCACTGACTTCCAAAGGTCAAGGTTGCAGTTTTTTTAATCTGGTTAATGGGAGGTAATTATTTATTCTGGTTAAGCAGATGTCGATCGACCCTGGAGTCAGAAGACACTCCTGTGGCAAACCCAGGCTCTATAAAGTTGGTACTGTTAATTATTTAAGGGGAAAAATCTGACCAAACAGTACTTCCTTCCATAGTACTGAACCTAACACCCTTCATGGGTTGTAGAGGTACAGGTTTTTTTTTATATATCAAAACGATCATGTAGTCATAAAATTTGTATTTGTTCTTTTTTGTTCTAATTTAATTTATTTTTATTCAACAGATAAATATAGACTTGGTAGAGATTTCAAAATCTGAAATTCCTGATCTTTCATTACCTGATGCAGTTGGTAGACTTTCTCAAGCTTGCCCAACACCTGGAGAAATACCTACTGTCAGAGAAACAAAAAAAAGAAGTGTTGAAAATGCTGGAACCAAGAGACCATTTGGTAAGTTCCAGTTGGTTGGAATTAAGTGTATTTTCCATAGCATATTTTTTTTCTTCTAAATAATGTTTAAAATTGCTTTAATAGGACTACTTTACCATACCTTTTTCTATGCATTATATTTAGAATTATTTTAATTCTTAGGAAGTATGAATTTCAGTATTTATTATTGTGAGGAATGGGAAATCCTTCCTCATCATAACCCATGTAGTTTTATTCTACTTTTTGTAATTATAATCAGAATTTGCAGCTCATTGTCTTAATAGATAAAAAAATAAAAACATTATTGACAAAGATCAGTTTGAGTGTACAGGGTCAGGTTAGCAGAACTATTTAAATAAGCTAAAAATATAATTTTTTTAAATTTAAATTTTAGTTATCTTTAAGTTATTATTTTTCTGTTTAATTTATTTTTATGTACTATACATAGAGTGTGAATGTGATCTCTGAACACTATTATAAATGTCTTCTGAGACAAATTGTAATATTTCTCAATAAACAACTAATTTATCAGTTAAAACACATCTAAAACAAGTTACTATCATTACATTTAAAGTTAAATATTATTTATTAGTTGCTGTAATGCGCGGAAGAGGCTATCGGAGAGGTGGCACTGGAGGAGCTGGTGGAACTGGCTCCGGAGGAGGAGATGTTTTCAGATCTCGCCCTCCGAATACTTCCCGTCCTCCTTCATTGCATGTTGATGATTTTGTTGCTTTGGAAACGTGCGGCGCTCAACCAACTGGTCCAACAGGTTACAACAAAGCCTCTATGAGAGCTGCACAGGTAAACTATATTCTAAATAGTTATAATAGAATATTTTAAGAAGAGTTATAAATTATATTAGAATGTAAATATTAAAATTTACAATTTTAAATTAAGTTGATAACAACTTGGAAAATGGCTGCATTCTGCCCCACCAAATAAAGAATTCTTCATGAAAAATTATTTTAAAAAACAATTAGTTCAGATATATGGATCTTGGGATGGAGTGGCCGAGCGGGCTAATGCCTATGCACAGCACCGGCTGTTGTCCGGTAACTTCATAACTAAAGTTCAGAAGATGAAATAAGTACGGGTTTTCATCTCGATGCCCTTTTAATTGGAAAACTTTTAAAAGGCAAGGAAGGAAAGAACAAAAAAAAAAGTACATTGATCTCTATAAATACAAGATTTTGGAGCTTGAAATTGTATTTAGTTATACTTTGATTAGAGAGAAGACATTTTTTTTATTTTCATTGCAATCGTTCTTAAGAGAGCTTTGTATAATGCTTCAAAAATACCATTATTTCTGGTCAGATTCTCTTTGTTCTTGTTGGCTTTTTGAGGGAGGGGATCGTGGAAAGGTTACAGCCTAATTAACTGCTGCACTAAATGACTTGAAAGTTTGCATTCATATATATTTTGCTATCTTTAATTGACTTTTGCTTAACTTATATGAATTCAAAGCTCTGAAGAAATTTTAGAAATAAAAAATCCATGTCGGCTTAGACAATTTTTATTCATGTTTTTTTTTTTCTTAAGACTTGTCAAAGCAAGTCCTATTTTGCCATTATATTACTATGCTTCTTTGATTGTTACTTGTTGAAATTAATGCTGAAACGCAAATATTTTATGTGAAATTTATAATGGTTATACTTAATCTTGAAATTCTTTGTTGGGTTAAAGTTAAAGTTTTGGGTATTAAGGTTGTCATCTCTAACTGTTTTCAATTTTCAAACCTTCTGCCGCTCGTGGTCAAATCTTCGATAGATCCCGGACTATATAGTGTTTTAAAAATATCTGTTTTTACTGCCTTGTTGAGCATATTAAAACTAGATTCTTAGGGCAATATCAGGATTGATTGTTGTGATATCTCATTCAGTATATCATTACAACCTGCCCTTAACCTTAATCGATTGCTAATCATATTTTACTTTCATAAGCTTATTACTTTAAGCATTTTGAAATTGTGAGCTATTTATAATAAAATTGATCTTTTCATGTTTATATCTTTTTACAATAGGATTTGATGGCGAGTCGAACGAGAGGTAGGGGAAGGACGTTTGGTGTAGAAAGAGGAGGTGGAAGATTTTTCGGTTCCCCAACAACTTATCATCGAGAAAGTTCTGGTAATCAATTTTAATAATTTTTTTTACCAACAATTTTAATTATTGTAAGTTATAGCTATACATTTTGAATAAAGTATCTATTTATTCTCTTATTTACCCTTAAATAAAAATAATTTATATTTTTTATTTAAATATCTCACTCATTTTTATACATAAGATGTACATACTGCTTATCATTAAATTATTTTAAAATAAATATTAACATGGAAGGTACTAATATATATATATATATATATTTTTTTTTCTTATAATTGTTATTTTGCCTTATTTCTTATATTTTAACTTTCTTATTTTTTATTTTTTTGAGGTATGCCAATCAATCTTTTTCGTTAATCCTGTAGACTCCAAAGTATTAAAAGACCAATTTCGTTAAAAAAAAAAAAAAAAATCTGATTAATTTGTAAAAGTAAATGTAAATAAATCTAATATTGGATAAAAAAAAAATTATTTCTTACAAAATTAGCCTTTGCTTTTGAGGTTTAAATTCATTTTTAAAAAATGAATGATTTATTTTTTAATAATCCTGTTTTGCTGACTCCCATAATTGTCATTTATATTGTAATATCATATTACTATTTATTGTTGCTTTTATAGGTGAAAGCATTTGGGGAGAAATGTACTCGGGTAGCAATATTACTAGCAGCGAAAGGAGAGGTGGTGGAGCCTGGCCAAAGGATTTGAGGGGTGTACGAACACGCAGCCTCAGATTTTTCTCCAGATAGATCAATCATTATTTTTCGATGGATCTATGTGTAAATTATGTAATCTAATATGTTTTATTGTATTCAGTACAAATATATTTTTATAGTTCCCAAGTTAATTACTCTTAATTATGTTATCATTTTAAATGATATATTTATTTTTCCAAGAAAATGAAGAATATTTGTGATACTGTCTTAGCCTATTAAAAATAGAAACGAATGGCTTGTAAATATTTTAAGTCATTAAATAGTTGATGAAAAAGTGTAAGAACTATTATAAAATATTTATCTGAACAATGGTATTTCAGTCACATCCCTGTTGAGTATGTTTTGTTCCAGTCAGTGTCGGACGTAATTCAAAATTTTATCTAGATATTGAATAATAGATATATTTTGATTGTTGACCCTTGATATAAACAGAAACATTAGTTATTCGTCATTGAAAATACGAATAAATTATTCATTATCTATTATTTAAGGTAAATTTTTCCCTATACTGGTTCCAATCAAAGATAAGGAGTTAGTAAGAATGTTATTATTCAACTTGCAGAGTTTTAGATTTGCAGTTCTCAATTTTTTTTTTGTCACTTCACCCTTGTCAAACTATACACCTTTTGCAGCACTTTTAATCTACTAGAGGCAACTCACTCTGACCAGCTTAAGAGTGGTGGCCCTATTCTGTTTTCCTTAAGGGGAATTAGTTATATGATTTTCCACAAGGGCCTAGAGATTTGGTTCATTTCAGGAAAAGAAATATAGGTCCTGACATCGCATCTGCTGACACTGAACAGCTATATATAATCCATGGATCTGGGTCAATTTGTCACTGTTCTTGAAGGAATTTGCCCAGTTGGCTCCGAAGTGGTTGCTTATGGATCTGTTGGTAGTCTGTTGCTGCAACATGGACACTATGGTTTGTAACAAAATGAGATTGAGTTCTTGCATTATAAACTTTTAGTTTTTTTTCTTCTATTACAGTAGGCCTTTTAAAAGTCTATTGCTAGCGTAGGTTACTTGGAAAGGTCTCATGTTACTGAAATTATGGTTCCATTCCATGATGCTTTATAGCCCAGGGATCTCCAAACTGCGGGCTGCATCTTCAATCCAGTCCATGAAAGACTGGTTAGAAGGAACCAAAATTTTAAAAACTAATTTAAAAAATATGAAATTTAGTAAACATGCAAACACGAGATTACTATAACACTTATTACATGAGTTGTTTCAACTATAAAGCTCATTGTACAACTGAGGTGTCATAAATAGAACAAGATTGTTTTTTTTTTCCACCACAAACCATGGTCCGCAGGAAGGAGGTATCAATTCGCCCTGCAGGATTTAAGAGGTCTCGATGCGGCCTGTGGACCAAAAAGTTTGGAGATCCCTGCTCTAGCCTATCTCTCTTACCTATTCTTCTAAGCAATGAGTTGCTTTCCTCTATTGCATAACTCTTCCTGGTGAAAACGAAAAATTAATCTAGATCCATCAAGGAAAAACTTTATTTTTCAAGTATTAAATGCTTGACTGATATTCAAATAACAAACACTCTTAATAAGTCATCAATTCTTAAGAAAAACAATAACAAGATTTTTAAAAATTATTCAATTTATTATTTACAATACAACTTTTAATATTCCTTTGAAAACGTCCATGGTTTGATCGTCAAGCAAAACTATATCGAATAAATCAAGGTATTGTGGCAGGTAATCATCAATCTGGAAAAAATATCAATACAAATAATTAGTTTAGCGTTTAAATAAACCTTTAAAAAAAAAAATTAGTCGAGGCCTAGGGCTCATATGCAGTTATATCAACCACAGATTTTTAGTTAAACTATTATACACGTAATTCTGAGAATAAAAATACATACATGTACACTTAAGAAGCCAATTTTAAGGATAGTACCGCCTTCAGGAACACCTTCAGCCATATTTGAATCGCCTAGTGAATCTCCCATCACTAGCACATTTGTTTTTTCTGATAGTGCCTAAATATAATAAAAATTATAATGCAGCCCAATATGAATATTTTGATAGGCTCATTTTAGAAAATAGCAAAAAGATACCTTGAAATAATCACAATTTTCAATAGCATGCTGATTTTTATTATAAACATTCATTGGTTGTCCTTCAAATTCTACAATAGTTCCATCAACAACCTGAAAATAAAAACAGTTTGTGACCTTTATATATCCTATAATATAACAACATGTATTACAATTGGAGAAATAATAACAAATAAAATAAATTTCAGATTATCAAAGAAAAGATTTAAAACAGAAAAACTAATGAATTCTTATTAAAAAAAAAATCTGGTGCGTGCAACACACAACTTTCACTTATCGCTCTACTTTGAATAGAAATTATTTTCTGGCTAAGTTAGGCTATTATAAAATTTTTGAAGTGCATTTTTAATGCAGCTACTGCTTAAAGCTAACAAATTATGACCATTATAATAACAAAACCCCTAATCATAGGCAATAAAAACCTCGTTACTCCATCTGTTTTGGTAAACCACATAACTCCCGCCTCTGAGCTATACAACTACGTACATGCCTGGAGAGATTTGAAAATGTATCTGTATATTAAACCAATAAATGATTACGGATTGTACACCTATTAGTTATTAAATGTTATTTTCCATTGTAAAGTTTACTAAAATGAAATTATGAGATTTTCATTGCCTGACATATATAGGTCAAAAGTTGTCACAAAGGGAAAATTTATCAAATTATTCACTAATTTAATTTTCTAAAAGATTACTTGGCAATGTTTTGTTTCAAAATGGCAGCCAAAAAACATGTGTTTAGTATAGATCAGGAGTCTCCAAACTACGGCCTGCAAACACCTTCAATCTGGCCTGAGAAAGTTTATATGATAAGATTATAAAATTTGAAATTTAGCAAATTACTCAAACTGTAGGCTGTAACACTTTAATGAAACTTGGCTAAAGTCTTCTCCTTAAAGCCCTTTAAATTTATGTATAGAGCATATTCTTCTTCATTGTTCATTGTACCCATGGGTATTAGAAAGTGTCCTGAATTCTCAACAAAATGACAAAAATAAAATAAGAATTGAAAAGAATGATGTCTGATAAGATGTTTTCATAGACATTTTTTTTTTTACTCTTTAATTTGGTTTATATTTTTTAGGAGAGCTCTATTATAAAAAAAAAAAAAAATTTGGCAAATAGCTATAGTATGAACATAATGTTGAAATGAAACAATTTGTATTGACCAAAGGAGTGAAGTAGGTTTAAACATTTTTTTAAAGAGAAACAAAGTTGAGATTTGTTTATCACACCTGGAGAAACAGTCAAATACGAATTTCCATAACAATAAAAAATAAATATATTTTACCTAAAATTTCATCTAGGCCCCAGCCTTTGATTTTATTTTGGAAATCACAAAGTGTGCGATAACTTCAACATGACTCCACCTATCCACAAAAAAATTAGCAGGAATTCAGGGCCACATAAACTACAAAAAATGGCGCAAATCAGATCCTCATATTAGAACTAGAGATATATAAAAATCTAATGCGCACATCCCACTTTCACTTACCAACTTTATTTTAGTAGAAAAAGGTATTTTCACACAACGGGAAGGAAAAGTACAGACGGTACAAAATATTTTTTGAAACGATCAATAACTATATGTTTTTAACAGCCATCTAATTTATTATACTTATGTTTTTTTTTTTATTAACTATTGCCTTTAACGATTGTATATTTTAATTAATCAAGTGCCATGGAATATTTTTAGACTGACATGAGTGCCACTGATAATTAAGGCCACTATACTTATATGAATTTCATTGCAGGTATTTTTAATTGTTTAAGCATTGGTTATATAAATATTCTATAAATAAATATTGGTATATATAAATATTTTAATTTTAATATTGCAGTAATCTACACAATTAAATATTAATTAATATCAATGCTAACATTTATGAAAACTGAAGATGCATATGTATAGAATATTATGGGAATCCGCATTATATTAGATACGAGTTACGTATGAAAGCCTATTCTAACCTTTTGGGATTCTTTGGCTCTCTATTATTTTAGGTTACTTCTCCTTTAATTAATTATCGAATTCTTTCATATTTTATATGTAACCATTTTTTATATTAGGTTAGAATATGAAATGGTTAATTATTTCAAATAAAAAAATTACTGCCAAGTAAGGTCAATATAGCTTCCTCACCGTTTTCATTAGCTACGAAATATTTTTATTACAAGATCTAAATTTTTTCTTATGAGAATAAAATCTCTGGGAGAAGCAATTTTTGGAAATTCAGCAATCCCTCAACCTATATGTGTTTGAATATTAAGTTTATTTTTTTAGCAAATACTAAAATGTGAAAGAGTTCCACATTTGCAGATTGCATATTTGATAATTTGTGATTAAAACAAAAAATTGCAGAGCATACTGAACACGTTTATCAGTCTGTTAGTACAAAAGGTTGTATGTAAAAATTGAGTGTTTTACAGAAGAGCATAAAAACTAATAATTCCTTTATCAGTAATGATTTATTAGTATAATTTCATATTTTATTGCCCTTTAATATTTTCCATTGTAGATGACTACTTATATCAGTTACAGGCTACAAAATGTCAAATATAAAATTAAATTGAAAATTTGTACATACCAACTTCTGCACTAACAGTAGTTATATATATTTAATAGGTATTTTTTCACACATAAAATGGATGGAACAAAAAATCCATAGAAATAATTCAACTTTTTGTTTTTTCGGAGTTAACAAGACTAATACTTTTCACCAGTCAGAACAAAACTAATTTAAGCTGGAATATAAAAATATAAGTGAAGTTCTCACAACTTTGATGTTTAAGGATGAGATCGAGAGTTTAAGGACGACCAGCTGGTTGAACTTCAATAGAAATAAACACAATCATAAATACGATTACTTTGTTTTTGCAAACTTAGGAGCAAGAATTAATTTAAATTTATTGAAAATCACACGAAATCTAAATAATGGCAGTAAGTATCATACTAGTAACATTTGGAAGCGACCAAACATTACAGTATAAATTAACTTTTTGAATAAAAGCTTATTAAATTTTATAACCTCATAAAAATATGGTAATAACCTAACCCCTTACACATGATCAATGCCTTTTACAACATTTCACAGCCATTATACTGTTAACAATTATTTATATTAATTTTAATTATTAAATAGAATTCAATGAAATTCATACTTTACAATTTCTATAATGTTCTCCGAATTTCCTCCAAATTTGAGCCAAATCGAACATACAGTTTTAGAGTATGAAGGAAAACACATTTGTGCATATATGAGAAAAAGTAGAGGACAGATTTCAATAAAATTAATACTGCGTTATTTTTTTATTAATACCTATCCTTTTTCTAACTTTGAGCCAAATGAAACAAGCTATTTTTTAAATATTAGCATATTTAAAAAAAACAAATACGTTTGCGTGTGCTTAAGCGTGGAATTTGATGAAATTGATATGGGACCATCTAGGCACCGACCCACACAATCCCTGAAAATTGAATAAACAGCAGTAGGTTATATGCCCATTACACTGATTTGACTACAGACAGACAGATAACAAATCAAATGTGATCCTTGATTTCTGAAACATAAAACGCGAGTGGAAATTTTCGATTCTGAGCATACAATTTTTAAAACCTCTCGCACAAACACAATGCTTTCCTATCTTCGGTGTGAGGAAGCAAAATTAATGGTACTTTAGAGATAGAAATTTTTAAATTAGGCATTTAATGGAAGACATTTTGGAAATTAGGCATTTAAGCTCTATTAGATAATATCAATGAAAACAAGACCTGCATTATATTAAAAACCATTTAAATTTACACTGATATAATGAATTTAATCAGAATCATTGGAGCTGTTTTTGAGAAAATCATAAAAATGATTAAAATCGATGATATAAAGTGGCACTTCCAGTTAGCCAATTTTGACAAAAAAGTTGCAGTAACATCCCAGCCATATACAAACCTTACATATGCAGTTTCGGTTAAGTACAACTTTTCGTTTTTGAGCTAAACAAACCTAGGTTCACACACACACACACACGTGCGAACAGACCATTTTTGAGAACTTGTTTATTTGGAATCAGGGGACCTCAAAACATATATTTTCGTTGAAAATCAGATTCGAAAATTTTCACGATCATAATACTTTCCCTCACTACATATTACATATATAGGTAAATGAAAGTAATAAAAACGTGCGGGTTTTTTTTAATTTACAACTTTTGAAAGCTTACACAAATAGTACTGCACTGTTTTGTATTGTAATTACAAATTAAAGTATGGGTAAATAGTAGTATAAGAACAGAAAAAAAAAAAAATGCCGGTAACATGCGAATTCATATGTGTTCCTTAAATTTTTAATAATGATTAGGTTGAATTTTGATCATTGGTTGAATCTAGTAAAAAATATAAAAGCATTCACTAAGTATAATTATTAATATATAAAATATAATTAATAAATTATTGAGTATAATCACTAACTTTGACCAAAACATTCTGGATTTATAATACAAGGTCAACTATATGAAACCATTAACTATCAAAATATTAAAATAATACTAACTTTAAAGTTGAATACAATAAACAGAACTACCCTGTTGCTAACAGTGCCACTCGGTTTTAGGATTCAAATATAGAACAGAGAAATGAAAAAAAGATAAATAGTATCAAATTTGAAATTACTCACATTTTGTCGTTATAGATTTATTTCTGGAGGCCATAACTGTTTTGTTTGTTCCAGTATTGCATGAAAGCGTTCTTTTTCGCATATCTCATGGGCCACATACATTCTCCCGACCAAAAAGGATTGAAAATGATGATGTGCAGTACTTCGATGATAAATATTTCTCTATTTTGCTTCACTTCTAGGCAAATCCCATAGTTTAATTTTGACAAAGTTATAATTTAAATAATAAAATTTAAACAAAAACAAACAAGAAAATACTAGGGAATAATAAATAGACGCGAAGAACATTACCAAAGAAACATATTATCTTGATTTACATTAAAAGTCTCAAAAAAATTGAGTATAGAAAGTTGATGTGGCACTGTTAAAAACAGAACAGTACCCAATTGCTTTCAAATAACAATGAGGAGAACAATGGGTGAATATTAATCTGACTGACCCAGACCAACATCACTGCATTTGTATGTAACAGGATCTTGAATTATGACATCTATTGATGGATTTCCATTGACTTCTTTAGCAATATGACAACAAAAGAAACAAAAACCAAATAGAAAATACTACATTTTAGTTTGTTATTATTTTTTTTCCAGAACGTTCAATCATTTCCTCGGTACTTCTTGATATTTAACCAGCTCTCTACATTCATTTATACATTTCACCCAAAAGATACAGAAATAAAATCTAGACAAATCTTATCAATTTAATATTTCTCTGTAGGATAAATTATTTAAATTCCTTTGGAAATAAATAAACAATGTACTTTGAAGTCTATACAATACTTCACTCCTGAATAATTTTAACTTCTAAAACCCTTTCTAACAGTCATTGGTAGAAGTTATTCACGGCTTTCTTTTTAATCCAGTTTGAAAAGTTGGAATAACCCAGAAAGATACATAAATTTTATCACTACTTAGCAATAAAATAATTTTATACAGTTAGGGTCATCATGATTAATCAGACAAGTGTATGTTTGCTGTCACAGGGAATAAGGCAGAATGACAACTTAGCAGGGTATTACTTTTTAATTTCTAATTCATTATGTAAACCCTGGTTGTGTGAGAAATATTTTGTTTTTTGGAAAAAGGACAATTAATTCCTCCTAAATTCAAGGATTAGAAGGAAAGAATTTTTATGACGTGGAGGATAATCATGGATCAGCTTAAAACTGATTAAAAGCCAAATTTATTTCCTTACTACTACCAATTACGAGAAATATCTTACTTTAAGACAGTACCACAAAATTAATTTTGACCTTTCACTATGTTTAGAACTTAGTGACAACCTGTCAATAGCCATTAGGGTAGCAAATAAGATTAACAATGTGTTAACAAATAGAGGCTCACTTATCTAGCTGATTCCCATCAATAATAATAATAAGAAAGGAGATGGTCCGGGGTAGCAGTCATAAATAGACTAAATAGTGGCAAAACTATTTTATTAAAAGCCAACATTTCGACCCGACTTTGCAGGTCTTCTTCAGGGCTAGAACGGACAAGATACAAAAAGATGTAGAGAATTGTGGAAGTTACATAATATTTAGACAAGAATTATAAACAATGTGAATAAACTTATTAATATTATAAACATTTAAATATAATTAGAGTAAGCTAAGTAACAAGACCCTAAACTGAAGTAAATCGTGAATTTACTTTCTGCAAAGTCGTGTCGAAACATTGGATTTTAATAAAATAGTTTTGCCACTATTTAGCCTATTTATGACTGCCACCCCAGACCATCTTCCTTAATCATGCAAGTGTCAACTATTAAATATTCAATAATAATAATAATAAAACCAGCCATGGAAACTCAATTAATTTTTGTCTTACTACCAACTTATCACTGATACCCACAATTAATGTAGAAACTATATTTATTGTAATTAAAATACATTTACAACAATTTATATTAGAAAAATATTAACCTTAAAAAAGTTGGATATTACTTTCACATTGTCATACAAAATATCATAATGCTTAAGGATTGCTGTAACAACATGTCCAAGTCCAGCAGAAAAAACAAGAACAGGAATTCCTTTTTCATTGAGGATTTTAAAACATTCTTCAGCATGATTCCTAAAAACATATATTTATAATTAAAACAAATAAATTATACATAACAAGTATACAAACTTAATTTGTTTGTTAGGTAACAATTCATGAGGATAATACAGCTATTGAGCAAATAAAAGATGGTGATTTATTGAAATAAAGACAATTAAGAAAATTGGGTACTTGCATGTGGGGAAAAATGCATAAAATTTGAGCTGCAGTAGAATTTAAATTATAAGGAATGTAAATAAGATTGAGATAGAATTTTTAAATAATAGAAAAAATTTCTTATTTAGCTAAAGTTAGAAATAACATTTTGTCTGGGGCTGTAGTAGGGACTAGAGAAGAGAGAGTCCACCATAGTGTGACGTATACGCCAGCCAAACATTACATTGCCTGTCCAATCTCTCTTAAGATTATTGATTGAAACTTCTTAAATTTTTTTCAAGAACAAGAGTTTTCTTTTATTTAAGTTATTTATTTAACTAGTCTTGCTACATGAACTATTATTTAAAAAAATAAAAGAATATGTGAACATGGATATATGTGTATTAAATTTTTCTCTCAGTAAGTATGAAATAATTTAAAGAAAGGATTTACACAAGTAGGTTATCAGAAAACATGAAGCATGAAACTGTATCGTCTAAGTTAAATTGACCAAAAATAGTTAAGTATTTAGACAAGTGGCCAAAATATTTTCTTGATTTTAAAAATTCTTAATTTTGCAAAATTAATTAACACACCATGTAGTACAGAAAAGTGAATACATTTTGAGTTTTAACCACAAAAATGTTTTCTTGTATTTGTTCAGTATTACTTCACTGGTATCACTTACAGTATTACAGGGTAACAGGATCACATCAATCACATTGTAGTTGCCAAACCAAAAATGGCTGTATGTCTGAAAGTAGATGGAGGAACCCGACCTCTTTGTTTAGACCATGATCTAAACTCTAAAGAACCCCAGGGTCCATTGGAGGAAGAGCTCATCTATCCTTTAAGGGTTGAGCTAATTAAAGTAAGGCTATACCCATGAACATTGTCAATGTCCAGCCATTTTGAAGATTCCTTCTACACTTATAATAGTATATACCATGGGCAAGGAAGGTGTGACCTCTGATATTACGTGTCATAAATGTCATATCTTGTAATGACCACTATATTATATTTTATTATTATTACAATATTAAAATCAAAATTTAGATCTATTCTTAAGTAAACAGAAATACCCACAGTGAAATATAAATTAAAAAAACACTACCAAAAAGAGGTATCTAAAACTTTACCTTAACTTAACTCCAGAATCTACAACAGCTTGAGCAATTTTTTCTGGCTCATAGGGAAGACCAATAAAAAGTTTTTCATTCAAACTCCACCACTCTTCCATGTAAGGAATTTTATCAGCAATGGACATGTTAGGGTCATCTTCGATAACCCTAAATCTATTGTATAGGTTTTGAGCTCCCTCAGTGAATTCCGATGGAAGGGTTGGAATTTGTTCAAACACACCTAGTTTAGAAAACAGAACAAATAAGTGTAGTATATGAATCAACTGTAGAAATTGGTCAAATGTAAAATCATTTATATTTCCAGTAGTACACACTTACAATAACTACTTAAAGTAGGTTTTCCATTGTCATGATGTTTGCTAACAGTTCTGTCAAAATCAGTAATAATTTGCAATTTATTACTACCTGCTTCTTTAATTTTTTTAATTTTACTTATCACTAATTCCTTATCTTTCATTCTGACCTTTTCCCCATTGAGACCAGCAGCCTACTCGCAAAAAAAGAAATTAGTCATGTTCAAATTGCAAATTAATCACACAATAACACAGAAAATAAACCATACATTTACTATTTCGTCATCATTCATGGACATTTTAAAATTATATGAATATGAGAAGGAAACTACTTAAATTGTATCGATATTAAAAATTAATACAAAACTACCTCCGTTACCGTAACTAACCGGTTATTGAACTGAGTTAAATCTATGTGAATATCGCATCATTGCCAACATCACCTACTATTTTCCCATATTATTTTTGCAACAATGATCCATTAACAGTTTTATCGCAGTTTGGTATGAATATTTATTGTTTATAGAATTGCAAAGGGAATAAATTAAATCAATATAATAAACATTTGTATTAAAATGAGCTTTTTAACTTACTTTTCTATTAAAAAAAAAAGCATTTATCATTAGTATAACGTCTTTATTATTTTATTAATTAGAATTGCTCTTGATGCTATAATTAAAATATCGAAATATTTATAATGAATAACATAATTAACAAAACTATGATGTTAATTATTGCATATCAGCCAAAATTTACACATTCCATTTTGTTCTGTGGAATATAATTCATTTTGTTTCTTATTATAATAATGAGGATAACTAAAAGTAAATGGTCTTTTGATGTTTTTAACAGGAATATCAGAAGGGAATATTCAAATTGTAAAATATTAGCTAGTTTTATATACCTATTTGTAAATGAAAATATTTAATCCGCCTTTAATTGTTTGATAACTTATCAAATCTCGCAGATTTGAAATAGGATGATGTCCGAGTTGAAAGTTATACATGTTAATTTTTAGTTTCTAAACTTATAATGTGCTAAAAAAATTAAGTAATGTGTCTAGATTAATATTTAAATTACAATGTATGGATATTCTATCAATTTTATTTAAATTAACTACATAATTTTGGAATGCCGGGAATATTGATGGGAAGAGTTGTAAGTACTGTGGAAGCTTTTTATTATGTTTACCAATTGATGTTGCTACGGTCGGGGCTCCAACATTTGTAGTGATGATTAATGTATGAAATTATATTTTCGTGGAATATGATGATGTAATTCTATATTAATGGTAAACAGATGATAGTTTTTCTGCATAAACTACTCCTATATCTTTCTGTTTTTATATTTATGTACTTAACTATTTTCTTATTTAATATTTTGCTACAAATATTGAAAACAACTTTGTGAATTAGGTGTGGACGAATAAAAGTATCATTTATATGATTTTCATGTTTTTTTAAATGAAGGATAAATGTCAGTATACTTGTGTTAGATATATAACTAACCAAGTTATGCTTATTCCAGTGTATTTTTGTTGTAAAATATATTCTGTAAGTTGTGTAAAGTGTTCAGCTAGTTCATATTCATAATTGACTGTTTTAATAATATGTAACTATATGGACAATACCAGTACCATTAAGGCTGAATTTTATAAAATTATTTAAAGTGTTTAATTAGACCATCATGAAAGTAATTCTATAAACATGAGATATACAGTTCTGATTTGCATAATTTATGTATTGACAGTCAAATATTGTATTAGGGTAATTAATAAATAAATTACTCCAATTAATCATCTTTACCTTCAAATATAGTACCTAAATTCTTAAAAGTGATAGTCTAACATTTAGGTGGAAAATAATTAAATACATACATAATCTAAAATTGGACCATCATATTTAGTTAAAAGTTACACCATTTTCTAATTTTATTGCTTTTGGAAGTAAAATAATAAACACTTTTTGGAATTTGACATAATATTTCAGTGATGTATGTTCATTGTCATTGTGTTTAATGTAAAATCTTGTATTGGTTATTTATTTGTTTCACATGTTTCTGATATTGTGTTCAAGAGTAGGGTAGGATAGGGGTTTTAGGGCGATAAATTACAAGATTCAATTGAATTGTATTCAATGTTTGAACTTTTCATAATTATTAATTGGATTCCTAATTTGACCAAAATCCTCACTGTTCATAAAGCACTACCTAATGCATTGGTAATTTATTTTGGAAACAATTTTATGTTGAACATATTTAGAGATATGCCAGCTATTCCTGAGAATTATTGATATTTCTTTAATCCAATTTATTAATACAAGTTCTAAGATATTAATGTTAGTAAGAGGGGTTCAAATAAAGTGGCAAATGTCAGCCTTTCTCTTAGCCTAAGAATCGTCTTGAGTTGAAGACAATTTTTTTTTTATACCAAATTTATACGTAAAAAATTTCTTTTAAAACTCTTGAATAATTTGAATTTTGATTCAATGTTTTTTAAAACCATTTATACATTATGAATTTTTGAAGTATTCTTATTACTTCCTTGGTATATTTGATTTACTTAGAAGTTAATTAACTTAACGTAAGCTTCTTATTAAGTGTTTCAAACTATTTTAAGTAAACAAAAAATTAAATAATGTAAACTATTTATTGAAACTTAAGATTTTCATCAGAACTTTGTGACAGGAGAGTAGTGATGAACTGTCCTAGTATCAAAAAGGTTTGACAAATCCAACTTATGATAATAGCATGTGTGAGGGAGTGCATATCCATTTAACAATGTTCATCGCAGTTTGTGAATATATTGCGAAGGACGCAGTATAAATAACATCTCAATTACACTTCGATACAATCTACCTGAAAGTTGTCCCATATGCTCACACTTTCTTGACACTGTGGTCCAATGGTAGTCCAACCAAATTTTCAGGAAAACAAGATTGTTGGATTGGTTGTCCTATGGGCAGTTTTCACCCTGGTGAAGATAGGACTAGGGCTGCCCTAGTTATCAAAAGTAAAAACTTCAATGCTATGAATCTCCACCAGTATTCGATTTTCTTTCTATGAACAATCCGCGAATTTTGAGAGATTTTTTTCGAAAAAGACTTCTTCCTGAGGTATTATTGTGAAACGAAAAAATATGATAATAATAAAAGACTTAGCGAACCTGAAGGTTCGATGCGGACACCACATTCTTTCGTTACTGAGCTCCGTACTTTTACACAACCATTTTATTCACCATAATGCAATTACTTCAATTTTATTAACCGGATACAGTTAACGCAATTCGCCATTGTGTAACCGTCTAAATTCTTCGATTGATTCATCGTTTTTTGGTCCGAATATTCTACCCAATACTTTATTTCACAAATCTTCAGGCATTGCTCATCCCTGAATGTAAGCTTCCACGTTTCGC
Organism: Nezara viridula; assembly: GCA_928085145.1. NCBI lineage: Eukaryota > Metazoa > Arthropoda > Insecta > Hemiptera > Pentatomidae > Nezara > Nezara viridula. The sequence goes on along the minus strand of OV725080.1, from coordinate 64,467,713 downwards.
ATCCACTAAGAACGTAGGTAGGATAATGATTTTGTAAATTCTAATTCTAATGCAAGGAAATCGATCATAAACTTCACTCCGATAAACGAAAGGCTAAAAGTCTAGTCGTCATGGACAACTAGTAGTAGTACAATGCTCCTACACAAGGATATCCACAAGTACACCTGGATTAGCCCTAAAGGAGCTAAAAACCAAATTGACCATGTACTGGTAGACAAGAGACATCAGAGCTCAGTACAAGATGAAGAAAGCTATCCTGGAGCAGACTGTGATTCGGATCACTCTCTGATTAGAATTAAACTATGTCAGAGATTGAAGCAAATTCACACGATCGAGTGGAAAGAAGGAGGTATGAAATCCATAACTTGAAAAATCCTGAAGTAAAAACCAAATTTCAACTTGAGCTGAAAAATAAATTCGAATCCTTGGATTCGGATAGCCTCACAGTGGACCAACACTGGAAGAAAATAGAGAAAGGACTAAAAGAAAACGCTAAGGAAGTGATCGGTATTTAGGAGAAACGAAAAGTTAAGATATGGTTCATAGAAGCATGTGAAAAGGCAGTAGATAAAAGATGAAAAATGAGAGTCCTCTGCTTAACTACAACTGTTCAAGTTGCTCAGAACAAGCGCACAGCTGCCAAGAAAAGGGCAAACAAAAATATATGATCCGCAAAAAGGGAATTCCTCAAAGATGGCGTTCTGACAGCATCTAAAGAAAATATACTGAATATCTGGAAAGACTATTTCCAGGAACTTCTTAATCAAGGGGATCCGACGAACGAAGAAGGACCACACTGAGGACCTTGACCCAGAAGAGGTTGAAGTACCAGATATATCGGATGTAGAAATAGCTATCGAAAGGCCACAGGAATAGACAACCTACCATCAGAATTGTTCAAAGATGGAGGAGATGACTTTAGAGCTAAGCTACTACAACTAATCCAGAAAATATGGGAAGAGGAAAGGATACCTGACGCTTGGAATATGGGCCTAATCTGTCCTATCCTATTGAAAGGCTCCATGCATGAGTGTAGTTATTACAAAGGAATAGCACTCCTTCCGGTTCTCTACAAGATTATGACCAATATCCTACTAAACCGGATATATCCGTATTACGAGAATATAATAGGCGACCACCAAGCTGGATTCAGGAAAGGGAGAAGCACGCTAGACCAGATCTTTATCCTAAAAGAAGTAATCGAAAAACGATGAAAAGTAGCTCAGGACGTCCACGTCCTATGTTCGATTTCAAAGCAGCCTATGGTTCTGTATACAGGAACTGTCTTTGGAAAATTATGACTGAACTGAGAATTCCCGGTAAGTTGGTGAGATTGACAAAGACGTGTACAAATGACCCCAAATGTAGAATCCTAATACAAGGCCTTCAAAGTTCCAAAGGGCTTACGGCAGGGAGATGGACTATCACCCATGCTTTACTTTACTATCTTATCTTCAACCATTCAAAGGCTAGAGCAATCATAATTCAATGATTAAACTCCGAAACTATGCAGAATAACTTACTTTTCGAAAATTTCGTTACTACACAGATCTCAATCTGTATATAAGACATTGTATTGTTTAAGCCAACGTATATACACGCATGTTGTCTTTGTATAGTTTTGGAGTTTAATCATTAAGTTATACTTGCTCTAGCCTTTAATTACCGATAATAACTATATTTAATGTTTTAGTCAAGCATATCCATACTAGATTTACTATTTTTTTTTTAAATCCCCTGCTCAATTAGAAAATTGAGCAGCTTTTGGTGGTCAATACAATTGTAAGCCTTTTTGAAATCGACATACAGCTGGTGAACGATACATATATACTCTGTTTACTATCTCGTATATTTGCCGTAAAGAAAATATTTAATTAATAGTTGAACGGTTCTGTCTAAATCCGTATTGATAGTCTCCGATAATTTCCTCTTCGTATTCTGTGATTCGATTAGTAAGGATAAATGTGAATATTTTACAACATACCGGAAGTTGTGAGATTACTCGATAATTATTACAATCCGTTCTCGAGTCCTTTCTTTCAATCGGAATAAGAATAGGTTCTTTCTATTCTTCAGACAATTTCTCATTACCCCGGATTTTTTAACCAATAAATGTGTTTTAGCAACTTCAGGTTTGCCGCATGCCTTAATTAGTTCACTACTTTATATAATTTTAATTTTTAATAGCTACTTCAACTTCGTTTTTACTCCGTCTTCTTTTAACTGTTTAGCACTTCGGGTATTCAGAAAGAGAACACAGATCATTAATTCTCGTACTTAAAATATTTTCAAAGTGTTTCATTAACTTACTTAGCTAATCTGTCTACCGGATTGTTCTAAGGATTGACGTGATCTGTCTATACATTTGTACATTTGTCTTAAATTATTTCCGATTCTATTTCTATTATTTTATTTTTAAGAAACCCCCATTTTTTTAGTGTTGAGCAATTGTCACATCAACCTTTAGGCTCGGAAGTATTCGAAATTGTTTTTTTGTTATCGCACATATTTCAACAATCTTCATCGAACAACGGTTTGTTCTTTTTATTTTCCTTTTTCCCAAGAGAGGAGTTACCGAACTCTATCCCTGATCCCTACCCATAAGTTTTCTATACCATCGCCATTCTCGTCAGAAGATGTTAAGGCTTCAAACCTATTCCTAATATCTACCTCGAATTGGTGGATTTTTTAATTTTTCTAAATTCAAATTTTCGAAACTGAAACTTTTCTCCACATCTGCCCCCCGTAGGACGTTCCCCTATGTGGCAAGAACGAAAAAATATATACCTTCAAATATAGGTAATTGTGTAACCGTTGGAAGTTGTTTGCAAGGTATAGCTTCTAGTATATATGCTGGCCTTACTTGACTGACTTTTTTTTCTTTACCTAGACGTTATATATATATATATATATATATATATATATATATATATATATATATATATATATATATATATATATATATGTAAGTATATATACTCATATACATACATGCCTTATGTGCAGTAAACCTGCAGGTTTCCGCTATTGCTGTGTGGTGTATTGTTCAATACCAATTGTGAAAACAAAGTAAATCCTAAGTACAAAGTAAATCATTCTATATGTACCATAATAAACCTTATCTAATATCCTCTCATTCATCAAGAATTTAATCATTAAAACCATTTTGTCGAATCTATGAAACCATTATCCTACCTATGGCTCTTTATGGATAGAAAACATGGTCACTTACATTAAGGGATGAATAACTTCTAAAGGTTTTTTAAAACAAAGTATTGCTTAGAATAGTCGGACTGAACAAGTATGAGTTAACCGGATAGTTCAGACGGTTACACAACGCCGAATTGCGTGAATTGTATCCGGTTAATATAATTGATGTGATCACATCGCGGCGCATTAAATGGGCTTGTAAAATTGTTGTACTTAATAACAAAAGAATTCCTAAAAGGTTACTATTTGCTGTGACGATTGGTAAACATCCGATGCGAAGGTGAGAAGATTGCGTTATGAACGATCTGAATTACTAACGGATCCAGGATTTAATTTTGGAGTGAGTAGGGCTTCAGCCCGAAAGATTATTTTTTTTATATATTAGGATAATTACTTCGGAAGAAAGAAACTAACAACCTATATGAAAAGGTGGGTGGTTTCAGCCCGAAAGCCTCTCCCCTGTAGATCCGCCTGTGATCTGAAAGGACTAGGTTTGGTCGGCGACCGTTTGAGGGAAGTGTGTAGACGACGATTGCTGGTGTCCGCATTGAATCATCGGGTTCGCTTTGCCTTTTATCATTATTATTATTCTATTCATTGTGTTAAATTTGAATCGAAAAACGTTTAAGAGTAATTTTCGTCAAATTTATTTTTTCGAATGAAGTATGGGTTCAGAGGACTATTAACGAACGTAATATGCAGCGTTGGTTCCAGAAATTTCACTTTGCAGGTTTTGACTTGGTAGACTTGGAAGATCGTAGCCACCAGGAGCTCCCCAAGGTCGATGGCGCAAGACCCTGCCACTCCCTCCCAAGGTATTTTATTGCTCGCATTTTTTTTTTTTTTTTTTTTTAACAGAGCAAGAAAAAGTAGAATTAGAAAAATCGTAGATAATACGCAATCACAATTTTTTTTGTTCTCCCATTGCTTGACTTTTAGGCTACACGGGGTTTACCCAAGGGAACAAGAAATTGAGAACATGAATCAGAAGTTGCAGCGTCTTAGCCCAGCATTGATTTATCGCAAGGGGTCGATCCTTCTCCACGAATGCAAGAAGAAATTTTAGTTAAAAGCATGGTCAGTTTTAGGGATCATGGGTGGACATACATTGATTTAAGATATTTTACAAAAATCCAGATTGAATTCCTACCATATATTGATCATGAGCTAGCCGCTTTCGTTCAAAGGCACACTTTTTCGATATATCAATAAAATAAAATTTTACTATTTAAAAACTACTAACTAATCTGTCTTACCAAGAATCAGAGATTTTTTTTTTATATTGGCTTTAAGCACGTCGACCCCTTTGGGTCCATTGTGCGCCAATATTCACTAGGTCGTTTTGTTTAAAACGTTAGTCCTGTCGCTTCCGCGTATCTAAGTAGGCTGGTTGGGTTGACCGACTCAAATCTTCTGGGGAGATCCATCTGTTCCTCCCCAAATACCACCAGTCTCAGCCTTATAAACTTGTCACATCTGCATATGATGTGAAAAGCTGTTTCATTCTCCTCCTGACAGAATCTGCATAGCGGATTCGTCATTACTCGGAGATTGAACATATGATTATTTAACTTACAGTGACCTGTGTAGATCGCTGTAAGTTTTTTAAGAGCTGCTCTGTCCATGTTCAGTAGCTGTTTACTTCTTTTTTTACATGGGCCTTCAAGGAACAGCTTCGAGTGTCTCTGTTTCTTGTCGGTCCAGTAATTCCTAAATTTGTTCCCATAGATCTCCCTGATCCTGCCCTTGGCAGTGCTAAGGCTGATTCCACAGACAGGCTCGGGAGTTATAGGAATAGTATCTGAGCCCAGCCTGGCTTGCTCATCAGCCATCTCGTTGCCTGGTATGCCAGAGTGGCCTGGCACCCACTCCACTGCAACTCTGTTGTGCTCAGTTAGCTCGTTAAGTGCTCTATTGCATTCCTTAACGACCTTTGAATAAGCATAATAATTGTCAAGAGCACCTATTGCTGCCTGACTGTCAGTAAAGATGGTGATCTTTTTCTCAGTCACATTGGTTTGCAGTAGGTTTTGTACACAGTGGCAGATTGCCAGTATCTCGGATTGAAACACTGAAGCATACCTGCCAAGTGGTATAGAAATTTTTTCTTTTATATCTTTGCGATAGATGCCTGCTCCAGAGCCGAAGGATGTTAGAGAGCCATCTGTATAGCAATTTATTCCACTATTTGGTTTATGACTTCTGCTGCTATCTATCTCAACCTTATATTTTCGGTCCTGATATTCTCGGATTAGAGTGTCAGAGTGCATAGCTAGCACTCTTTCACTTCCAATCCTGTTCAGCAGTATTGTGTGTCCTCCCTGACAGGGGACTGTTGAACGGTTAGTTGAGTTGCTTATCCTGTACAGTGTAATTGTTGCCCGAGCCTCCACCTCCAGCTGCAGCGGGGGCATGCCGAGCATCACCTCCATAGCAGCCGTCGGTGTCGTGCTCATTGCGCCTGTTATCATTATACAAGCAAGCCTTTGAGTCTTTCCTAATAAGGATAAGTTGGCTACAGTCTTTGCTTTGTGCCACCATAGCAAAGCTGAGTAAAGTATGATAGGTCTGACTGTCGTTGTGTACAGCCAGTATACCATTTTTGGTTTTAGTCCCCAATTCTTTCCTATCGCTCTTTTACAGGCCCATAGGCATTTGAGGGCTTTACTTGTCACGTTTTGAACGTGTTTAGTCAATGTCAGTTTATGGTCCAAAGTGACTCCAAGGTGTTTTAATTCCTTACTCAATGTCACTTGGTACCATTGATTTCCGGCATTTTTATAGCCACCTTCTTCTTCTTAGTGAAGATACACACATTGATTTTCCTAGGGTTGATGCTTAGTCCTTTAATCCTGCTGCTTAGTACCAATTCCTAAGAATATTAAACACTGTACTGAGGATATCAGAGAGGACACTCTGATGCCTCCCTCCTATGAGGATGGCAATATCGTCAGCATATCCCTGAGCATAAATGCCTGCAGTGTTTAAGGCTTCCAATAATGAGTCAGCCACAAAACACCACAGTAGCGGAGAGAGCACACCTCCCTGTGGACATCCCCCACAGGATTTAATCCACAGTTCCTTGTGCCCTATTTCTGATTTTAGAACTCTGTCCTCCAGCATTCTCCCAATCCATCTGGAGGTCATAGCGTCTATATCTTTTTTCCTTAGCGCATCATTTATGATGTTATAGGGAGTTCTATCAAAGGCACCCTCGATATCAACGAAGACGCCTATCATGATTTCACTCTGTTCTAAGGATTTCTCAATTCTTGTTACCAAGTTGTGAAGCGCCACCTCACAGGATTTTCCTGGTTGGTAGGCATATTGCTTTGAATGTATTGGACTAGTAGCCAATATGTGTTCCCTAATATGTCTGTCCAGTATCTTTTCCAATGTCTTCATTAAGAAAGATGACAGACATATTGGCCTAAATGCCTTGGGGTCTTCATAAGATTCCTTTCCTGGTTTAGGAATGTATCGCACTTTGGATATCCTCCACTTACATGGTAGATATCCCAGTGCTAGGCTACCTCTTAGAAGTTCCAGAAGGTATGGCCTTATCTCTGGGAGACCCTTCTGCAGCAGTGCTGGAAAGATCTCGTCCATTCCAGCAGATTTGAAAGGAGAGAACGAATTCACTGCCCATTCAAGTCTACTGTTTGTTATCACTCTTCTTGCCAGACCCCACATACGTGCACCAGTACCACGATCCTGTGTATTGGGGTCAAGAAGTTCATTTACTGTCATAAAACAATTTGGGAAATGAGCTTTTGCTACCACACTCAATGTTTCCATCTTATTAATGGTGTGCTTATCGTCATATTTGAGTGTTCCCATTATACCTGTATTGGTTTGTTTTGACAGTATTTTGTTTACCTTACATACCGCCGGCATGTTGTCCACCTCCAGACAAAACCTTTTCCAGGCTTGTCTTTTGGCTTTCCTGACAGATTTGTGATATTCAGTAAGAGATTTCCTATAGGTATCCCAATTGCCAGATTTTTTAGAAGCATTGAACAATCTCCTCATGAGTGTTCTTTGCTTTGTTAGACTATCATTCCACCAGGACACTTTCCTGTTGGTTGTAGTTTTTTTGGCTTCATTACTGGCCAAATATGCTCTAGTCATAGCATCAGTAATTGAAGTATTTAATATTTCTAATTGCCATGTATTGTGGATAACTTTGGGGCAGCATTTGACAGCCTCCTCCAAGTTAGAACTATAGGACACCCAGTTTGTTCGCTTGGGGTCTCTATATTCCACATCATGTTGTATTCTGTCAGATATATCAAACCTGATATACCTGTGATCCGAGCATGTTTCTTCATCAGAGACATGCCAGTTATCTATAAGGTCACTAGTCAATCGAGTCGCTAGTGTTATGTCTATGATCTCAGTCCTAATTCTATTACAAAAGGTAGGCTTATTCCCCCTGTTCAGAATATCAAGATCATATTTAATAATAGTCTCTAAGAGTTTCTCACCTCTTGAGTTGGTGTTTGTGCTTCCCAGATCTCGTTGTGTGCATTAGCATCCAGGGCAGCAACAATTTCCTCCTTACTCTTTAATAGTTCATCCATTCCTTCTGCAGGTTCTGGATGTTCATATGGCAGATAAACCGCCGCTATGATTAGTGATTTGTTATACCCTTGTTGGGTATATTTGGCTGCTGCAAGATCTCTAGAACAGAATTGCCATAGAGGCAGCAGTTTTAGTTTGTTTTTAAAAAGTAGGCAGGCTCTAGGATATGTGGGTGCAGATATTATTCCATACCCATGCATATTTAGTCCTTTGATCCTGCCTTCATATAGGTAAGGTTCAAGAATTAATATTATATCAATATCATCACCTTTTATGTACTGTTGCAACACTCCACATGCCGCAATGCAGTGGTGGATGTTGATCTGCAGCAGTTTCATGTGTTTTGATTGTTTATGTTCTGGAAGGTGGTTTTCCAGACGGGGCCGATGGTAGGGTTCTTCCCTCAGACTCAGTTTTCACTTTGTCTTTAGGTTTCTCCCCGCCTCTCGACCTCGCTTTCGAACCACCACCAGTGTTAGATGGGTGTTGGGAGACAGAGGTCTGGCCACCTGACTGCGACAGTCGCTGGGGTTCGCCTCTGTAACCAGTTTTCACTGGTTCCTTTGGCTTAGTCCCGCCTCCTGCCCCGGCCGACGGCCTCGACCCCGTCCTCGACGCACTCCTTCCCGAAGAGGAAGATTCCTTGTTCTCCCTCTCCTTTGATGTGCCTGCTTTCGGCGCCTCCTCTTTCATTTCCTCCGGAGCAGGTTTACTTCCTGATGCTAAAAACCTGAAGGTGATAACATATATTCCACAGCAGGCCTGCATTCCATGTTCAGTGAGGCTCTGGAGGCAGGTCTCCGGTATGTTAAATACTCCGAAGGATCCTCTTTCCAGAGCCTTGAAGTTAAACACGGTCCAGGTTTTGATCCCAGTAATAGATTGGTTCTGAATCTGGAGCCGAGTTAAATAATAATCAGCAGGTAGTGCCTTTCCTGGAAAGAAGGCTCCAATCCTGATAATTTTTGTAAGATCACCTGCTTCACAAGTTCGTAGGGTTAATCCTTCCTTAATTGTGATGCTCGGTGTTATGCTTTTAAACCATTCTACCGTATGGCTGTCTAGGCAGGATACAAGACATCCTCCGAGCTTAAAAAGCGTCCCGTCGAACTTTGGATGTATGTCTCCGCCTATTGTGAGCTCGTCAAGTTTACTGGCGATTGCTTCTTTAAGATCTTCGTATTGGTCATAAGTTAGCTGGATCTGCGGGTAGTCGACAGGAACTACCGCGACCAACTGTCCTTGCGCAACCTTTGCGTAGCTTTTGGGCCTTTCAGACTCCCTCGGTTTCTTAGCTTCCACAGCTGAGGCTCCTAGGGATTTCCTAGCTCTTTTCTCCACAGGCAGTCTTGATCTAGACCTCAACCTTTGAGGCCTCGCACTCTTAGCTGCTGGCCTACGTGGCCTCGCAAACTTAGATGCTGGCCTCTTGGATGTGTCCTTCTCTTCCCCTGCCTGTGTTATTGGGGCTTTACCCTCCGGCGCGGCAGCTTCGTTCGTTTGGCCTTTTGGGGCCCTTGCATCCTCCACTGCCTGCCTTTGAGTAGGCTCCAATTCACTAGATGTTTGCCCTTGATCTAAGGCCTCCCTTTCACGACTCTCTGCCTTGTCCGCCAGGCCTTTTGGGGCTCTTGCTTCCTCGGCAGAGTTCTCTAAAGGTGGCCTTTTCTCATCTTCGGGGCTTGATAGTTGTTGGGCCTTTGCCCTCCTCCTAACGCGCCTCTTCGCATTCCTTATCTTCCTCCACGTGGCAGGCCTCGAGTCTTCCGACTCGTGGTCCCCGCACTCCGTGTGGTCGAGTCCAGAATGCGATCGGCTTCTAACCATTTCTGGCTTGTTACTTTCTTCCACGTCCATATTCTCTTCCGTGGCCTGCACCATTGCACAAGCCACCTCCATCAATTCCTTCTCCTTAAGGTCTGTTTGGACGTGGAGTGTTCCGACATCTTCTGTTAGGGTTTTTAGTAATTCCCCTACCAGAGTTTCATCAATCTTATCTGAGGTGACCTCAGATAAGTTTAAAAGCTCCTCGGAGGACAAGTCCTCCTCGGGTACCGACGATTTATTGTTTTTGTTTTATTTTAAATTGGACATTTTGGTTCCCACGAGTATGGGGGTCAATGGAACTGCAGGTACTACCCCCTCTCCCTGCAGCCGGCTACTTGAAATGGGGTGTCGCCCGGTTCCCCAAGTGAGTCGATAAAAGACAGTATATTTTTACCCACCCTCTGCCACTCAGCCTCAGCTCGCGCGCCCCGACCTAGCTTGAGTGCCTAACAGGTTCCTCAGTTCCATCTCACATGTATCATCCGCATACACATGGATGGAACCAACGAACCCCGCCTCTGTCGTCCGCGAGTCCCATCGGACTCCCTGGGGGGCGCCACATGGAGGTGACAGTAGGCGTTGATAGGGATAAGGAGATCTGGGAACTCACAAGCAGTGGGTAGGGCACTTCACTCGATCATTCCGCAAAGAGTTGGGGAGATTCCCGCACCTATCTCCCTCTCTAGACCTCCCGTTACCCTATCCATTAGCCCCCCTGAATATAAATATATAGTTTTTTTTAGATTTACTTCATATTTTTCAAAATTCCTAAACCATTTTTTAATGTGCAAGATATTTTCTGAAATTCACAATAACTTATTTTATTTCATAATAAATTAAAAAAATTTTATATTAGTTGAAGTGATTTTATTTTAATATGACTTCTCTTAAAAAATATTTGTATTCTAATGAAGAGAATAGAAAGTTAAACATAGCTCTATGTAAAGCCGAAATGTTCTCATGAAGTGCAACTATCGAGTTTTGTTGTTATCAGTGTTTGACATTGTCATTAGTAGCTAAAAAAAGATAGTTTCGAGTACTATGTTTGGTGCTGATGCGTTAAACTTCATTTTCCAAAACCCTCTTGCTGACACCACAGTATCCATCATTACAAAAACAGTAAATATTAATATTTTCCATTAATTTTTTTATTTAGAAAATGAAATTCTTTAAGTTGTTTCATTGAACCATTTGTTAAATTTGTGAATAATACTTTTATTGCAATGCTCTGATAATTCTTTAGGATTTTAATAATTATCAGCTATTGGCTCATAATTATTTAAATTATTATTTTTGTTTAATAGGCAAAAATATTAACTAAAGGGGCTGATGCTTTTTTACCCAAACCTAATCAGCAGCCTGTCCAACAAATAATAAAGATGGATCCTGAACCTTTATGGAAATTAGCAGGTAGAGGTGGCATTTTCGTGAAATTGGCTGCAATATCTGGAAGTGCTGCAGTTGTCCTCGGAGCTTATGGAGCCCATAGTAGGTCTTAGAAATAATTTTTTTCAGAATGCTTTTTCATTCTGTTAATATTGCTTATTTATTACTTATTGTTTTTGTTGAGTGGAATATAGGTTTTGTTTGCTCATTGCTTACATGCCTTTATTTCCTTCATTATTATGTTTTCTTTATGCAGGAAAAAACAACAAAAGTAGTTATTATATCTGTTGCAATATAAATTAAAATATTGTATGGAAAAAATAATTTTGAATTATCTTACGAATCAAGTGGAAAGCAAATGAGTGTTCATGAGTTTTTAGTACCTAATTCAATAGACAGAGTTTGTCAATCTCCAGATTGAAAATATCCCAATTCTGATAATTTTTCTAAATAAAAAAGTTGTAGGTTATGATGAGATGAAACTATTCATCTCAAGTTTTTGGAGCTGTTAATTATTTGATAAAAAAATGTATCTGTACCATGGACTAATACTTTATTATGAATGATCATTTTACTTAGGAAGTAATAAATTTACTCCATTGGAAAATATCTTTTCAGTTCAGCAGTGAGATTCAGCTATCCTTCAACTTTTACTAACCCAGTATTGAAATTACTGAAACATATTGGTTTGGTTCAGAGGTGCAGGACCATTGGTTTGTAGTTCTTATTAAGAATGTAAAATAAAGTCAATACTGGATAAAAACTTCATCATTAATGTCAATATTAACAAATAATTAAATCAAAATATATTTTATGTTTAAAATTTTATGAAGTCTCAAAGCCAATATTCTTGGCTCTTTTTGTTTTTTTCAAAAGATTTTTAATCTATTATTATAGGCTGAAATAAATAATGATATTTTCATTTTTGTAAACCTTGATAATGTGTGATAAGTATCCTTCGTCGAACACGGTATCTTGGAAGCTATCACTAAAATTAGCCTTGGCTCATGCGTTATTGTTGAAGGTGTTAAATTTTGTGGCTTTAAGACACAAGACCTAGTGGTAGGTTGCCTAAGAAATGTACTGGCTCTTGATGTCTGCCTCAAAATCTTTAAAGTAATAATTTTTAATGTAATTGTTATTTAACTTTGTTTAATTTTAATTTTCAGCTGTCCTGCCCGACAAAGATAAAGATGAAAATGCTAAAGTGGCTTTTCAAACAGCAAACAGATACCACTTCTTTCATACCTTGGCTTTATTAGGGGTACCACTTTGCAGATATCCTGCAATAGTAAGTATTTTTAGTATAAGTGATTGTTGTTCTAGAAAAATTATGAATATCCTTAAACAGTTCCTCAGATGCTATGCATCTTAAAACCTGTCAACTCTTAGTCTCCTCCCTCATTTTCTCCCAATTTGACTATCTGACAGTCAGGACAGCAAGAGATGAGTCTAAAGAATCGTTTAATTAGATTCCATTTTTTTCGTTCCCAGGTGCGACCACGCCTCCACAATTGCTATCTCTGGTTATAATGGCTTTATCTTTTTAAACTATTGTTAAAAATTAAAGTTTTAGATTGTTTTGCTGAGATCTTTTAATTACCTAAGAAACCAGTGGGAATCCCCAAGAAAATAAATTTTATTAAATTGTTACTTAGTACAAAAAAATAATAAAATAAATACCACTATCTTATTAATAAAAAACAGAATAAAATTCTTCATATAAAATGAATCAAATGTGAACTTTTTGGCAACAAATAATTTTTGCAAACAATTCCTAATAACTATTAGCTCTGGAGCCAGGGCCCAAAAATCGACCTGATCGCAGGCGAAGGTTTGACTGTAAAAAGTTTTCCCTTGGGGTCCCGCGTTAGCAATTTTGTTTTTTACATGTCTAAACCCATATATATAAGTTAAAAAAATAAAAACTGTTTTCGCAATGGATTTCCCGTTTCGATCCTCAAATTATTGGCCTAATATTCTTTAAATCAGCCGCCATTTTTGAAAGCAGCGGCTTTGGAACAGCAAACAAGGTTCTTTTTACTCAGAATAACATACACTTTCAGAATTTACAATCAAACATTCACCTGCGATCAGGTTGATTTTTGGGCCCTGGCTCCAGGGCTATATGTATTGCCGACTTCCAACCCTGTTATCTCAGGCTGTTTTAGCTCTATTGCATTGATTTTTTTAAAACTTGAACATAACAATATATTGGGCTACTCTTAAAATAGTTCTAACCATTTTTCAATGGATAAAAGCAGTATCAACTCACTAGGTTCTCCAAACGTAAACAATATCAATTCTAGAAAACGAATAATGAGTCATCATTTCTTGCTGGTTTCTATCATCACTGGAGATCTCTCTGTACATCAGATAACATCTCTTAAGTGGGCAGAGAGAAGGGATTATATGAATGGATATGATGGAAAATGAAGTGAACTGCTACAGCTTCAATCATTCACATTAAGAATATTTAGACTTCAATAATAAATCATTTAGCAATAAATTAAATAGTTTTAAAATATTCTAGGATATAAAAATTTTTAAAGTTATTTATTTTATCTTATTTAATATAAATTAAACAAGAAATAATTATTTTATTTTTCATTTATATTTTTATAAATTGTTCAATTTTAGTTATCACTTTTTGTTTTTATGATTCATTAAATTAGTTTCTATTTCTTATCTCCAGAGTGGTTCTCTCTTCATTCTTGGGCTTTCCCTGTTCTCTGGAACATGTTACTACTATTCCATCACTGGTGACAACAGATTTCGTCGCCTGACTCCTGTCGGTGGCACCTGCCTTATTCTTGGTTGGATTGCTATGCTTTTCTAATCATTTCAGAAACTTTTTTGAATAGGTTTTTTTTTTTGTAGCCGTTATGTGATACTTCAATATAAGTTGGTTAATTTTATGATATTTGTTTAACTTTAGCCACAGAAATGGCACAGGTAAGCAGATATGGAGTTGGTATTTAGTTTTGGTCTCATTTATTTGAAATAAATGTGTGAATTGAAGTAGAAAATAGTTATAGACCTTTAAGTTAATTATTTTCTGTTTTCAGCTCTCTGTTATATAACTTAAAATATTATGTTTACAGATATTTCGTCTTGTAGATGTTTTATGCATAATTTGGTATTTATATACTTTCCATATCAGAAACTAATTTATATTTCTGGTTACAAATTTACCCATCTCTGTTATTCATTAGCTGTAGATCATGTAGTATTTCCCCAATTAGTTACCAAACAGTTAAGTCAATAGTTGTATTAGGGTGTGTCATTTTAATTAAATTTAATGTAATTTTATTAATTGTATTTTATAATGCAGTTTTATAGATGTTTAAGTAAAAAGGAAAAGCATTTACAGTGTTTTAAAATATAATTATCGAAAAATTAGTCTATTGACCAATAGTAATCTGTATTTATTTATTTAAAAATACAAAAGGAAACAATGTTTGACCACAGTACAGAATTATTTATTAACATCATTAAAATTATTATGGAATGAATATTTAATTGAAATTTTTTGTTTTAAATGATTTTTTACATAAGAATGTAAGGTATAAAAGTACTTTGTTTATAATTACTCTGCAGTTAATTTGGATTTTAGTGTAAACAAAATTATCAGATCTCAACTAAAAAAAGAAGAAAAAAACTTGAATGTTATGAATTGTTTTGGTTTATTCCACTTGGTATTATTTGTTAATTAGGAACTGACCCTTTTTCATTTTTGAAAAGCTAAGTTTAAAAATCCTTAGTTGATTAAGTCTTATTTTAATTTTTTTTAGTTGTGACTTTTTTCTTTATTTGACTGTGATGTAAAAATATTTTTTTTTATTGTTGATTTGTTGTGTTACATTCTAATGTTTGTCTTTATATCATAAGAATATTTGAAACCTTGATTTTGTCATTGTATATTTGAAATAAATCTTACTATCCAAAGTTATCATTTAAAATTATTCATACCATCGGTTTATCGCAAAACATTACCAAGTACATTTTCGATGACGCTGAACTTTTAAGGATCTTCAAAAGTGAATTTCCACCTTATTTATCAATAAAAAACTTCAGCAAGTAGATCAAATTGACATAAACACTTATAAACATAGTTACACCATGTACTGGGTACTGGTATTGGTGGGTGGACTTAGTCCAGCAAGTGGGTCTATTGCTCCTTTTTGGCAACCTCAAAGACAATACTTCCAATGGCTGTCTATTATACCTCTAACTCTGTCTCAAACCTTTCTGTTCTTCAAATGAAGTTCAAAAGGTTGGACCATTTTATGAAGGTAGCTTCGTGTACTTGTATTCTGTCTGCGCCCAGAAGTCTATCTGAGTGGTACAAATCAGTCTAATTCTGTAATGAAGTGAAGGGCAGTTTCTGTTGCATCTCTGCACATATTGCAGAGTTCATCATTTACTATCCCACAGATCTTTAAATGTCTTTTAAGTCTGCAGTGGCTTGTTAGTACTCCGATAACGAGTCAGATTTCTTTTGTAGTTAGGCCCAGCAGCCACTTAGTTTTGGAGGGCGAGAGACTGTTAATAAATTGTTTGGTTTGTCTTAGCCTATTGCATTCCCTCCACTCCTTACCTGCTCTTTTTCAAGTCCAATCAAGTAATTCTTTCTGCTGATGTTTTTTGGGTATTCCTATTGCAGTTGATGGACCCACAGTAGGAAATTCTCCTTTCCTTCCGAGGGGATCGGCTTTTTCATTGCCTTTAATTCCCTTCTGACTAGGAACACACACTAGTTCCACTCCAAGCCCTGTTTACACTCCTGTACCATTGTGGAGGTCACTTTGCGAGATTCTAATGCTTGTAGCGCTGACTGGCTCCGCGAATAGATAGTGATGCCAGCCCAGCACTGGCAATTAATAACTTATAGACAGGTGGCTCCAGAAAGTATAGTTTGAAATACTGTAGCATGTTCAGCAAATGGTATTTTTAATTCTATATTTAAATTCTCTATATAGACTCCCGCACACGTTAAACTAGTTGAGTATTTCCTTGACCCATCAGTAAAATAGGGCAGGTAGTCTTTTTGAGTTTCTACTGAACCCTGTGCCCAATCTATTATGTTAGGTTACAGATAGCTAACTAACCTTACTGTCTAAAGTAAGGTTTTTATCAAGTGTCGGAGCAAGGTACTGTAAGATAGGTAGCTCTTTTTCCACCATCCTGGCTATTTCTAAGTGGCCGGTGTGTTTCCTTATCCTCCGGTGTACACACCACTGTCTATTATCCTTCATTCATAAAAATGTCATAGCCGCTTCACCTATTATCCATAGGGGCAGCAAAATCAATGACAATAAGTTTTCCAGACACTTTGTACGTGTGTGAAATGCCTCTGTAATGCTAATGCAGGCCATTCTTTGTATGTGACATAACATTTGTATATGAGTGGCCTTATTTAGGGATACCCACCACACCACGCTTCCGTATTATATTCTGGGTCTAGTTATTGCCATGTATATCCAATTCATGACTTTAGGGTTAAAACCCCAAGTTATGCCAACAGCACGTTTTATTATAATTTTCCTTTTAATATCTGTGAAATGTTTTCTCCAGTTCAGTCTAGAATCTATGATAATACAAAGATATTAGACATTTTTCCTTAATTGAAGTAGCTTACCAAAGAATTTTGGTGCCTTAAAGGCATCCAGTTTACATTTCTTGGTAAAGAGAATCAACTCAGTCTTTAATGGGTTAACTGATAAGTTCATATCAGTACACCATGTCTGAACAATGTTGCAAGCGACTTGCATCCTTTCAAAAATTATATTTATGAACTTTCCTGTGATGAGGATCATTCCGTCATCTGCGAATGCCTGTGCATAGATTCCCAGCTTCCTCCAATCTATTTAATAGGTCACTGATTACCAGACACCACAAAAGCGGTGAGATGCAGCTCCCCTGGGGACACCCCATCACCGCCTGTGCCTGCAATTAGACTGCTTCTTTTGAAACAACAATTCTATTTTTTAGTACTAATCTTACCCAACCGATCAGTCCAGTGGGAGCAGAGATGTTTACTAAGTCTAAGTTCAGTCTTATTGAATTCTCCTTCTAAATAAAAAAGAGAGTCCTAACAAACACTCCTTAAAATGCTGGTCATTTTCTATTTTCCCTATCAGGGAGTATAGGGCTGTATCCGTAGATTTTCCCTGGAGATAAGCATGTTGGTTTGGGTGTAACGGGTGAAAAGGCAGCACTTCACTAGTTAAGCAAACTGCCGCCAACTTCTCCAGTATCTTAAATACAAAGGAGGTTAGACTTATAGGTTGATAAGCTTTAGCAACACTATAATCATCCTTGCAATTTTTAGGAATGAAAGCTATTAATGATTTCCTCCAGGACTCCAGTATATATCTAAGTGCAAGTGAGGATCTAAGCAGTGCTTTAATTTGCAGTGTGTCAGGTGATGGCACTACTGAACATTGAATTAGTGCAGATATGCTCAGTATAGTATTATCACGTGGTTTCTAGAAGCCACAGCGGAACTACCCGTTGACAAGGCTCTCGGTCGAGATCCGCTTCTGGGCTACTCTATTCACTGCAGCTGTTACACCGTGTAAACAATTTTCTGATTTCGCAAAGGTAAAATTCATCGAAGTTCTTAATGATTTAAAGTTATGAAATATCACTTATTGACTTTTTACAATATACAAAATGTTATTTTAGTTTTATTTATTACTATTTATAATTTTATATAAATATTATTAAGAATCCCCCTTTTTATGAATGGGACATAAAATTGATTTATGTGGTGTCTTTTCTTCATACCAGTCGTTTAATATTAAATTTTTCAATGCTTAAACCAATTTGTGGCCACCATATTTAAATACTTCAGCTGGTTAACCATTAATACCAAGAAGCTTATTGTTCTTAAACCTTTGTATAGGATTTGCAACTTCCTCATCGTCTGGCGTTTCTGTATCTTCCCCATCATAAAGATATTCATGACATATTCGCAGATTGAAGTCTTGTCGGTTAACAATTACCCTTGAAATGTTCGTTCCACCTTTCTAAAACTTTTTTCTCTACGAAAAAAGATTCTTGTCTTTGTCTCCTTATGGTGTTAAATAATAAAATGTTTCTCTTAGAACATTTTAAATATAATTTTTTACATTCTTACATAAGGTGTATGATGGTGACCTACAGGGAGAAAACAGTGGTCTTGAAAAAATTAGTTAAATTTGCACCTCAATGATGAGAACTTGTGAGTTAGATCTCTGATTAAAAGATTCTAGGAAATGTTTACAATGGAATTCCTCGAAAGAACTTAATGAAAAATGTCTAACAAAGAAATTCCTAAGAAAATCTACAAGTTAGAACAAGAACTTTTTCAAAATAAATGTGCACAGTTTCTTTCTTCAGATTATTCTTATTTGAACATTATAATAATAAATAGTTGCATTATGCTTAATTTAATTTTTAAAACCTTAAAGAATCGTACATAGCTCACACAGAAATTATTCATCAAATACCATCATTGTTGTATTGAAATTTTGGTGTCAAAATAGTAATATTAAACTTATTTTTGAAGAGTGCGTAGTTTTTTATAATCATATGAGAGTTGAATAGAAGGGTCGTCAAATGAGCGGGGGCAACTAGGGTGATCATCCACGCCAAGGGGGTGCCACGTATCAGTAACCCAAATACATAATATTCTAGAAAATACAGCTCTTTTTCAATAATTAATTCATTTTCTGATTTATTCCTTTTTATCTTTTTTGAAACCTTCATTTCTCTGTTAAAAAAAATTACAAGCAGGTTATTGATTCTAAATTTATCAGCCATTAGTGGAAGTACGAAGGTGAATCTTCAAATCAAATGATGATCAAATGAGAAAATAGGCTACTGACTGATTTAGAAGCGCGTTGAGGGAGCGCCTGGTAAAATTTCCTCCTGGGTGCTTATAACCCATCCACTTGATGGCTCAGATATAAGGGTATAAATAAAACAATTCTTATACTATAAATCACATGAATTATAATTAAATTTTGTTTGTACATCCTCCAAAAATGGAGTTTAATGAATTATTAACATTTTAGTTACAACATGATTCTCCAAATAGAATTTCTTTCTTTCTCATTTAAATTAATTATAACAATCGTAAAATCTTATGATTATCACAAGAAATTAAAGAATATTTTGAAATATAATAATAAAAAAGGGAAAATGGTTCTTAACAAATATATTTTAAAGAACAGTTTCAATTGCTGCTCCTAAATTGCCCTGAAGTACATGAAAAAGTTCAATATGAACCATTAATTAATTAGATTTTTTTTTTTATAAAATAAAGTTGAACAAAAATTAATTAATAATATTGTTTATAAAAAAATCAAATAACAAATTTAATTTGTTATAAAATTCATCACACCATTATAAATTAAGATGACACTATTAAAATTCACATTAATCTGGAGATACCGAAACAAGAAACATGATTTTTAAAACAGCATATGCTTAATGAGGATCTTAGACAACTTAATATTATACTTTTAATATATCTTCGAACACTCGATTATTGTTAATGTTGAAATAATAAAGTAAATTTGGAAGCCAAGATCACTTAGTAATCTCTTATAAACAATGATTTATAACACTGCCAAAGATTTAAAGTTTTAAACTTAAATTATCTTTTTGGTAAATAAATTATACAGCTGAGCTGTTGGCTGTTGACTTTTTCTTTAAATAAAACGCCTTTTGGCATTAACAACTATATAAATAATTAATTTCAGTCTATGAGCCATCTAGTAGACTATTTCTAAATATAATCGAGAGTAAATAAATTTTATACTTAACAAAAATGTTCATAAACCATCTACTTTTAACAACGTACATTAAATTCTTAAGCCAAACAATATTTTACAATAAATAACCTCAAGGCTAGTACAAACAGTGAGAATATAAAATTATAAAACAATTTCAATAGATATCCATCAACTAAAAAAACAAAAAAAAAAGACAAATTAAATTACAACCACTACCTACTCTATATATTGAAAATTATTGTATAAATAACCATCAAAAATTCATTTATATTTTGATTGATTATTGAAGAATAATTGTTTTATTATAACAGCTCACTTAGTGAGAGGTTAAAAACAAGACTACTCATAACTGTATTTACACATCAGAAGAAAGGAATCAGCTTCTTTTACATCATAAAATCTAGACCCTCATTTGATGAAAAGTACTTCAAATGTAATGCAAATTGCTGCTATACAAGATAACTGAGACTGAAAACAGAGCATCGTAAAGAGGCTTTTGAAAATAGATGACAAGTCCTTCGAAATATGAACAATAATAATAAAAGTATCGTCAGCATTTGTCTAAATGCGCTTTCTATTAGATGTTAGAGAAACTGGTTGAATTTGGTGCTCGGTGCCATTTTGATGCTACGCTTGTGTGGAGTGAGGCGATTCTCCTCTAGCCTGAGGCTGAGCCCATTCAACAAAATCGTCTATCAAAACAGGCCAAGCACCTTCTTCATCATAATTTGACATGTCTTCATTAATAACTGAGGCAAAATCAAGCAACAAGTTCCAAGTATCTTTCGGTATTGACCGCTTGTGGTGTTCCTAGAAATATAAAAAACGTAATAAAATGAGCATCTTAGTTCACTAAGGACAGAATGGCAGCTCTAAGGCATCTACCATACAAAAGATAATTAATTCCATTAGTTTTTACATCAAAATATAATATTAACAAATATTATTCTTTTAAAAGAGAGAATATGATATGGGAGACGTGACTAAGAAACAGAGATTTAGTATTATTCTTTTAAATAAAGATTGTTAATCACTTAAAATGAGATGAAAACAATACAGTAAAATGCAAAGAAGTAATCATGATGAAATACAGATTTCGACCATATTATTTGTTAATCTAAAACCGTATCAGGTCAGTAATACACTGAATTTTAAAGTTAGCAGTTAGCTAAATTAGTTAGCCGATTTCGACGAAAAAGTTGGTGTAACATCCGTAGCATATAAAAACCTTAAACATGCAATTTTACTTCCGTACGACTTTTCGTTTTTGAGCTAGACTGTCAACACGCAAACACACAGACCATTTTGCAGGACTTGGGTATTTGAACTCAGGGGACCTCGAAACTTGTATTTCCGTTGAAAACTTTTGATTAAAAAATTTTCACGATCTTACTATACTATACTTACCCTTACTATATATTACATATATATAAGTAAGTGAAAGTAAAAATTATTCTGTACCTGTAAAAACTGGCACCATAAATCAAGAAACCTAAATCTGCCTTGGAGGACGATATTCCAATATGTTATGGCCATATCTAATTCAAGACCTTTCTGCCCAGGATTTTTGGCATAGTTAAAAGTAAAGTGGTAGAAATCTTTGAATTTCAGATTATCTTTAATTTCATTTTCTAATGTTGGAAGTCTGGCTCTTAGTTTCTCAACACTATCACATCTGAAAGTTAAAGAAATATAAGTTTTTAATTACTTATTTAAAACAAATTATCATATTATAAAGTAATGCAATATTCATAATTAAATTTTTTATGCAAACAAATCATTAGTAAGGAGATTTTAATTTGTAATACTCAGATTCTCAAAATAGTCGTCTACTAGGTTAGTGTAGAAGTTGAGCATGGTTACCTAAAAGAATTACTTTATTTGAAAAGTCCTTCGCCCCTTCACACCGACCTAGTAGACGACTAGAATTTAGATTAGAATTTTCATTTATCTTCTTTATTTGTTGGATAAACAAATGTTCTAATTCTTTTATTCAAGAATAAAATTAACTGGGTATTAACAAATATTTTCTCCAAATAATAAATCATGTAAGGTTTTTCAAGCTTGTAAAATAGTTAAGCAATGCAATCCTAAACAAACATTGTTAATAAGCTGCTACGTGACTATTTGGGTTTTTATAATTTTTAATCGGATGCCACTGGATAATTATCCACAATTAATTAATAAAATATTAGTTAAACAAATTATGTCATTTGACATATAGGTCCATGATTAATTTATTGGATTACTTCTCACAAAGACTTGTTGTGTGTTTATCTGTTCTCTAATTACCAAACATTACCTGTGCTTATAATGAAATAAATAGGTGGCATGATTAAAATAACTTTTATGTACAAATTATATTTATTTACAAGTTATAGAAGAAAGAATTTGTATTTACATTTTATTTACAAAATTTAATGAACCAAACAATTGGTTGTGAAGGCATGATTCAGATGGATAGAATTTAAAATTTATATTGCCATTAAATATTTACACATCTTTAAAATGAATTGTTGGGAATTACTTATCTATAATGTTATGCTAAGTGGTGAATGTCATGGCTGCATCTGCGATGTTGAGATCATCATTGTTCAGGTAGGTCTTCAACATCCAGCCAGATAAAAACATCAGGGACCTCCTCAGGGCCGGGCAGCTACATCAGACCTCTCTTCTATGCCGGGCAGTCGCATCCGGCCATAAGCCATAAGACTTCTTCTCTATGCCGGGCAGTGGCGTAAGCCCAAAAGCTTCTTCTTCCATCCACCTCAGTGGATTTTATTACCATATCTTGGGTGGGGCAAGAATTGTTCCCATTGGTTCAATTTTTGTAGCAGAAGGGATGACCACACCCCCAGCGATATGTTGAGCACACCCCTTTTAGCAGGTACACGACCGTTTCTTCCTTTGCTTAGGCTTAAAAGCTTTCTGGTCCTCTTTAAAAATAAGACTGGTCCTTTGGTGTTCTAGCGGTGTCGATCCTTTGGGGTTCTTACTAGTTTTCTTGCCACTTACAAAAGGGCAGATACTAGGGAGTCTCAGATACCCGTCCAGGCGTTAGAAATTACCTTTAAATATTATTAGTTACCATTAGGCTATGTTCGATATATAGCAAAGCATAAGATCAAATTTGTTCAAGAGTGGTTCTTCGGCGCTGGTACAGCATGGACCTATGCTCCACACTAACCTAGTGGACAACTAGCTTTGTAGGGAAGGAAAATATTGTTTTCATTTAAATAATAATAATAAATAAAAAGGCTTAGCGAACCCGAAGGTTCGATGGCGACACCAGCAATCGCTTATTACACACCTCCCTCCACCGTTCGCCGTCCAGACCCAGTCTCTTCAGATCGGCTTTAATGCAATCTTCCCACCTTCGCTTCGGTCTGCCCCTCGGACGCTTACCATTCGGCACAGCAAATATTAACCTTTTAGGAATTCTCTCGTTACTAAGTCCAACAACTTTACAGGAATATTTGATTTGCCGCGATGAAATTACCTCAATTATATTACCCGGATACAGTTCACGCAATTCGGCTTGGTGTAACCGTCTGAACTCTCCGGTTAACTCATCCTTCTTCGGTCCGAATATTCTACGCAATACTTTATTTTCAAAAACCTTAAGACGCTGCTCATCCCTTAATGTAAGCGGCCAAGTTTCGCATCCATAAAGAACTGTAGGCAAGATAATTGTTTTATAGATTCTAATTTTTAAGTTCCGGGACAAGAGACGCGAGCTAAGTAGTTTTGTCACAGAAAAATAACAAGCATTTCCCGCCTTCAGTCTAACCTTAATTTCTTCTTCAATTTCGTTTTTTCTAGTTATCGTAGAACCTAGATATCTAAATTTCTCTACCTGTTCAAACATATTACCATCAATATCGATATCACCAGTAGTATCGCCATTTTTGCAGCTAACCATATATTTTGTTTTATCCACGTTTATTTCGAATTGACCAGCGAACCTCTTGCAGAGCCAAGACATCTAAATTATACCCATTTACCTCATTCGCGACCGATTTTAGCCCCCCTGCTGTGTTTAAACTCCTTACGTTCCACATACCAATATTTAAATCCCTATATTTCAAATTGCGCCATGAATCCCCTAAAGCAGTTCCCACCCGGAGACCCGAACGGGGGACTAGTTTACCTCCGGATAATGAGCGTTTTACCTTAGGGAGATCCATGACTATTTGTGGTGTTTGGTGAACTAAAGATATGTGAGTACGGCGTTCAATCTTACGTCACACCCTCCAGCAAGTCTGGTGGGTCCCCTCCCTCCAGCAAGTCTGGAGGGCCCCTCTCATTGTCCATCGGACTTAGCTGGGAGGAACTTCCAAGGAATTTCCACCGACCATCCCCACATCCGCCACCTGTGGGACGCTCTCCATATGCGGTAATGAGCCCGCGCGAGGTGTTTTCATTTAAAAGAAAACAAAAAATAAATAAAGAACATAAATTTAAGATATTTTTGAAGTGTAATACAAGGATTGTTTTTAATGGAGACAACTTTGGATATATCTAATTACACCACTGTAAATAAATGGAAATTAAATTTAAACAAAATTAAGTTGAAAATTATACAATTTTTTCTTGTAATAAAAATATAATATATGAAAACTTATGAGAAGGAATTAATTGGGGGGTGCGGTCAATTGATGGTAATTATTTAATTTTTGCCGACGTTTCGATCCACTTTGCAGGTCGTCTTATAAAAACTTGATAAAGTACTCCAGTGTTTAATCTATAATAATTAAACCTTAAATACACTTTTTAAAATACTCTGAGGTTTAAGTGTACAATTTTGATAAAATGAATACAACTTTTTTCAAGCTTGATCATTAATGTAACACTAATGTTTACCCAGATAAACTACAGTTAAATTTAAAATAAAAAAAATTGAAATTGACTTACGCTAAATCTGTCATTCCCGTGACAAATTCCTCTCTAGAAAACTCACACTGAGCGGCGGCTTTGAATTTCCATGCGATAATAAGGACTAACTTGGAATCAGGACTAAGACTGAGATCATCGAGAAACCTCATAATACCATCTGCTGTCATCTTTTCTGGTTCAGATGGGTCTGCAATAGGAAACACTACATTAATAATAAAACAACTTGAATATTTATTGTACATTTTCCCACCAGATATATAAATGAAAACGAAATTAAAAACCTTGCCTGGAAACAGAAAAAAAAATATTAGAAACTGAGAAGTGCATTATTCTAAAAATGTATTGATAAATTCACATTCGATCAGGGAGTAAAAATTTTAAATTTGATAGGAGGATTGGAATTCAAGGAAGTTTAATTGGATTTAAGAAGGAATAATTGCAGTTGAAAGAAAGATATGGAAGAGACTTTATTACAGCAATAAGTAAAGATTTAAAAAAGGATGAACCAATAAGAATTTATTTATTGTATTATATTTATATAATATTAATATTTCTATCATGAGGAGAATAAAGCCATCATGAATTAACATAAAAGCCAGAGCCAGAGGCTTGAGTTTCTGTTACATAAAAGTCAGGGTCCTCCAAAAGGCTGCTTCTCTCCAACCCCGAATAGTGTTGAAGATCTTAATATAAAAA
Organism: Nezara viridula; assembly: GCA_928085145.1. Classification (NCBI taxonomy): domain Eukaryota; kingdom Metazoa; phylum Arthropoda; class Insecta; order Hemiptera; family Pentatomidae; genus Nezara; species Nezara viridula. Next base: position 64,442,328 of record OV725080.1, on the reverse strand, counting down.
TAGAAGTTAATTCAAACTAACTGAACTCTTTCAACAATAAATAATTTAAATTTGGCACCCACATCGTGTCAATTGTACTATAATGTTTTATCAAAAGAAATGAGATAATTTTTTATTCATAAAATATATAGAAATATTTGACTGACAAATAAGTACTTTTGGTTTTTCAGGATGAAATAAAACTCAATGTATTATAGACATACAATTTATTTTAATCTACAATATATTGACTATTATTTAATATAACTTTTCCCCATCTTTGCACTAACTGCATAATGCCATGTTCATAGAATATCTGGAGTTTATTGTTAAAAAACTGACCCAAGTGGTTTTTGATATCCTCTTCCTTTTGGAATTTCTTTCCATTCATGTTGTTTTGCAGAGAGCGGAATAAGTGGTAGTCACTTGGAGCTACGTCTGGTGAATAGGGAGGGTGGGGAAACAGGTCCCATCCAAGGCTCAATAATTTATTGCGAGTGACCAATGAGGTGTGGGGCCTAGCGCTGTCTTGGTGGAACACAACACCCTTCCGATCATCCATAACTCTTCAGGATGTTCTCCAAATTCGATGTTACTATATCCGTTGGAAAGCTGAATCATTGCTCTTCAAAGCTGTATGGTTTCTTGATTTAATGCCTACATAAGAAATAAATAAACAAAAATTCCGTATAGGTTTTTATTTTTTATCTCCATTTGTAGTTAGTTTACGAAGGTCCTGTTGATGTCATTATGTGTAGTTTATGTGGCCCTAAATTTCTTGTAGATAGAGAAAGTTGTATTGATATTATAACATTTTTCTTGATTTTCAAAAAAAAAAAATCATGTGAGGGATCCAAACATTAAGGCTGGAAACATAGCCGAGCTTGTGCAAATCGTTTTCTACCCTAGTGTGCGACACATTTAGGTTCATAGCAATCTCTTGCACTGATTGGGTGGAATTTTGACCAACAATAGCCTTTTTTTTTAGAGCGGCAAAAACGCACTACCTACAATGGCCTTAACATTGCTCCTATCAAAATCACAGTGCAATAGCAAACACAATACAAAGTTAGTTTCAACAAGAGTTTAACAGATATAGTTGTTGACATATTACAAACAGGATAAACAATCCACATTAGGGATTAATTCATCAGATAAGAAGTGTATCATAGTGACATAAAAAAAATCTGGTGCAGTGTATACATCACACAACTTTTACTTACCACCCACTATTTAGCAGAAATAAGTATTTTGAGACAAAGGGGAAGTTAAAGTAAAAATTATAAATGCTATATTGATATACATTTCATTGTGGGTATGTTTATTTTTCTAAGTCTTATATATACAAATTTTAATATTTATGTCGCTGAAATCTATACAATTAAATATTAAATAATACCAACAATAGCATTTATGAAAACCGCATATGTATATTTACATAATATTGTTGGAGTCTTTATTATATTAAGCAGTGGCGGCCTTAAGCATTCGGCGCTCCCCGGGCAATGAAGTTATCTTCCCTCTCCCCCCTAAAAAAATTTAATTTATTTCTTAAGCTGTTTTATATTATGTAATACTTGATATTCATTTAACATTTCTTTCATACAGTTGCTTTATTGGTAGGCTAAAATTAATTATTTTAATACATTTTTTTTTATTTCTAACAAGCTGTGAGCGCCACTGAAGATTGGTCGGCGGCACCCAGGTCGGCATCCCGGGGCGATTGCTCTGGTTGCCTCACCCTAGGGCTGGCACTGACATTATTTTCATGTTACGTATGGCAGCGTGTTCTAATCTTTGGAGTGCGCTCGTACTCCTTTGGTTCATCAATTACAACTATTCTCCGTTATGATCTCTTATTTCTCCTCTAGTTATTTATCAAATTCTTTCATATTTTATATTTAACTATCTTTTATATTTGAGATTAATGTGAAATGGTCAATGGTTTCAAAATAAAAAAAATTAAGGTACTTTAGGGGAAGCTTATATTGAAAGTTAGAAGTTGTTAAAAGTCCTGTTAAAGAACATCAATCAAAATAAAGCCTACATTTTATTTAAAACTGCTCAGCATGCTTATCATGTGCATTGCGTCATAAGTGCTAGCCGTTAAGTGGCACAGCTTACATCCACACACACCACACACACACACACACACACACACACACACACACACACACACACACACACACACACACACACACACACACACACACACACACACACACACACACACACACACACACACACACACACGCACACACGCACACACACACACACACACACACACACACACACACACACACACACACACACACACACACACACACACACACACACACACAGCACTACACACAGTACTGAAACAGATTAGAAAATTTTCACAATCGCAATACTTTTTTCCCTAACTATATATATTTCAGTAGTATAGTCAGGATAATGTTGAAAATTCAATATGTTAGACCCAAGAAGACCCATTTAGCTAAATAATTTTCAGATGCAATATAGTAAGCTTACAATACACTGGTAAAGAAAATTTGGTATGATTAAATTATTAATAATAAAATGATCAGGTGGTGGTCCAATACAAGAGCTTTGGTAGTCTACAAGTCAATATTTACAATTTTTTCATATTTAAGGCTAGAATACTTCCAATTTTCATCAAATTTATTTATTACATATGTTGTCTCTTATGTTTTGGGACAATTTTCCCATCATCAGAGCAATCTTTATTTTTACTCAAATTATGCACATTTTATATTTACTTTGTTTTTATTTCATATAACTGATATCTCAAATACCTGAGATTGCTCAGGAGAAATATCACAGTGCGAGTTGTAAACAAAGTAAAAATAAATTATTAAAACATACATTTCTTTTTCTAAAGGAAACATTAGAACACATCTTCTCATATGAAAATGATAATTTTTCTTATGTTAGTGCTATTACTTTGACTTTATCAGAAATCAATCTTTTGGAGAAAATAAACAAATTAAATTACAAAATATAAACAATAACATTAGTTAATTTATTAATTTACTACAATAAAATTTTTAGCAATGACACATAAAAAGCTTAAATATGATAACTATTACATGTGTCAATATGAAACTCGAATTTTAGTATGTGGAAATCCACTTTGTTTGCATGAAAATTTAATAAAATATTTCAATCATAGTATTGTCCATCACTATCGTTTTTCACAAAATATTTGATTTAATTCAATCATTCATAGTCGATGGCAATAAGTAATAATGGTTTCAGATGCTCATAATGAATCATACCCTTCTTATCCAACTTAACACAGAGTACTGTCTTCTTTCCATAGCGACTTGGCCTTATAAGTTTATCTGGAGTTAATATGGTCTTTAATGCTTTGAATCCTCAAAATATATCCACTTTTCATCATTCCTCATGTCGAAATCACCACTTTTGAATTTCGTAAACCACTCAAAGTACTGTTATGTACCAAGAAAACTGGGATTTAATGCTTACAGTAAGCTTCAATAAACACTCCATTCAATTCTGCAGCAATGTTACTATAAATGGTAACAGAAAACTAATGCTGTCTACTAATCGTAGTTTGCAGGCATAAAATTCAATGATGCTGTTATATGAAACTTATATCGTGGTAAATTTAAAATCTTTACCAACTTTTTATGAAACAAAATTGCAGCAATAATATGGTCTAACAGTAAGTAAATTAACAATAAAGGCATCTATGGATGAATTCTGGTTTCATATTTAAACAGCTGGTGAACACACTAACTATATAACGTGATATTAGAAGAACTTAAGAAACATAATTTGGCATGGCCCCTTCTTTTTCTCAAATCATTTTAAAAATATTTATTGGTGCAAGAGCGAAGTTAGTACAATATAAACTTCTCTTTTGGTAATAAGCCTCACTTATTACAGATGCAGGTAGGCCACCACTTTCAAATTTTGCTTCCATAAGAGATGAAGATATACGAATTTACTTTTCTTAATTTTTGTATTATTTTACTTTTGTTCAATTCCATTTTTTCTTAGCTAATTAATTTCTAAAGTACAACTTTTATAAAACTATGTCTTTATATTGATACAAAGATGTAATGGTAAAGAGTCTCAGAATGCCTGGTTATGAACATTGTGGGATCAAGGTCACGTAATATTCATTTCTTGTTTGGTCCCAAGAAATGAATTTCGGCACTCTCATTCTGGTTAGTATGGGATGGCAACTTCATGGTAGCCATCAAAAGCAAAAAAACAAGACCCACTTTCCACCCCTAATAAAAATACCTGTACATTAAAACAGATTATGCTTTGTGTAGGGAATATTTAGAAATTAATAAATGACCCTCCTACTGTACCTGTACTGTACCCTGAGGTAAGGAGAGAAAATAAACTATTCTCACTACTTTTAAAATATGAGGCAATAAATGAAAAATACAATTACTTTATAAACTAGTTTACAAGTTGCTATTGATGAATACAATTTATACTCTTTTTCCCATATGTTAGATAAAAGAAAAAATGCTAAGCTCCTGATTAAATTTTTAAATAATGATCTTTATTAATAATCTTTTACAATAATTAGTAAATAATGTAGGTACAATAATTTAATCCACAAAACTAAAGCACTTGTACATTTTTATTGTATATAAGCTGATACGAAATCTAACAAAAATTAAAAAGTCTATAATTGGTATAAAAATATCAAAGCAGCCTATTTGAATCTAAAAACAATAGAAACACCATCTAAAAAATATGGTTAGACATTTCACAAAGCCTAGGCACTCTTTTTTGCCATAAAAAACAACAAATTGCCTGTATTGGTATAAAAAAACAGATGAATAGCTTTAGCAACATTGAGAAAAAAAATGAATGAAAGCCTTAAGTTTTACAGTGAAGGTTATTTACATTATCATAATTTTGAAAAGGTAGATAAAAATTATAAATTAGATTTGAAGGCTGAAGGAGTGATGATATTGAAGTTATCAAGACTGAAGATCTGATACATTTGGAAGACGCAGGGTCTTTGAGCATGATGGTCCTTGAGTAGAGAGCAACGTAGTAAGAGCATTTAGTTAAACAATCGTAAATTCACACTTGAGAAGCTGCTGAGGTATCTTTGTACCTGAATGGTGAGCTAAGTACCCTATTCGGGGCTGGTAACTGCAGCTTGTTGCTGCAGAATGTGTGTAGCCGGCCTTTGAACTGCCATTCCTATGTGACGTCTAATAGGTTGGAATATTAGTTTACTGGGTTTTTTTGTTTTCTATCCAGACCCAACCGCAGAATCAAATTCTACAGTCAGATTTTAGCAGTGATGATATCAATACAATAAATTTCTTAGAATGTCAACTAAAATAATAGTTCCACGGTGGAATTGCAAACTACCATTATGTATTGGTTGTCTATATTATATTACGTATTAAAATGAAAGATTGCAAAAAGAAAATCTCAGTTATAATTCAATTTCAAGTTTGATTATATATAAATATAAGAATATTTTTAACAATAAATAGTTTGTGTGGTACTACATCACAGGAAATGCTAGGTACTATAAATTTGATAAGGTAATAAAAAAACTATGGTGTTTAAAATAGCTCATCTATGCTTGGCAAAAAAGATATAAATAATTAATTTCTAAGAGTTTCTAAATTTTTTCTTTATATAGTTTTTCCACACAGCTATGATAAAACAAAGATCAATCATAAGTGTCACGTCTAGATGGAAATTGAAATACTAAATAAAATTACATTTAAATATTGTTATTGTTTTGGATTAAGCTTACTGCTTTAAACCGTAAGAGTAAAATCATGGTCCCTTAAAAAATTAAGATGAGTGCTATGTGGAACTTTTTTAGCATAAACAAGGTCTTTAGTTTTGCGAATAGGAGTCATGCAAAAGTACTATCATAATTAAACTATCCTCGATAAAAATAAATCGATAATACCCAAACCAAATAATAACCTGTACATGACCAACAGAAATAATTAACATAGCATTAAAAACCCAATGAAATTAAAACGTATGCACTCATATATACTTAAATGAAAGTATTTTTAGTCACTGTTACTATCTTTTATAATATCTGGCACAAAAATGCAATTAAAGATAGTAATTTGAAGTGACAGAAAATATTTCATCTTACCTTTGTATTTAGTAAACAGTTGTTCAATTTTCTTCCGATCAACAGTCGTTTTGGGTTCTTTGTAATAGACATCTGGGTTTTGGAAAAAATTGTCTGAAGCCAAATCTAATTTCCAATCATTCTGTGAAAGGCAATAAATAGCTGTAGATTCCCCAGTTTGTGTAAAAGCAATGAACTTTTTAACTTTATCTTTTTGAGAAGACTTCAGCTTGTGCTAAAAAGTATATTGATTTAACCTATTAGGTTATAAACTATTACAGGTTTAAAAACCTTCAATATTAACATATAATCAGCTTACCATTTTCTTGATTATGAATGTTGGCCCATTAAAATGAATATATATCAGATAATATTAAATATAGAAGTGAATGAATCCATGTTTCAATTTAACCATGTCAGCTGTGCTAGAAGAGTGTATACCTGCACTTTCAAAGGTATAACCTTTCCCTATTTATCCTCCTAATCAGCTTGTGGTTGTTTATCTCTTACAAGGAGTCAATTGTCGTTATAAAAGCTATTTACAATATTAAATAAATGAAATTTATGTATTTATTTACGACCTAGTATATAATTACACAATTAAAATGGTATTTTTTAGAATGGTGGATAATAATTGAATTTTTAAATTATGAAATTTATCAGAAACTTCTCAAGAGATGTCCGTGTAAGATTTGCACCAAGTCCCACTGGTAGATTTTATTTAATTATTTCTTTTGTGAATTGGTTTTTTTTTTTTTTAAATTACTTCTGTTTGGTGGAACTTTTATATAATTCATGCACTGTAGTTTAGTGTTAATTTTTATGTTGGAGGTGATGTTTATTGAAGTTTTTGGAGGGATGTTTATTGAAGCTTATTTCATTAAAGTATGACAGTAATAAGCAGGATTTAAACTTCATATTAATTACTAACTTAATTTTATGGAGCTTAATTCAATTTTGCTCGTGAATCTCTGTTTTTAGTGTGTTTCTTACTATCTACTTAATGTACATATCTAATTAAATGAAAAGAAATATTTTAAAAGTTAAAAGATAAATTCTAATTTAAAATATTGACTTAATTTAAAATGCACTGATTTTTGTAACTATTTATTTATATAATTTCAAGGGCATCTTCATTTGGGTGGCTTAAGGACTGCTCTCTATAATTTTCTTTTTGCTCGTTCGAATAAAGGAAAATTCATATTAAGGATTGAAGATACTGACCAAACAAGATGCATACCGCTTGCAATGGAAGAATTGGAAAGGGATCTAGAATGGGCTGGGCTCAAGCCAGACGAAGGACCTTCATCAGGTGGTAAATTCGGTCCATATATACAATCACAACGCTCTCATTTGTATAAGTGTGTATTTTTTAGTACCTACATGAAATATAATTTGTAGAAGTAATTTAAGATAACAAGGTTTTCAAATATGCTTTAGAGAATTTGTGGATAGACTGTTGAAGTCTGGAGCTGCTTACTGTTGCTTTTGTACAGAAAGGAGACTAGAATTGCTGAGAAAAGATGCGCTTAGGAATCGACAAGTCCCCAAATATGATAACAGGTGTCGAAGTTTGGATAAGAAAGAAATTATCGATAAACTAAATTCAGGGGCCGAGAAATGTATTCGGTTGAAGGTATGTCATTTACTAGTTTTATATGTTATATATTTTACCTTCTTTACTAACTGTTTCAATTGTGTAAAAATAAGTGTCTTTGAACCATGAAAACTAACTCAATTTCTGAAACCTCTGAAATTTTTTTAAATGTGGTGAAGCATTTGGTAATTATATGAAAGTTTTTAGGGGAGTAAATGGTTTAGTACCTGAGGAATAGAGTATCTAAAAGTAATTAAAGTCACGGAAAAATTAACGGCAACATATGCCAAACAAGTTGAAGTTGTGAAGCATGTATATTATTGCAATTGCAACAATAGCATCACAAAACTTGAAATAAAAAATACTTATAGATCTGTAATTTTCTAATGAAAGGCTGAGAGGGGGATGGGCGAATAGTTAAGTTTTACTTAGGTTTGGCTTTTGATGGAGTTCGATTAAGAGACGCACATAGGTAATGTTAATTGGTAGGTTTTTCATAAAACTTTGGATTTGAAAACCCATATATTATTATTAAACTTCTAAGAAAACCTCTAGTGTATTGAGTGCTGAATGCTGATGAATGACTTACAAGAAGAGCTCAGTGGGTCATTGATTTCAATCAAATTTTTTTTGGTAATACTTTGTTCCAATAGGCCTTAGGAGCCGAGGAAAAATTGTTTTATATAATTTCAACGAAAATGTATATTATTTATTTTTGCCTTTGATTTCTCTGGATTTTTAGGTTATTATATACCAATTGATTCATTTTTTTGTGCAAAATATATACTGTGGTTTTAAATGAGTTATAATGTGTCATAAATTCTAAAAACCTATATGCATTTCCACTAAAGTAGGCTTAGTAAATTTTTGTTACGAAAAAGCAAGTTAGATTCGTTTTAAGTGTTCTTAAAGACTCTTTATATGAATTTTTATATAAATGAAAAATTGCTAATTGAGAACTTGATTTTCTCGGAGGATTTTTTTTTTCTAGTCATTAACTAAAGCATTGATAACTTCTAAAAATTTAAAAACTTTATTGTATAAAATTAAAATTTTTCGATCACTATCAATATTCATAAATAGGGGTTTTCTGAGGTGTGAAAAATGAATATCAACTTTGTTTCTCCCCCAAAAAAAAGTTTATTTGGGTTCGGAAATCAAACTCCCAAAATGACAGTACCCAGGAGTAAACAGGAGGATTGCAGTAGCTAACCCTTGCTACTTTGGCCTTGTTCAACATTTTAGAAGTAGAATGCTCTCAAACTAAACCAAGATCAAGCTCAATAAGACCCTAGTCCACCCAGTCGTCACTTATGGCTCAGAGGGTTGGGTGTTCACGAAGAAGGAGGAGTCCAGGCTTCTTGTTTTTGAGAGAAGCATTCTTAGACAGATTTTCGGTCCTATTAGACAGGACGATGTCTGGAGAAGAAGGAGGAATGCCGAACTAACGAGACTCTACAACGATGTTGACATAGTCAAGTTTGAGAAGCTCAGACCACTTTGATGGGCAGGACATGTGCAAAGGATGGCTGCCAATGAGATTCTGAAAATGATCCTTACCGAGAAGCTCTACAGGAAACAGCGAGTTGGATGGACTTGGTCTCTGCGGATGCGCGGGTCCTTCTTGGAGTCCGAAACCGGAGAGCTGCTGCAAACAACGGAACAAACTGGTGGAGACTTTTGGAGGAGGCCCAGTCCTCGGTGATGGGCTGTTGTGCCACTTATGTATATATCTATGGAGCACCAAGTGCTGGGACATGTGTCTAATATTTTTTGATTTAGTACCACTGAAAAGAATTTGATTGAAATTGGTGATCTACTGACTGTAAACTCCGCTTGTTAGTTTAAATAAACTATGCTGATCATGCTATACAAAATCAAGAAAAATCTAATTTTATGCCATTAATTTTTTTTTAAAATTGTATTGTAGTATGCTTAATGTTAAATTAGAAATATGTTATGTTTGCTCCATAAAAGTTAGTTACAGTATTTATTTTATTATTATTAAATTTTAATACTAATTTTTAGCTTGTTCCTTCAGAGCCATTTAATGATCTGGTGTATGGAACAGTCCAGCATGAAGTTATGGAAATGGAAGGAGATCCTGTAATAATGAAAACAGATGGTTGGCCTACATATCACCTGGCTAATGTTGTTGATGATCATCTAATGAACATCTCTCATGTTATACGTGGTGTAGAATGGCTTTTGAGCACCAATAAGCATATCATGATTTACAGGTTATTGTTTTATGATAATATCTTATTTATAATATATTTATAATAAAGCAGACTACTAAGTTGAAGTGCGAAAATAAGACTATACAAATGTATTATAAGGCCGATAGCGAATTACCCATGCAAAACGTGGTCACTCAACAAGAAAGTTATACAAAGCCTTGATTATTTTGAGAGGAAGATCCTGAGACGCATTCTATGACTAGTCGAAGATAGTGAAACTTGATACCTGTGATAAAATTTAGAGATGTATTCCTCAGAGTTGGTATATATTGAGGTGAATACCAAGATTTGAGTATCTCAAACTTCACCTGGTTGCAGAGACTAAAATGGATTGGACATGTCATCAGGATAGAAGACTACAGGTGCCATCTAAAAGTACACAGGAACAGTTCAGGTGGGACAAGACCCAGATCATGCTATTGTATATCAGTATGGTGTCCTCACAGACGTGAGACAGGCAGGAAGGAGCATAGTAAATGCTGCAGGTATGGTCGTTAGTGACAAAAAAATTGAGATGGCCTAGGACTGCTTTATGCATCAGTCGTGTCTTAAAGAAAAACTACATTTGAAAATATATTACCAGAAAACTTACTATAGAGATCTATGTATTTGGATAAAATTAATAACTATTTAAAAAATCATATTTTGTAGAAATTGTTCCGATAATGCCTAAATGGGTGAAAATTTAGCTTGTTTATGAGTAAAACAATTTAATGATTGAGACTGCTGAGGCCTACATCTCATTTATAATGGTTTATAATGAAAAACCACTACACATTTTAAATATATTTGTTGAATAATTCTGTGTGTTTCCATTGAAATAATGAAAAACCAAATTTGTGACAATAATGACAAACAAAATGGTGATTATTGGACTTAATATATTCAAAATTGAAGATTTTATTCATTAACAGTAACAAAAGTTGGTACAATAAGAATTTCATCCTTAAGATGTTGTCTATGTTGTTACATAGTTTTATGAACATAAAAGACTTATGTAAAGACAAGGTTCTTATGAAGTATTTATAATATCTCATACATAATTAATTAATTATTTAGTACTTAATTCTTGTGCATTCCTTGTTTAATTCCAATAAAAATTCTTTTTAATATATTTTACTGATGTGCCTTTTTAATTTTTTGTTCATTTGTATTTATTACAATTCTGCTACATTTCCAGGGCTCTTGGTTATGAACCTCCTAGATTTGTCCATTTGCCTCTCATACTGAACACTGATGGAACTAAACTTTCAAAAAGACAAAATGATATAGCAATAAATTCTATGAGATCGAAAGGTGTTTTTCCAAGGGCTTTGCTTAATTTTGTAATTCAGGCTGGTGGAGGTTTTCCCAGTAATATAGACCCCAATTCTTCACTTGAACAACTTATTTCCAAAGTTAGTTTATTAATCATTACATGGAACAACATTTCAAATATTTGCTTTATTATTATTATTATTTATTTAGAAGATTGTTATTATAGTTTGATTTAGGTAAAGTGAATACAAATTCTGGGAAGCTGCCTAATGATAGATTGGGAGAGTTCAACAGATTAGAGATTACTAGGCAGAGTAAAGATGAAAAGGAAGTTACTGCATTAGTGAATGAAATAAAATCCATTGTCGCTGATACTTTTCAAAGCAGGTGAGAAAATTTAATTTAATTTTATGAGTTTATATCTTAAATATTTTAATTGTTTTTATTGAATAATAATAAATGCTGTCTCAATCAAGTTCTATGATAATTGTAAGAAAATAGTACTTCATATTTACAGAAAATATAAATAAATTAAATGATGACATTATAATAAATATTAATAAAAAAAAATAATAAGAAAATAATATTTTATAAACTTAAAATAAAGTAAACATCTTAAATACAGGCCTACTTAACTATCACTTTTATCTTTTTTAATTAGGAGTAGAGGGGGAGGATGAAATATCTACACATTAATTTTTTTTTTAACATTGGTGATGGTGTAATTTTAACAAACTGCTAATAGAATCGTAACTAGAGCTGGTTAACGGACTACTCGTATTTAACCTTTTAGCGACGATGAGTGGAATGAGGGAGCAGCTTTGAAGATGGTACTAGCTAATACTTCTCTGTGCCTCTATAACAGAATACTTTTCATCACCTCTACTCACCACTTAGCTTTTTATTTAGAGCTTCATTCCAATGCCCATAATAGCCCAGTAACCTTCTCATGAAAAGAGGGGTCTAAGTTGCATCGAATGGGGTAGAAGGTTTAGAAGATTTTTTTTCTTGTATGGGATGTGACTGAGATGCAAAATCAAAGTTTTCGACCTAAGCGTCCCCCCCCTCCCCGAATCACTTTTTAAAATCCAAAAAACTACTATATTTTTACACTTTTTTTGGGTTTTCTCCATTTTGACCACAAAGCAGCACATTTTCAACAAAAAACAACCTATACAGTTTTGAAGTAGATTAAATATACCACAATTTAAGTCCAAAACAGGTTCGGTAAATTTAATAAGTTTTGAGGTACAGGTTTTCAAAGTTTTTGAAAATTTTCGAACTTGAACATTTTAAGTTATTTTTCTTGTTTGATCATATGTACTTGTCTTTATATCTTTAATAACCTGTCTTATATGGTTCAGTAAAGTAAATTTTTATTCATTTTAACACTTTGAAGAAGAGGTGAGGGAGGAGGGTATTATTTTTTAAATTTTGTTGATGCTTTATTATACTCTGACTATCCAGCTTTAATAAAAGACCATTTATGACAAAATTAAGCCAACCGCTGAATCTCGGTGACCGAAAAACTAACTCTAGTCAAAGTCGTCACTCAGCCATGTTTTGATGCCATTTTGCGAGAGTGCAGCCACTTTTTTTGTGAGAACATTGCTTTTTTTTAAATGTATAGTTACAAGGAACACAATGATATGCAATTTATAGTAATATGGAGGGAGAGTGCGCGGAAGGGGGGTCTGTGGAGTCTGGCCCATGGACTACACTCTTCCACCAAATTCCCCCCTCCTTCATCACTGCTTCAAAATCTTAAAATGAATAAATATTTACTTCGCTGACTCATATCAGATAGGTTATTGAAGCTAAAAGACAATTGCATATGATCAAACATGAAATAATTTAAATGGAAAATAAAATTTTCTAAATTTGAAAATCTGTATCTCATAAACTATTTGATTTACTGAGCCTATTCTGGTGTTAAATTGTAGCATATTTAATCTACTTTAAAAATGTACAGAATGTTTTTTATCGAAAACGTGCTCCTTCATGGATAAAATGGGGAATAACTGAAAAAAGTGCGAAAATATAACAGTTTTTGGAATATTCAAAAGTGATTTGAAGTAGTGACGAGGTTGAAAACTTGGATTTTGTATCTCAGTCATATTTTATACAAGAAAAGAAAAAGAAACCTTCTACCTCCATTCAATGCAACTTACAAAGTACAAGGTTATGACAAGGCTGGACTATAATTTCCAGCTGCAGAAAAATTACCGACTGCCTCATAGAAAGGCATTAAGACAGTTTGAAAGTAGAATTTATCACTGAGCACCCTATCATTTTTAATAAGAAGGAGCCCGACAGGCTTGCGACTCATATATGAATCCCAGTCACCTGGGTAAGGTCCCGTCTCGACTCATGTATTAGTTCACTGTCACCTGGGTCTGGTTCCCTCTCAATTCATATATGAGTCCACCATCATTAAATTAATTATTTAATGATGCATTAAATAATGGATTTAATCTGCATTTAATGGATTTAATCTGCATGGATTAATGCAGATATTTATTGATTGAAGATATCCAGATATTGTGAATTTTACTGATAAAATTAATTCACTGCTCCTGAAAACCATCTAGTGACTTGTAGTTATCTCCAAAGTTGAGTTTTTAATAGTTTATGGAGTTTATTTCCAAGTATTTTTCCTTTTTAGGTTTAATTCTGAGGATTTAGATATCAGCGACGAACATATTAAATCAGTCCTGCTGTGGAGTCTACCTAGGATACATTATCTCAATGATCTTGTCAGCAAGAATTTGGAATTTTTATGGATTAGGCCAAACTTCAAAAATATCAAAGCCGACTTTGATCCTGGTATGAAAATTTTTATTTAGATTCATGGTTAAATTATGTTATGCATTGAAGAAACAGAATTTAAATTTGTTTCCTTTGTAATTGTGTTGAAATTGGTTTTTTGAAAGCTTGTTCATTCTGCTTTAAATTCTCTCTAAACATTGTGATTTTATTGACATCAATTTTTTTTAAATATATCTAGCTCACTGTATATAACTATTACACACTCATTGGGCCATTTATTGATACTTTTCATTGGCTTTAGCAAGAGGAACTAATTATTCTGGAATTTTTTAAACTACTTATTTGAAATTATCACACTTTAATTTCAGCATTGCTCTTTAAAACATTGTCTTATATATATATATATTTATATTTCTGTTTTATTTGTCTCTTATGTTGCATTATTGTGAAATAATGTTTTATAGGAATTTGAATGGTTTTTATCATTTGTTTTAGCAATTTTAAATAAGCTTGAAAATGAATTAGTGCACATCGATTTCAGTAAAGAAAATATACAGCATATGCTTAAGTTATTTTCCAAAGAAAATGGTATTGTATTTAGAGATATGATGGGATTTTTGAGAATGTCTTTAAGTGGTTTAAAGGTAAAATATTAATTTATTTTTTAATTAAAATTTTGTATGTCTTTTGTCTATTTTAGTTATTGATTTATTCTTGTTTATATAATATTTCATCATATTAATTCTAACACCGCTTAACTCAATTTTTGATTGAAATGAGTTAGGTACAGATAAGTTTCATCACAACCAAGCAAATGGTAACCATACATATGTCATATATTTGTTCCTGAGATGTTTGGTTATTAGAATGTGTTCCAAATTATAAGAAAGAAATGAAATTAGACAGTTTTTTTAATCTCTTGTAATGTCAGAGTTTATATGAAGATTTTTTTCCTGGAATGCATTATTATTATCTAAACTTAATTTATACATTTTAGTGGAATTGGTATGCTCTCATGCTGTCCTTATGTTATTGTGATTAGTATTACTAGTTTGGTACTCCGTTATTAGTTCTGGCCTCTTCTTCCAGCTTCCTCCAAATGCATCTGTCTCTGACAGGCAGTATCCTATCTCTAAAGCTGAGTGTCATTTGCCAAAATATGAGACCATCATGCATTCCTTTCTGTCTTGAGTGCTGAATTCCAAAATTTCCTTTCATCCTCTCACAGTCCTTGAGTAACCATTTTTTTCTACACATTTTCTGTTCACAACCTCAATATCTTCTTTTCTATCAGCAATATGGCCTGTCTGTTTTCTTTTCTTGTGTCATTGCATTTAAGTATTTTAACTTAAATTTCTTTATTAAGGATAGTGTTTGCTTCTATCTGTACACACAAATATTTTAATTCACTACATCTAGAAAATTATCTAGTTAATCTCAATTGTGAAGGATGTACTTTCAACTTAGTGAGTTCAAAGGATTATGTCCTGTTCCTATCATATTTATTTCAAGGAACTGCCTGGAGTATTCTCCTTAACATTTTCTTCAGACATATTCGTATATCACATGATCACACTGCTTTGATGAAATTATCAGCTGGTCAACTGTGATGTAAATAAGCTTCCATTTCCATTTTACCAGCCTTCTATTTTTGTAAGAAAAGTGAATACATATACAGTTTAATCATAATAAACAGTTTAGGCTGTTAGTGATGGTAAATATATGGAAGGTTATAGTATGTTTTTTTTAATTTAGCATTCCAATCTGTAATGGTGCGGTTTAAAAAATAAAAATATATATTCTTGCAAAATTATTTTCCATATAGTTACAAATTTGCGTATATCAATTATGATATCTGTATTTTACTTATTTGTTTTATTATTTTTTTATTTTATTATTTATAGCAAGGTCCAGGAGTTGCAGAAATGATGGAAATTTTAGGCAAGAATTCTTCTTTAAAAAGATTAGAAAGTGTTAAAAAATCTTTTATGACAGTGAACTGATAAATACTGATATGTACTTACATAGTAAGATAAATTATCTTAAAAATATTTTTTATATTAAAAAATAAATGTACATATGCTACTCTAATGTTTGTAATTTCTTATGATACCTTTTTGTTTATCTTAGTTCTCATCCTGCTTGTATTTATATCAAATATTTTTGTTGAATTATTTTTATTCAAAACTATCTGTCTTCTAATTATATAATAATAATATCTTTATATTCCTATCTTTATCTATTTCTGTAATGGAAATGACTAAAATCACTTCATTTTTAATTTTAAATACATTGACTGTCCTCTAAGCATAGATTTATGTTATTTTCGAACCATGTATGTTCCAATCCAAATTGGAAGTATTTGTGGTTCACATTTCTCTGAAAGTACCACAAAATCCAAACTAGAATAATTTCTTTTATTTTTGAAGACAATCTAATGACGTCACTAATTTTGCAATGACTTCTCAATGATCCTGGATGAGAATTCTTTTTGAAATATTAAGTGATTTTGGGATGTTGGAAATAAAGAAGTGATTATAGTTTTAAATTAATGATAATGTTATCCTCCAAATTTTGAATTTCCTCTTGTTTTATGGTTATAAAAATCTTGCTTTTCCTGCGGGGATGAGTAATTGTTCACATAATTTTTTTTTCTGAAGAATTATAATATAAATTGAGATATCAAGGGGATAGTGAAAGATAATAGAATTATTTTTTCACAAGGGTGCTTCATTCAAGGATTATAGGTGAAAACATTTTTTAAAAAAAGGACTACAATGTTGAGGTTTTTTGTTGCCAAAAATTTCCTCAAGATAGTTCAAGTCTAATTAACATTTTCTAATTAACAGTTTTTAGTCATTTATGTATGTTAAAATAACTAAAAGCTTTTTCTACCCTGCTAGCTGCCTGATATTAGATGAAAAGAGAGCATTGGCTGGAAATAATTTATTAAGTTTAGCCCTTCTCTAGAGTTTTTCTTTTTATGACCAAGAATAAGAATCATAAAGATAATAAGTATCAGCATAATAAAAATCAGCATTAAATCACTCCTGGTGTATGGAACATTCACTAATTCATGAAAAACCACCTTTCATTCTCATATTTGGCGCATTATATATTATGTTAGCCCCCTTTGTCAATTTTTCTTATTTAACTTCGAATTTGTTGAAAGGATGGAAATAATAAGTAGGAACAAAAATACTCTTTTTAAAATTTTACATAAAACTATTCTATTAACCATTGGGCTAATATTTACCAGTTTTTGATGAACAGTATTCCAAGTTGAGAAAAGTTTGAACTGCTCATTTATAAATTCCTTTACTTCATTGTTTTTAAGTAAACATCTGAAATTTGGTTGGTTTCAGAGGAGAGGATTAAAACTGTAGAGTGCAATTATTTCTAGGAGCAACATAATATTTTAATATTTATTTAATCAACGGTCAACATTTTCTTTTTTTTTTTTTGTGATTTTTCATCTTACAAATTTTTGTTTCGGAATTGTAAATTTTACTAATTTTGAGGTTATTCTTTTGATACGTTTGATTCTATTGGTGGTGGATGTGTATAATGATAACTAACAGGCCCGTACCAAAAATTCGCACAGCATATGGTTATCAAATGCCAAATTAATAAGAAAATAAAATAAAGATAAAGGAATCAATTGTTACTTTATCGATAAATATAATCGACACAGGAAACAAAATTAATTTAAATCTTCATTTTTGTTTGGAACCAACATATTTACAAATTTCAATAAGCTGTATCTTTGCGAAAAACTGTCCGATTTCAATGATTTTTTTCATTTTGTAGACAATTTAGTAATGTTTGATATAATCATGGGAATAACCCAGGGAAAAGTATGTAATTTTTTAGTTATTCGCAAATAAAGTTTCTTTTCTTTCATAACTTGTTTGCCTGAATTTTCGGGGTGATTGGACTATTTTGTCCGCCTGAAGGAGAAGGAAGCCTTCGAAATTGGTGGCTCAATCTTGAGATTTGGTGAAGAATTAACGATGATATGGCTTGCCGATCAAAAACACCATCGATAAATAACATGAACTCCTCCTGTCTCGATCATAGAGACCTCAAGTCGACGAAATGAGACATGTATTCAATGAGAGTACTACCATTAATGTAAGCTTGTGTGGATGCGACCCCTATGCCTTGCGTTATCTCAAAAATAACAGGTTTTCTGGCTTAAAAACGCAGGATCCGATAGTTCCGGAGGAACTATCTGGGTCTTGCCTGTACGCATCAAAATCTTCAAGATCCAATTTGTCCCGCATCGATCATTTATTTTAGAAAGAAAAACAAAAGCGGAAAATATGATTCGCTAACCCCCCGTGAAATTCTGAATCCAACGTTACCCCATTCATGGTATTTGAGCATGACAGGAGCTTATATTTGGTACAAAACCGATTTCGAGCCATACTGTAATAATATATGTGGGGATATGTTAATGTATATGGACTATTGAGTAGATGTTCATTAAGGATATGAAAAACATTGACCAATTGACTCACAGAAGACTTTCTGACAGCGTGTTAAATACAATATTGGGTTTTTGGATTACTATAAGCCTACCAAATTTGTGAAAGTATAGAAAAAAATTGTCACATTGAAACTAAAACCAGCAATCAACATGTTGAATTATAAGACGGGAGAATTCATAGAGTCCATGGTATCCTTTTTCATCAAATTAATAACACCTGTCTAAAAGTTTGTGAATGGCTCTATCTTATCATAACCTACAAATTTTTTATTTAAGAAAATTCTTAGAAATGGGGTTTTCTAATTACTTTAATAAGGTAGTTTTTTTAAACTTTTTTTTTTTGAGAAATATTACAATCTGTCTCAATCAATGACATTTATAATAGTGTTGAGAGAGATCATTCACACTATTTACAATAAATAAAAATAAAATAAACAGACAAATAATAATAATAAAAGTAAAAATTAGCTACTAAATACTCATAAATAGCCATTTTATTAACACTTGAATCATAACATAATTTGATCACTAAATCAAAAAAAAAAAAAGGTGACCTACCAAAATATTAGACCATTTGCATTTTGACATGTGGATGGATATCGTGCCAAACGGCCCAATGTTTTTGTAGGCCAGATTTACTCTTTATTTTATCACCAAACTATCCTACGATTCAAGTGAAAAGCAATTGGATGGTCATGAGTTTTTAGTACCTAATTAAATAAACAAAGTTTGCTGATATCAAGATTAAAAAAACTTCTTAATTCTGAGAATTTCTATAAATATAAAATATGTAAGTTACCATGAGATGAAGTTATGCAAAAAGTTTTAGGCAGATGTTAATAATTTCATAACACTGGTTCGATTTATATGGTCATTGCTTTTAGTTACATACAAAATTCAATTAACTTTTAAGTAGAAGCAAATTTGTTGTACTGCCATGAGTGGAGTAGCATGGTAAATACTTCCACCTATCCAACCACTCTAATCTCCAAAAACAATTATTACTTTATGCTTAAAATTAGGTGGGATAGCTTTTAGATCTATATGTGCTTAATTAAGCTGTAAATATAACTTTACTAAAATTTTGTCTCCCCAGGCAAATGAGTAGTCTTTGGGTGTAAATTCGCCACATATTTTTTAAAATTAAATATAATTTCTTCGTAAATATATACTTTTGTGTTAAGTGCAGATAAAATTACTTTTTGTCATTACTGTTTTTCCTGCTTTAAAATTAACGATCATATGATGTTTTTTGCTGGTAGTTACTAATGGGCTAACGTTTTAGAAAGAACATTTTCCTACAAATGCATATTAATGGGCAAAAACGTTACATTTCACTTTTTTTGTTGGTAATAAAGAAGAAAAGAAGTTCATTTGACATTTAATAAAAAAAGGTTTTCAACATTTTCGTTGATTACTTTTTCCAACATTTGAAATGGTAATTATTTTTTATTGCATATTAAACAAATCGAAGTAATCGTAAACAGTTTTGCTTTGCCTACTTTTAGACATCCATTTTCAATTTTGTAATGCTGTACCCAATATACTACACCGATTTCTGCTAAATATTTTACAAGCACAGTCTTATAAATTTACTATATGAGAAGTGTAGCGGAAATGAATTAGAAGGAGCGCATTGCATCGAGATCATAATGCTATGGTCTCTTTGAGAGTTGAAAGAACCGTTTAATTATTAAACTAAACTTCCACGACAAGACGTAGTGATGGATGAGCGTGTTAGAGCGTTTCCTACTTTAACATTCTCGAGACTAGCGGCACCGGTTCGAATCCGGCCTGGGCGGGTAAAAGTTATTTCGTTGTGGGCCTACGGAAAGAATCTCTACTTTCATGCTCACTTTAGAATAGGTTTGATTGTACCTCTTGAAAAAATCATCCGTTTACCATAAATGGCGAGGTTGGTGGTAATCGAAAGAAAAATAATCTTCGACATAACACTACAGACTATGCCACAACAGAAAATCCCCAACTAAATCTCAAAAGGTCCTGGATGAGGAACTCATTATGCCTTTTTCAATACCATTTTTATTTATTTTTTTGTTGCTCCCTCCGATCCTCTATCATGCCGTTCAAACCATGTTGCGCACTTGTATTTGCTTGTTGTATCTATATGATTACTCGTGGATTTATAATAAAGACAATTATAATTAAATTTTTATATCTGTTGTTTACCTCGAATAGTTCGATGCTCGAAATCAGGAAATAAGACGGAATATTTATATCTAGTGTTTTTTCCCATATTTTATAAAAACGTGTAAGTTACGTTAGTGTGATGCTAATAAGATATGCTATGAACATAAGCTAGATAAAGAATGAATGGATCTGTAGCGATAGGGACGGTTTATAGTTTGGAGTGAAGGTGCCTCCCTTGGAAAGAGACAAGCGGAAACAGGTTGTCTTATCGCTGGCAGTTGGCTACACTGTTGCAGATATCTCCTCCTTTGTGTGGGACCCCCCTGCCTGTCACTTTTCACTATCTCCAGCTCCTGTCCCTCTATCACGCATAATAACCTATTTCTTTATTTCCATCCGAATTTACCAGCGTCGTTCTCCTGTAAATATTCTCAGAATTATTGTATTGTTTTAATTTACAGCAATGAGTTTAATTGCATCGGTTACAAAATTGGATTTTAAATACTGATTGTTACATGCAAGGGAAAACATTGCTATGCCTGTTACTTGTAAGAAGCTACGCAAGTAATGAATGTATTTTGTGAAAATTATTCATCATCAACTTTATTTAATTATAGTATTTATAACAATTGTAAGGTGTTAAAATAATGAACGGTGTAACTCAATGAGTAAGGCATTGTGATCCTATAACCCGGTTGGAAGACTAGGCCACACCAAGGCTTCATTAAGCGGAAAATTTTGTGGGTTGGCCATGGTATCGACCTGATTACCTTTTCGCACAACCGTTGGCCTTGAAACAGTTTTCCATTACAAAGTACTGCACTGGAGATCCTTCTTTTGTTGTAGTGATACCGGTTTTTGTTATACAACTAACGCCAAACAATCAATGGAGTTGTTTGGAAGGCTCCTGCTTCACAGCCTAATTCAATGCGCCAACACATTCCAACTAGCTCCACGCCTACTGACGCATTTAGTCTTTAGCACCTCAATAATAGTGTTAATTAAACATAGGGGAGAGGCTGCATGTGCGCCCGCGGGCACTAGGTTGAGAAACCAAAATTAAGACCTTCCATTTATTTCAGGCCTTATCCCATATACATTGTCCAAATTTCACCAGACCATGACCCTCCATGGTCTACCATAACCTTACATCAAAATCCTTACCCTCTCCATCAAAAATATTTAACATAATCCCTATGAAGTTCCAGAGAGAGAGAGAGAGAGAGCTGAGATCTCATGACATACTGATTTTCCCTGTCCAGGTAGAAACCAGATTGTAATTATATATTGATAAGCATATCCGCGTTTAAAGATGTTTATTTTTACCATTTGATTTCTATTATTTTAGTTAGTTTAATATTATTTTTACAGCTGATTTTATACTCCTCCTCTCCCCTTATTGATAATCAAGAATGTTGTTTGGATCATTCATATTCATTTTTCCACTTCTCCTTAGCACTAGCGGATTCAGGATTTAATTTTTGGGGGGGAGGCGGAGGGGAGACTTCAGCCCGAAAGTTTTTTTTTTTCATATATATAACGATAATTACTTTGAAAAAAAAAAAAAAGATACTAACTACCTATATAAAATGGTGTTTAAGAGATTTTTGAAGTCCTAATTAATGTAATTACACGAACAATAATACTTTAAGAGATATTTCAAAAAATAAAATTTCCCTGAAGCACGGTTGCATTTTACCATTTGGGGGGGGGGGAAGAGGCATCAGGCCGAAAGCCCCCTCTGTAGATCCGCCTGTACCCTAGATACTTAATATTATGGTTACTCGTTATTGTGATGAGTTTGTTTCCCAGGAATCATCTTTCTCTTAGTGCTTGTATGTGAATTGGATCGGATAATTACAATGAAAAAAAAAATGCTTGCGTAATCTGAATGGTTGTCAGCTTATCCATAACCACGGCAAACCTATTGTAAAGTGTAATTGACAAGGAGCTAGGTTAAACAGCTTGTCACTTCCAGGTCAGTTGATTGACTGGCAGTTGCCATTGTTGTAGGAACTTGGCATAGAGCCAAATCATAATCAAATTTGAGCGGAGAACTTGGGAAAAGAATTAGAATGGCGCCATGAAGTCCATTATGGTATCTTAAACAAGTTTTTAACTAAATGCCTATGGATTAATTAATAATAAATAAAATATCTGCAATGTAATTTGTTTTAAATAGGAACTTAAATTTTTAATTAAATATTATCATAAATATAAAACTATAATCCGAGTAAGATATTATTTGGCGTCTCGAGGACGAACTCATTCGCCACTTAACCTCCGATATAACATAAAAATATTTACAAATATATAAATTTATTACAAGATGATACTGAAATCTTATAATATATGTGTAAATTTGTAAATATTTTAAGTGTAATATCGGAGATTGATTATAATCATGTAATCACAAAAATGATATAAATAAATAAAAGGTGATGGCTATATTAAATGTTTAAGGTTGTAACAGTATATTTTATGAAAATATAACGGAAACTTTTTGTATTAATAATTTATATTAGTATAAATAAATTATATATACAGTTTATAATTTATATATTTTCCGAGCACAAAAGCAGGATCGGATAAATTGTCGATTTTAAAGATTATAGGTTTTTAACTTATCTGGGATTTTGAATCATTTTATAGTTACTAATTGTAGTTACTTTAGTGTTCTGTGAACAAATAATATTGAAATAAATTTTAATTGATACTGATATTAACTGTTTATGCATTTGTTTAATCAAACCATTCCATCCATTTTTACTGATCAATGGATAAAAAGCGGTGATAATGTTGTTAAACTTGTTGAATAATCTTAGAAACCATACTAATAAAGTTACCTTAGTGAGGTATTAATAACTTAATGCTTTTAAATAATTTGGACTGATGCGGTTGTTAAATTACCCCAAATCTACTGATGACGTATTCGACCCAATTCCGCTTGCAGTGGTGGCTTCCAATAGCTTGCGTCATCAACGAAGAACCGCGTCATTGGCACATACAGACAATCATGAGCCGAATTAACCATAAAGTTAATTAAAAATACTTAATTTTTAAGCAAGCACTCATGAAGGCTGTAATGGACTTAGGACCCCTAAGACGTGACCTGCCTTGCATATGAAAGCCATTACTAGCTTAGTTCCTGGAAAGAATTTCTTATATGCATTTAGGGAACCTTGTATTATCCTCGCGGATGTTTTTACTCCTCATTACTTTCTGAAAAAATGTAAAACTGAAATTAAAGACGTAATACTTCCACAATTTCAAAGGAATAATTACTCCATTGCACTTGGACTTCGAGATAATTTTCTTGAATTGCTTTTTACTTTGAATTTTCTCATTAAATTTCTATTCTATATAATTAAGAACGAAAGAAGATAATTCCGAGATCTATAGGGCACCTTGGATGACAGATTATTAATTTTTTTTTTTAAATTCTTTCTGGCTGAATTCCCCGCAAAGAATTTTTTTTTACATTTGTCCGTATTTGTATCTATGGGTGGTCTAAGATAAATACTTTAACAATTACAATATTAAATATAAGCATATAAATATATACACGGATCCATAAAAAAGTTGTCCATAAGCAATATTATACCTGTAATTAAGGTTTTTTTTGTACAGGCCTTCAAAAAACATCTGACACCATTATATATATATATAATTCAATTCTTATTTATTTCATACTAATTCGTTTTAATTTTTATTTATTTTATGTACTATGTTTTATTTAAAATATATAATAGTTTAATCACTTTTTTGTTTAAAGTAATTTATCCGCGATAACCTGCACAATCTGAATACGCGACTGCATCTCCTAGAAAAGTTAGGAAAATAAGTTATGAAGAAGTGGAAAGTTTATTTGCGCATAATGTTCAAAATGTTTACATCCCCACACCACATCTCAATTCCTGATTTAAATACACGGGGGTAGGGTCATCAGTCCTACGCCCGGTCGGTGTGAGTTGCCTCCATTAGCCTGACGGGCCCACAAACCAGGGGGGGTCTCGGGCAGCGTGGCTTTCTCTGGTGGACGGTCGCCCAAATCTTATGGTTACCCACCTAAGTTCATACTTATACCCGGTTACTCCGCACGGTTATCCCAGCTTAGTCAGACCGTAATACAGCGCATTTACCTAATTACATATAATATGGCTATTTGTTCACTAATCGATATAGTATGCGAATTATTTGTGCGAGCCAACTGACAAATGATGTCCAACTATCAAATATTTATTTGACAAATCTTGTTGTTTTTCGTATTTTTTATATTTTGTCGCAATAATCATAACTTGAATCATCACCTAAAGACACTTACATAAACTTTACGTTAAAAAAAATATATACAATTTTGATTGTTTATGGACATGTGTATTTATTTATTAAAATAAAATTTCAAAATTTGGCTTTAGAGATATAATTATGTTAGTATGCTGTCTTGTATCTTGTCATTTTTTATCTTTCAATATATCATATACCCGAGAATAATCGTCTATTTCTAGATACCAACATTTCTGGCAACACAGCCTAAACAAACTGTGGGTTTAGTCTACCATTTTTCGTCAGAACTATAGGTCTTCGGTTCATACAATAAAAAGTAATAATAATAATGAATACATTAAAATATAATAACAAGTATATACGATATTTCAGCATCTTGAAAATCACATAATAAAGAAAATTACACCGTGGAACCTGCTCACTTCTTCGGTAATGCTTGCATTGAGATCGACTCCTGGAGATTATTTCAATCGTGAACGAATGTTTATTCCAAAATATTATTCTTTATAGAATATGATCGTCTTGTAAAAATTATTTGGGTACTTCGTTGAAGAATTTTATCGATTTAATTGATAGGCTATTGCATAGGTTGCATTAGTAATAGAAATTTAATGGGTACTTCGGTGTTGGAAAAGATAATACCATAATTTATTGCTCTAGAGAGCTCAGCTAGAAAGGATGTTGTCAAAAAAGAGGGAAATACAAAATGTTATTTGATTTTGTTGTATAATATTGTTGGATGAAATATTAACGAAGATACTCATTGCTTTTGGCTAAAAACAAAAATTTTTATATAAGGTATAATGGAAAGATGAGCTCCGAAACCGACTCTCTGGAAGAGATCAAGATCAATTAGATTTTTTAAGTCTTAATTTTTATCGGAGACAAAGAATTGAAACATGGACCAAATATTAAGTTTTTGCCTAATAAACCTTAATTTAATTAATATAAACTTAAGCCTTATTAAACCTGGTAGTTTTTCTAAAAGGGAGGGCAACTGTAGTATAATTGGATGACAATAAAAAAAAATCGTGAATAATTTATGATTTTTTTAAAAGCTGAACTATATGAACTTTTTTGTTAGTCTTGAGATCTAATTGCACTCCTACCAAAATTCCACTCTACTTACGGACCACCCTGTATAATCAGATATCCTCTCCTGGATATAACATTCAAATAGGAGTTGGACATAAGTTGGTTGAAAATTAATCCGACTAAAATAGGCTACGTTTTTAGTTCGCATTACTAACCATGGATAAAAGTTTATAAGAATTAACCATGTTTTGTACATATTATACACATTTTATACCATGGAATATATAAATAAATTGGACTTGGGGATAAAAAAGAATAGGTTTGGGGAGTTTTTCTTTAGTTATTCCATATAAAGACGTAAAATCTAGAAGTTATTGATATAATTTTCAAGAGCAATAATTTAGCTTTTCAACGGTTGTAGTAACGTTGAATTAAGATAAAACCCTGAGGATTTTTAAATATTTTTGTAAATGGTATAAAAAAAATCCTCTCTTGAAATTACAAAAAAAAATATATTTTTTTATTTAAAAAATCTCGCATTTAAGAGTTTAAGTCGGACGCTGAAAGCGAATCTGAATCCTTTTTTCATGACAGAAATTTATTTGGCCTGTTTTACTGGAAGCGTCTTTGGTTTTTTTTTTTGTAATTTATTATATACTAGAATTCGTTTACCCAGCCTCTACAAAGTGGGTATCCTTAATTAAATAAATAATTGAGAGGGAAAACCTGGTGGTTGAGCGTGATCTCGGTCAAATCACCTCCTTACCTGAAGGAGATGGGTGTAAAGCGGTGGAGGCGCTTCGCTGGTTATAGTGATATGTGGAAGAAGACTTTAGTACAGGCCGTGGTTCTTCAAGGTCTGTAGTGCCCAACGATTAATGAAAGAATTCGTTTAATACAATTACCAATATATTTCGTTTATTTTACATACCGAAACAAGAAAACATAAATAATTTTATTTTTCTCGGCTTCTATGGCGCATAGAACCCTCGGACAATGGTCTAATATTTATCGACCTAGTATATTGAAATCGGTAATCCTCACGTCCATAACCTCTCCTCGTCTGTATGATGGTAATATAATAATTAAAAATTTTCATTATATCGAAATTAGTATTGTTTTGGATAATAAATTGCTATAGTTATTTGCATAGATTATTTTAGACTTGTAATATATATTTATTGTGTCACATTATAATATATAAAATATAATATCTATTTTATATTCAATATTAGAAAAAAATAAACTTGAAAAGCCCCAATGGAAACTGGCTGGACTATAGACCCGCAATACAGCCATGCTAATACCTCTGCCATTTGCGGGGCTAAAGCATCTACTGCCATGAACCGGGTAATATGGATAAAATAAATAATATCGCTGTAAATCCTGTTGTAAAATTTTATTAGGAAATGCTGTTTCATTTTCAATTTCAGCCTTGCAAGTATATAGAAATACAAAACAGGAACGTTATTTGAAAAATGTCATCTTCGTCTTAAGCATGGAATAAAAAAATATAAACAGGAGTTAATAACTAATGAGTCAATATATATATATATATATATATATATATATATATTACTAACTTACTAAACGAGCTTGTATAATTTCTAAGGATTTTCATTAAGAATGTCTTTAGTTTTTCTAAATGTCTTCTTTCCAGAATCAAAAACCTTATCGATAGAATTCCAAAAAATCATAATTTAGTTTAATCTGGAAGTTTCTCAGTTGTAATTTGTATTTTAGGAGTGGTTTCATCGAATTTACTCTCTAATATTGTACCTTTTTGTGTGAATCGAAGGCATTCTGATATCAAACGATAAGCTCTATTAATTTATTTTTCTGCGAAAGAATGTTATCAATGTAAATGAATACATCCCATTTAGGGTGATGTCCCATGCCCCCCTCCCTAGACGTTTAGAACTCTGTAAAAATATGCCTTAAAATTTTTGAAACTTGTCCCATGCCATCCTCTTCTGCGCTCACATGTTCATAGATTATGAGTAACAGTAAAAAGACAGATTAAGATTTATTATATGTGTCTGTCTTTAATCAATCAAACATATAATAAATTAATTATATGTAGTTTTACTGGTTACTCTACTTATTTCAGAGATACCATGGGATAACTGGAATGATTGGTTTAGTTTCATGATGTTCACTGTTGGTGGAAAATAACTGTTACATTGAGTTTTGTTACATTTTATGGCACCTACTAAAGTGGACTATAGTAATCGATTATCGCGTCAATAACACTGATAGTATGTTACATTAGCAACTATTATCTGTAATGAAACCTATATTGAAAACTTATGTTATATAAGATTCTTCCAAAAGTAGAAAAAAAAGAAACACACCGGCATTATCATTGATTAGTCTCATGAATTATTTTATAGATTTTGTAATAAATCGAACAAATGACAAAATACAACATTCGTAATATTAAAAAAGAATCTTTAGAAACTTTCTTGGAGATGATATCGTAACTTTTTAAACGATGTTATAACGGGAATATGTGGGAAGGTATTGGATAACAGAGAGGGCTGTTAACCATTTCAAAGAAAGGAAACAGTGAACGTTAAGTACGATATGAAATTCGATACTGTGTTCCTTCCATTCCCTTTCTGGTTCTTACGTTTCTCGGGAGGTGTTAGTTACTATCTATTCGTTTTCATATCAAGTTACTCAAGTTTGAATAACCTGTAATATAGCACATATTGAGTGGAGCTTGTTTGTTAATACATAACCAATAATCCAGTACTGATCCTGCTTAAAAAATATTGGGTTGCAAATAAGTCCTTTCGGTTTTTCTGTTTATTTTTATGTCGCTGTGATACACTTCTTATCTGATGAATTAATCCCTAAGGCGAATTGTTCATCCTGTTTGTAATATGTCAACAAGTATATCTGTTAACTCTTGTTAAAAGTAGCTTAGTACTGTATTTGCTATAGCAATGTGTATATGGAAGAAAATATCATTCATCATCGGCATATTTTGTTATTATTTTAAACAAGATAAACGTGCTGCAGAAGCTCATAGAAAATTTTGCAGTGTTTATGAGCATGATGCCTTAATCGAACGCACCTGTCAAAATTGGTTTGCCAAATTTCATTCAGGAATTCGTTGGAGTTCAGAAATCATGAAAAGAAGGAGCTTCAATGATGCTCAACGTCGTCATCATGAAATTGTAACGAGTAATTTTAAGGTCATTGTTGATCAAAATCTCACCCTATCAGTGCGAGAGATTGCTATGGCCCTAAAATGTGTCGCACACAAGCGTAGAAAACCATTTGCACAAGCTCGGCTATGTTTCCAGACTTAATTTTTGGGCCCCTCACTCTCTAACCTAAGTCAACTTAGCAACACGCATTTCTATTAGTGATTCACTACGGAAACAGCTAAAAAACGACCTATTTTTGAAAGGTTGGTAACAGGAGATTAGAAATGGATTAATAGAAATTAAAAATTTTTACCTTGATGGCCTTCAGCCTTAAAGCCTCTTTAATTCGCCAATGAATTAGTGTTACTATTTTTTCCATATAAGGGCTTACGGTATTTTGATGCACTTAAAGCGTTTTTGCAACGACATGATTGAAATTTATAAATACCTTTGAATGTTTAGATTATCAAAAGTTTACTCAATAGCTGTTTGCAATAAACCGATATATATAAAATAGAAAAACAGTTCTATTAAAATATCGAATAGAAAAAATGTTTATAAATGTGATACTTAATAGTCTATTTAACCCTTATATAATTGTAAATTTTGTTTTGTTTAATGAATTTTCCAATCAAAAACTTTTTTAAAATTATTTTACCTTACGTCTTATATTGTAAATATTTATAATAATGTAATTCATGAAAAATAATAATAAATGAAGTTTTGAAAATAATAACATAAAATTGAGTTTTAGTTTCGGCTGGCTTGAAAATGTTCATTTATTTTATATTCTTTCATCGAATAAAGAATTTTCAGTTACCAACTTTGTTCAACAAACTCTACCACGAATTCCGATGTGTTTTGATCTCTTTTTTCTTCTTTGCGTATCAATACACAAATTTAATACAATAATACACTCTTAATATTGTCTAACCTAATTTATTTTTATTAACTTTCTTTCGTCCACAAAATATTAATGTGTAACGTTTATTCCTATAAAAGTTTGATTAATTTTCACTAAAAAAAAAAGTCGCACAAACTTTGTCACTGGTTTTAAAACCATTTCTTTTATTTCAAACGATTATTGGCGTTTTGATTTACTCTTATAAATTTATTTATAGCAACATAAGTCACCAGTGCAGTTTTACCAGTGGTTACATTTAGAACCCCTCCACTCTATAAGCAGCTGGAAATAAACAAAATAAAACGTTCGTTGTATACCCAGCCGATTCTGCCAATGTTTTATCCCAATTTATTTCCACCACTTGAGGTCAAAAGACACGCACCCTTTCTATCACTATTAATAACTAATATGAAACATTATAAATTTCGAACGTTGCCTTTTTTGACCCTAGAGGAAACTGTGTATAGCGTAACCTTTATTAACACGCACATAAAAAAAAACAACAACTGAGGTATGTGCCTTATAACACACAATAGAATTGAAAACATCAACAAGGCGAAATTAATAATATGAAATATAAATTTTAAATAATAGCACATTACAGAGAGGATGCAATGCTGAACAATTTTCTCGCTTGTAGTATGCAGATCCGATTTTTAGTTTTTGAGATATTTTAATCTATATATTCAATTAAACTCGTTATCTGTTGGTTTTCGACCCTATTTTTTCCTTTTTCGCCTTTCTAAAACAGCGTCACGTTAAGATACCATTTTTAATAATAACCCATGACAGAGATTATGAACTGCTGAACCATTCCCTTGCATACAGTATGCATGCCCGATTTTTAGTTTCCGTGATATTTTAATCTATATCTTCAATAAAACTCGTTATCATTTGGTTTTCGACACTATTTTTTCACTATTGGCCTCTCTAACATAGAAGATAGAATTTTGAATAATAGCACATTACAAAGAGGATGAAATGCTGAACATTTCTCTCTTCTAAAAATATGCAAGTCCGATTTTCAGTTTTTGAGATATTTTAATCCATGTACAAAAATACTCCAATTAGTCGACTCCAGTGTAACACATCGGAGATCTGACGGCTCAATCTAATCCACTCTCCACAAAAAAAGGGCAAAACGCACCTAAAGAAGTTTTCACTGCAATACAATAAGTGCATTTACGCATCATCTGCATCATTACATCTAGTGGTTTTATTGTAAAAAATTGCTGTCGTAAAGTTTTAGTAAATATATTTTTTTTAATTCCGTTAAATGAAAAAAAAAACATAGTGAATTAAGCAATAAAACAGACTATATAATCTGTTTATTGAAAAATAAACTGTTATTCCAAAGTACATTTTGATGTAACTGAACTTTTAAGAACTTTTTTGTGAATTTCAAATGTCTTTTTCGATAAAAAAACAGTAAGTGAACCAAAATAACAAACCCTTTTATATTTCCCTTGCTTATAGTATGTAAGTCCGAATTTTAGTTTCCGAGATATTTTAATCCATATGCAAAAACGCATCAATTGGTTGAATCACAAAACGCGTCTATGAATAAAAATATCTTAGAAACTAAAATTCGGAACTGCATACTGTAAGCGAGGGAAATGTTCAGCATTTCACCCTTTTTGTAATGAGCGATTATTAAAAATTGTCTCTTAACAGAGAGACGAAAAGGGGAAAAATAGTGTCGAAAACCAACTGAAAGCGAGTTTTATTGAAGATATGGATTAAAATATCACAGAAAATAAAATTTGGAACTGCATACCGTAAGCGAGGGAAATGTTCAGTATTTCATCCTTTTTGTAATGAGCGATTATTAAAAATTGTATCTTAACGCGACGCAGTGTTAGAGAGGCGAAAAGGAAAAAAAAATGGGTCGAAAACCAACTGATAACGAGTTCGGATATGCATACTGTAAGCAAGTGAAATGTTTATCAGTTCATTCTCTTTCTAATGATCTATTAATCAAAATTGTATCTTAACGGGACTAAGAGAATATTTTTTTCAAATGCCCCCACAGTTTTGAACTTTTTAAAGGTTCAAGTACACCTAAAACCTTGAATCCACCTGTCTGAGCTGGCCTAATACCTAACAGAAGTACTATCAGCCTGTAAGGTTGAAAATTTGCTTAAATACTACGGCTTTGGCTTTTTCGGCCCTGGCTCCAGGTCTAGCATGTACATATACTATATGTATGTATACTAGGTACATACATTCACTCGTCCATTTTATATTAAATATAGTAAGTTTTAACCTTTTTTCTCGATTTCTCTATTTTATGTCTACAACTTGAGTTGTCCCATTCTGTGAAGCATTATAATTTGGATGATGTTTTCATAATGTATTTTAAAGTGACTTCTGTAATCAACAGATATATTGGATGTATTTTAAAAAATCTAGTGTGTCCTTTCCTTGACATGACTTTCCTACCTATTCAGAAAAGTTTTTATATCTTTTCATATGTTCATGAAGAAACAAAAAAAAAAATTGAATTCGATTTATTTTCCTGAAAATTCCAAAGAAAAGATTTGGGTACGATTTATTTGATAAACTAAAGCAATGTAAACCGGCTTAAGGTAAGATCAATGTAAAAATTTCAATACTCTGTAATATTGACTATCAAAAACTTTTTGCCATAGCCTGATTTGGTCAAACAACAATTTCTGTTAAAAGTAGAGGAAATAGTGAAGCTTGTGTGATGCGGGCAACAGATTTTCTTACTTTCACCTAGTCTGACACCAGAATATGAACCCGTAATCTTACATTGGAAATTGAATAGCTATAATTTCGTTAATAGGTGTCCAAAATGAACGATTTTTATATAGTTTTGTAGGGAATTTCATTACCTTTCTAAAATATAGGCGCTACCGTCTATAGAAAAACATGTTTGTCATTTATTGCGAGCAAGCTATTGCGCATAGATCACCGAATTTCTGTCACAGGCGTCTGTAGTCAAAACCCTACCAAATAAAAAAAGAAGTAACAAAATCGGTACAGTAGTTCCCGAGAAAATCCTGGCACAGACAGACAGACCAATGGCTAAGAATGTTTTTTTCGGACTCGAGGAGCTCTGAAACGTATAGATCCGTCTAAAACGGCATATCGAAAATTTGACCTGATCGCACTACTTTCCTTATAGGTGGGAAAGTAAAAAAAAAAAAATATATTAAATGTGCTATGTATTGTAAAGACCGCCGGTGGAATAATTAGCTTAAAGGTATAAACAAATAAACATCAGAAGTGCTAACATCTGGCGGTTGGGTACCTGAGGGATGGTGACGACCCATTAGGACAACCTTTTGTAAGTGGTAATAAAAACCCTTAAGGACCACCGACAATGACCGACAACTAAGTGTTTAAAAAGGATCCCGAAAGACCTTTTCACACCTTCCACCAGAAATATGGAAATCTGTACCTGCTGCTTTACCTTGGCCTGGGGGAGGGGGCGTGGTCATCCCTTAGGCTGAGAATATTCAGCCAATCAGGAAAAAGACTACCAAAAGAGAGGGGGATGAAGGAAGGTGGGAAATAGAGAGATTGGGACTGGACGCTTCTTCTTGGGACGCAGCTGAGGAGACTTCTTCTTGGGACGTGGCTGAGAGGACTTCCTCTTGGGACTCGGCGGAGGAGAGCTGGGACACAGGCTGAGACTGGATCAGGAGAAGCGGAGAGAGGAAGACGAAGACAGCCGGAGAGAGCTGATGGACGGACTAGACGCTGAAGGAGAGCAGAGACAGGGAATCCAGATATGACGGCTAGAAACACTATGAAGGACCAGCTAAGTGGTAACAAGCATTTAGTTATACTAATGTAAATTTGTGTTGGCAACCATCAATCATTAATTAATAAAATCAATAGAATATAAGTAACTCTAATCAAGCATTCTCCTCTAGTATGATTCTCAACTATTCATTATGTATATAGGTTTAGTTATTATTTTGTATATAGATGTTTTTGGTTTTATTTAAGCTTGTAAATATAATAGTTAGTAAACCAACGTAGTACTTTTACCATTTACCTTGCATGCCACCAATTAGTAATAGAAGCAAATAGTAAATTTATAAACATGATACCTTTAGAAAGGAAATCCAATAAATAGTATAGGGTTCACCGTCGCTAAATCTTGCTAATGAACAAATGTACTGATATAATATTAATATACTGGCATAAAGTGCTGTTTTTCATATATGGAAGTAGCTAAGTAATCAAGCTTATACAAGAATTGTTGATGATTATTAATAATTTTTCCTACTTTGAGAATTTCAAGTTACTTCGTCTTGTAGATGGAATACTGAGCAGCAGTACTGTTATACAAGAACCACGAGCTCATTGCTAAAGAATTCTAAAGTGAGAGGAATGTTTTAGAATTTCGACAGATGGTCAGAACTAACATGAATTTATTATTAATCCGAAAAGATTCACTACATTTTTAAGATTAAACTATGAAAAATGACGGTTAATTTAGTCACATCCGAATTTTAAGAAAATAATCGATTAGGAGGACTAAGATGATTACCTGACTGAGGATAAATCCATCTCGCTATAATCCTAAAATTTTCCATAAGTGACATAACCAGATCAGCCGGGAAATCGGTTTTTAATTAGAAGCCTTATCGGTTTAATTGGAAGGCTTTGCGGGTTTGATAATGGTTGACAATATTCTTAATTGGATTTAATTTTTAAATAATTCGCCGAACGGCTGAAAGAAAACTAAGCGATTTGGTGCCGTAATAGCCTACTGAGTTATATGTTAACAGTATAAACTTATCAATATTAAGTTTAATATAAATCAATAATATTACCAAATTTTATTTTTATTTTTTTGAATTTGTGAGAACCAGGTTTTACTGAAAACATCATGAAAGAGTTATTTTATAATTTGCTTTCTTATGATTTAAAATGAAGGTTAATTAGTGAATACTGATCAGGAAAGAGCCTATTTACATATTGACCTGTAATAAGTGAATAACTGTTAGCAAAACATTCAAAAATGACATCCTCCGATGCAGCCAAAGCCATTATAATGGAGGCTAACGACTCAATTGAAGAAAACATTCACAAAATGAACAAGGAATATGGGAAATTGTAACAGGCCACAACACATGCCAGAAAACGCATGACGAAGACTGAAAACAAGCTGATCGAGAGATCTCCTGGATTATTCTATTCTTTTTACTTGAAGTTAGGAGTAGATGCCAATGGGTATTAACCTCTCATATGCCTGATATGAGACTCTGACAGGTATGGATTTAAAAATATCTGTTTTTATCTTTCAATATTAATCTGCAACTGTCGATGACTCTAAAAAATAAAAGTTAAAAGAAAAAAAAATGTCTAGACTGATTTTTATATTTTAAAGAAGTTAGATCAATATTAGGCCTAATTTTTATATCCTCCATAGTTTCGTACAGTCGTACAGTGCGACTCTGTTATGGAATGTATAATACTAAAAAACACCACAAAAGAGGAAAAAAAAATGCAGCAATATAAACATAACTTATGAACAATTAAAGAAAACATTTATAAAGTTTTTTTTCTTGTTGGTCCAAATTTTCTTTTTATTGTCTTCCTAAATCTCCAATATGATTCTATATTCGCCTAAGTGATCAACAATTGCTGGAAATGCTCAACTTTTAGCTCATTGATATTGTCAAAATTATCTTATAATAAATCAAGATTAATTTTGTTTCTATTTTTATACTTCCTATTATTATGAAGAATGTAGAAATTTAATCTTTTGTTCGCTTCCTCGCTACCAGAAATAAAGAAGTTTTATATTCACGAGAGAAGTAAAAAAAAAATTGTAGTCAGAATTAAAAATTGCCTCTCGCGTTGTACCTTTTTATCATCAAGGACCAAAGTTATGTGTCTGTCTGTCGATTTGTTGACAAATCCTTGTGACGGGCACATTACGTATTACCATAAATACGATTTTTAAAATGTGTCTTGTAGTAGTCGATCGCATATAGTGGACATATCATTACACTTATGGGCGTAACAATTTCTATCGTTTTTAGTTAATTTTTCTTTATAATAATTTATCATTGAAATAATTAAAATGAAGATTAGATAGGTGTAGATGGCTTCGAGATTTCACACCTCTAAGCCCTGAATAAAAACGAAAACCATTTTATACCACTATTTTGATGAAATTTCTAGAGTATGAAGGTTGATATATTGATGGTCCAATTCCAATTTTATATAATTTCGCCTACTTTTGCCGCTTTAGCTTACATTTTTCCTTGTCAAGACTATTGCCTTAAAAACACCTCGTCACACAGAGTTTATTTTCCAAACGACAAATCATAGATCTTGGGTTATAGGTGATTAAGCAATCAATAAAATTTAGGAGGAAGCTTTCGACCATACTTGGCAAGTGCTTTTAATTTTGTGTTACGTAACTTTACGACTTATTCAAATGACCAACTTGAAGCCTCTCTCTCATTAAATATTGGAACCAACAATTATTTTTCGGATGTCGGATTTCCCGTAAATCATAAGCTGTCTTTCAATTTTGCTTGTGACTCATGATGAAACTTCATTGGGAAATATTTAGTTGAAACATTTTATTTTACTGTACCACGTTCCTTCTAACCATGAGCGGCATAGTTTCAGTACATCATTTATAAAACTTCTTTGAAGGTTTCATGACTTTCTTTTATATTCACAGAATAAGCTACAGGTAATAAATTATTCATAAGGGTTGCCTTGTGAAATGGAATAACTTATGAACAATAGTTGAATAAGCTTAAAATTTCATTTCATTGATTTTGATTTCCTGATTCTTTTATCGTTGTATACTATATACGAATTGTTGTAGGTCTTGTAGTGAGAGGATATCAATCAACAAAACTCAAATTATAGTCATACAATTTATTGATCATTATTTAGTACGAAATGTTCACATTTTTTTTAAATTATACAATACCACGTTTATAGAACATTCGGGGTTTTTATTATGAATGATTTTTGATGTGAATGAAATAAAAATATTTTTTATCATTCTGGGACTATTGTCCCTTTAGGTTAAGTTATAAATACAGAATAAATGACAGTGTGGCCATACATTAAATTACTTATTCACAAATCAATAGCTAATTAAAAATAAAAATACAGAAAAAAACAACAGAGAGAGAGAAAAAAACAACATATAAATAAAACAAACTGGGTTTATTTAAAGAGTTCTCTTAGGTACATTTAATTTAAATTAGGCTTAAAGAGGGAAGATTTGAAAGAGGAAACTGATTGTGCAGGTCGAATATCGGGAGGAATAGAATTCCAGAGGGTTTGTCAAACGCAGTAGTTAGGTGAGGAGGAGGATAGAGGTCGGACGTACGGGATCTTTGAGACAGGATTGAATGAAGTATTTAAATTGAACTCTCTGAAAAATATAGGAGTACTGTTAGTTTCGATTACTTTCGATTCATGGAGTTCTACAGATTGCAATAAGTGGCAGTCGCTTGAAACTAGATCTGGTGAAGTGGGAGGGTGGTGGTCATAGCAATGATTCTATGATCTAGGAAACACATGGACAAGAAAGAGTTGAGCAGCAAATATATTAGTAGAGTATATTATTTTAGATTGCTAACAGAGTCACAATAATTTCATCGGAGCCGGGAGCTGATTATTATTTCAGGTTCTGGCGAATGTACCTATTTGCATAACCTGTACATCGGTCCTGGTTATGCTCCACCTACATTTGCACTAACAAAGCAATAATTAAAGCCTTTGTATAGCTTACAGGTCGCTTGGGATAATACTATCAATTTAGAATCACGTTCGATCCAAGCAGATTTTCATTAAATTCCCAACACTGCGCATATCTCGTCAATGCATTGAAATCATGAGCAGAGAGAGGCCCTATTCAATATTCAAGTTGGGCTGATGTAACCTGGGAAAGGTAGAGAGAGAAGGAGAGAGTCCACGTTAAAGTTTCAAATAATTCTCCAAACTGTACGACGATTTGGAATTTACGAATTAAGTAAGGATTTTTTTTTTTTTTGTCTATAAAATATATATTTGCGCCTGTCAACAATAAGTTGACAATCAGCAAATGTGATGGCGATAATGATATAATGACATGACAGGCATGGGGAAGGAAAGTACTCAGCAGTACCTCTTCCCTAAGTTGTTCCAATTACTTAGGTTGTCTAAGGAAGGAGATCCCTCATCCAACGCCTTTTTAGTCTCCTGCTCATGTTCTGAGGTATGTCAGCTGTGGCCATGTCTCTTATAAGTCGTAATATGTTGGTCAACTGTTGGAAAGTGGAGGTCAGTATGTAGAGTTTTGTTAGTCACGTACCAAGGTGCTTTTGTTATGAGTCGCAATAATTTTGATTGGAACGTTTGAAGTTTTTGTAGGTGGGTCTTTTTAGCGATGCCGTATATTTGTGATGAGTATGTCCATATGGGCTTAAGTAAGTATGTATATGTATTCAGTTTCTGTTTTAGTTTTCGTTTTGAAGATTTGGCAAAAAGAGAGTAAAGTAGTTTGAGTCGTTTGTTAAGTGTCATACGCTTCATTTTAACATGTGGCCCCCATATCATCCTTCTGTCGAAGGTGAGTCCAAGGTAAAGTACCGTGTCCGTTTGAGGAATTTGATTATTGTCAATATAAACTGGAGGACAGGTGTTTTTTCGTAGAGTAAATGTTATATGTTTGGATTTGTCATGATTAAGTCGAATTTTCCATAGTGTGAACCAATCTTGTAGTTTAAGCAAATGATGTTGTAGAGTTAGTGAGGCCTGTGTAGAGTCTTGATGTTTTGTGAGGATTGTTGTATCGTCTGCATATGTAGCTGTCAAGATCTCATCGTCAATAGGTATATCGTAAGTGTATATAACGTAAAATAGAGGGGCTAGTATTGAATCTTGGGGAACTCCGGCCAAGATTGGACGGACTGAAGACACTTCCGAGCCCTGCCGAACTGAAAAAAATCTGTCGAAGAGGAAAGATTGAAGGATAAGATACTACGTGTATGGAAGTATAGTCTTAAGTTTAAAGAGAAGACCCTGGTGCCAGACTCTATCAAACGCCTGAGCAACATCCAAAAATACTCCAGTTGCATATAGTTTTTGTTCTAAAGCTCTAGCAATGTAGTCTGTAACTCTGTGTAATTGGTGTGTAGTTGTGTAGTAAGGATGATTGCTATTTATTGGACAATTTGCAACAATTATTTGTATTGTCTTAAAACCATTAAAATTAAACTTGTCAGAAGAATTCTGTACTGAAGATGACCAGAATTTGATGTTTAACTTGTCATTAATAACTTTCTAAACTAAAAATCTGGTGTGACCACGCACATACATCTTTACATACGTTCATAAAGAACCAAAAAAAAAAAAAAAAAAATTGAACTAGATTTATTTTCTTGAAAATTGATCAAAGAAAAGATTAGAGTACGATTTATTTAAATAATAAACTAAAGCAATGTAAACCGGCATAAGGTCGATCAGTGTAAAAATGTCAATACTCTCTAATATTGCTGATCAAAAACTTTTTGCCATAGCTTAGTCAATAATTTCTGCAGGATTAATTGTCAATAATTAAAAGCAGAGGAAATGGTGAAGCTTGTGTGATACAGGCAACAGATTTTCTTACTTTCACTTATTCATCTTTTGTCTCTCAATCACCCCTTTGTGACACCAGGATATGAACCCATAATCTTACATTGGAAATTGAATAGCTGTAACTTCGATAATAGTTGTCCAAAATGAACGATTTTTATACAGTTTTGTAGAGAATTTCATTACCTTTCAAAAACATGCGTTCCTCAGGAATCTGAAAGGTATAGATTAGTTGAAAACCGCATATCGGGAATTTTACCCAATTGCAATACTTTCCTAACCTAATATAGGTAGGAAAGTAATAAGTTAAAACATATGTGAAAAATAGAATAAGCTGTATCATCGCTAAAACTGATTTTTTTTTGTTTTGTTGGTAATATAATTAGCTTTCAAAAGTTTTATTATAAAATTTACCTTATAATATATATTTAGAGCGTTAGGCTCTATAACATTTTTATTATCTTTATAACTTTTCTTCCTGGATTCTCGGGAATTTAGTTCATATACGAAAATTGAAAGGACAATTATTAGAACATTATAGGAAAGTTTCATCAAAATCGTTTGAGCAGTTTTTGCGCTACAGTCTATAGAAAAACATGTTTTTCATTTATTGCGTGCAAGGTATTGCGCATGGAAATAGTTATTGTTGCAAAAAAATTAATACTTCTTAATATAAATTTAAAAGAAAGTTCGTTATGAGATATTTTATATACGTAAAGAGTCGACTTCATATGATAACGAATACGAGTATCCAATGTTCTCTTTTTCTTTAGTTATAATTTATCCTTTCCAAAATATTCACTGATCTACTAGTATTATAATATCTAAATGTATTATAATATTGTTCTATAAATATTACCAGAAAATTATAAAACTATTTCTGAGTAGATGATAGGTTATAAAGAAAATTCAGTTTTATTTTAAATGGCCTCTTCTAAATAATAAACTCTTCCCAAAAGTTTGTTCACGGTATTAAAGTGAGGCCTAATTCCCCTAAGCTGCTTCAAGCCCTTACAAACTTTAAACTCCACCGAATTTTCTTATATATTTCAAGCATGTTCTTCTGCTGCCACAGTTTTCTTACGGCATAATAACATTTTCCATTCCAAAGGAAAAAAAAAAATATTAAACTTACTTCTTCCGAGACTTTAACATCATTCATCATGACGAAGTTGTCATGCCACGTTGATTAATGAATTTCTTCCGAGAAAAAAAAAATTGAATAATCCTTAAAAAGCCGAAGTTCCAATTCACCTGTTTCCGTTGGAGAGAAAGAAGTTGAGAAGAATGA
This sequence comes from Nezara viridula, assembly GCA_928085145.1. Classification (NCBI taxonomy): domain Eukaryota; kingdom Metazoa; phylum Arthropoda; class Insecta; order Hemiptera; family Pentatomidae; genus Nezara; species Nezara viridula. The sequence goes on along the minus strand of OV725080.1, from coordinate 64,401,474 downwards.
TGTCCAATTAAATGAGTTCAACGACTTCCAAAATTGTTACGTTGATGAATGACTTTTTTAGAAGTATTTCTCATAAAAGTAAAGAGTTTGAGAATTACTGCATAATATTACATGCTTTGTACATCGGCTGTCGGTAATTAACAATATTCAGTATTATATATTATAAATATTTTTGAGCATTATAATTATAAAATGTATTTCAAACATAAATTAAGGGTGTGTTTGCAATAAGGCACATATTCCAAAAGTCACAGTCGGTTTGTGAACGATTGTTTATACTTTTGTGTGGACCTTTCATTGGTCAATTCACTTTCTACCTGTTCATTCAGATGATCAAATAAATAAATAGAAAGATATTTTTATTTTCGATTGTTCTAAATAAATAAATAAATAAATAAATAAATTGGTTTCATAGGCTATGCCCTTCTGGTACTGGACGTTTTTGCATCGAATACTTTATTTGCGTAAAGTGAGCATATGCTTAACAAATCTTGTCAAAGTACTTTCCTGGTTGTGGGATTTTCTATTGGGTATACTGTAGAGGAAGCTTCATGACCTCTGGATAAGTTTTATTAGGTCTGTTTGAATGGGAACATCTTTTTCCTTCAAAAGATAATCCATTAATTTCCTCGTCCCTTTTGATGGAAATTTAAAGCGATTCAGATAATAACTATGACAAACTTTCACCTTTATACCATTCAATTTGAAATGGTAATACCATGAAGAAATAAAATTGGATATTCAATCTGCGATAAAACGTTGACGCCATTCATTTTTTCTTGTTAAGCTTGAGCTTAAAAATTATTTTGGACTTCTTTATTTGGATAGGTCCAAGTGGCATGATATAAACTTCTTTATTTTTAGTAAAGGGAATGTCCCTTGTTGCAATAATGTTTAATGGATTTAAAAATATTTTTGTTATATTCTTTATAGAATTAGACAGTTTTTCTACAAGTTTTCTAGTTTTTAAAGCTTTTTTTATAAAATATTAGGCCAAAGGTCACCAAATGTACACAGTTTTCACATCCTGTATTATTTATTCGACGTTGAGTTTTTACTTGGTCTTCATTAGAATGACTTTATTTTGTTGTTACTACCGCCCTAAAACTTTGGTTCTTCGAATCTAAATTCATTTGATCGACTTTTTGATACCAAGATTGAAGACATTGGATTTGTCATTGTTTTTCTTTATAGTCTAAGTTTTTCTTATCCCCTTTTCGCCAATACAGGTTTTCCCGGTGCAGAGGAGATGTTGGAGGATTAATGCTAGTTTTAATAGCCCCCGGCACCGGGAATCGAATTCGTAATTTTCATGTTATTAGGTTGCCAGGCATAGCGCTTTTTCAAACGCGTTAAACCGCTCGACCATCCGGCCCCAAGTACAACTAAATTTATATTCTTCCTCTTATATTTTTGTTGTCATCTTAATCCAGTTTAATCGGTCTTCATTGTTTACTCCTCTCATATCCTGAAGGGTGCACCCTCAGTTTCTCTAGTTCTAAATTTGTTGAGTTTTTGTTTGGTCTGCATTATAACGACTTCATTTTGTCATAATTAATGCCATAAAACTTTGAATGAAAAATACTTTTTGATATCAGTGCTAGACATTTATATTTATATATTCCATCCTCCCTTGCCACTATGGCTATATGGGTGTTTGCCATAGTGTTTTATTAGGCATGAACGCTTGATAACACATTACTACTAGTTAACATGATGTGCACACATCTAGCAGTTCTTCTCTTCTATCTTCTTCTTGTTTCGGCCCAGCTTCCAGAATCTGGAGGTCTTCCAGCGCCAGCTTAATCTAGTCTAATCGGTCTTAATTGTTTACTCCCTTCATATCCTGAAGGGTGCATCCTCAGCATCTCATTATAGATAATGAATACATAAAGTGGCAGGTAATTATTTATACTATGTATTATATTATATATTTCAAAATTTAAAAAAATCAATAGTTTTGCCATAGCCCAATAAGGAGTACCGAATTTGAAAATCGCGATCTAAATAAAGAGAGGTTGTTCTGTGAAATCGTTGATAATCTTCGGCTATTTTCGGAAGCCTATTTATAGCGTGATCATGGTATCTCGGCCCACTCGTCAAAGTAGATTTAATGTAAAAAAAAAAAAAAATAATAAAGACCAGCGGAGAGGGATTTAAAACAAGGGATTTATGAAATAAAAAAAAAAACACATCGAAACATGTATTTCAGTAGAATTTATTTTGTATTCAGTTGGCTGTGGATTTGTCTTTTTTAGAGGATTTTCATCTTGTGAAGTGGAAGGCACCTGACTAATACACCAATTTTAAATATTCGTTTCTCTAACAATCTAGCAAGATGTTTGAGTAGATATGCAATTAGTTATTTCCGCAGTCGGTTATTTTAAAAGGCTATATTACAAACATGTTTTAAGTGGCCGATATTTTATTTTACATATATAGTGGAATGTCCTCAGGACACCACCGCCATGCAGGTTTCCGGATACTACGCCCTAATTCCATCACTCAGATAAGATTTTCTCTAATTGTTCAGGAACTAATCTCTTCTTTAACAATTTCTGTCTTTCATATAATGTTTTCATTTGTATAATTTGTAAAATGGAGGTCGGTCTGCCGTTAGGCGAAGAGGAGTGGTCTCCCTAGTATAAATATGTCTAAGTTTAGGTACTACTCCTCTAGTTAAGTGGCTCATAGTCAAATCCAATAAGAGATTGCTTATCACAGCCATTACCAGAGTTTAGAGAAATAAAAAAAAAAAAAAAAATTAAATATTTAATATTTGATTTTGTTCATTATACCTAGATTTGGCGTCTTGATGTTTTCGTTTATATAAATTAAGGCCTTTGTTCCACCAACATTTTATTTATTTTTCATTTTATTTAGACAACGCTAGGACCATTTTCAAGTCTTAACTGAGACCTTCACTAAATCTCCTTATTGAATGTCATTTTCACGTTTCTGTGAAGAAATTAAAAATGTCCTAATATTTTAATGTTTTCTCTACGACATCTCTATATATCTACTTATTATACCTATATCTGTATAGGTCAGTTCCTCCAGAGACGACGTAGGGGAAATCCTAAAATATTAGGAAATTTTTAATTTTTTCTCAGAAAAATGAAAATTACATTGAATATGAAGATTTAGTGGAGGACTGAATTAAAACTTGAAAATGGCTCTAGTGTTGGCAGAAACGTTGTCTAGATAAATAAATTGTTGGTGGAACCTCGGCCTTAATTTATGTAAATGAATTAATATTTGATTTTTTTTCTATAACTGATTAACCAAATAATTTTTTCTTATCCCCATAGATCACTGGTTGGGATTGTCAAATGTTTCTTTATGGGATGGAGTTTCTTGAACTGCAATGGTCTCATGCATTTTAAGGGAATTATGAGAAGTTTAAGGTTTTAAAAATTGTTACTTGTGTAGGTCCAGTTAGTTAGTAGTCCTCAGTCTAGTCAAATCTTGAGACGCTTTTTAAGCGTTTGCCACCTCCGTGGTCGTTCCGTGGGAGTTAGTGTCTTAAAAAGTGGGCTCGTCGCGTATTGTAGGCTATCAACAAATTTGACGTGTCTGCGTGTTATAAAGTCTGTTACAGTCGGTAACCAAATAATTTTAATTATAAATAAATATTTAAATGTATTCCTGAAATTTTCTGGAAACGAGACTATTTGAAGTTATTGATCACAATGTTATAAAATGAATACTAAATGCTAAATACTAAATATTAAATAATTTTTAATAAATGTTTTATAAATTTATACTGTCATTGCATGGATAATATAATTAAGCCACATGAATCTTCCCAATTTATCTGTGATTTGTGGTTGGATCCGTAATTGTTATTAATTATCACATATGCTTAAAAAATAATTTACATAATATTGAGAAATTATGGTTTTATGACAATACACAATAATACGCGTGGCGGGGGCATTGACCTCCATGCTGTGTTTGGTGAGAAAATAAAACCATTTATATGCAGTATGTAGCGTTGTTATTTTATATATTTATTGGTAATAAAATATATCTTATATATTTATTGGTAATAAAATATATCTTACATATTTATTGGTAATAAATTATATTTTAGGTATTTATAAAATATATTTTATTACACATACACACACACACAGAGTTTCTCAGTTTTTAATGACTAAACTCTTTAATGTAAATCTAGACAAAATTTCCAACATAAAATATCATTTGGTGTATTTTAAATGGGAAAGGAGTTTTAAGTGGTCACAGACTTAAGATGATTCACAGTATACTAAAGAAAATTTCCTTAAAATAAAAGTAGGATTTTCAAAACCATTCAAAGGGGACTTTTGAGGTGACAAACTAAGCTGTGTTTCTCATTTAGTCGTGGATTATTCGCGATTTTTTTTGTCATTCCACAACTATACAGCTGATCCTCCTCTTTTATATCAAATTTTTTATTTAATAAGCTTTAATGCACTCTTGCTCAATCTCCACTGGGTTTAGCCCTAGTGACGCGGTTGAGAGAGGAGTGCAGGGAACTCCTGGAGTCATACTTTTCCCTCCACAGTTGGAGGGACAAGTCTGGTTTGGAGTTCTCTCGCCAAATTGTAATTATCGTATATAGGTGTGTATGTGTTCTTTTTATTTATTTATTTTTAGGTTATTTTTTTCTTATTTATTGTATATATATTATTTTTCTGTATAATTTATTTTATTTATTGTACATAGAGTGTGAATGTGATCCATGTACTCTATTACAAATGTCCTAGAGACAGATTGTAATATTTTTCAATAAATAAGTTTTAAAAAAAATAAGCTTTAATTTCATATCAATTTATTTGAGGTTGGTTCTAGAATAGATTTGATATTCTGTCAACCCAGAGTACCTGTATTTTCAGTGAATATAACAACCGAGGAATTATAATAAAGTTTTGATTCCTTCTTTTTCTTGTGACCTGAGTAAATTAATTACGAAAATAAACTTTTTATTCATTACAAAACAATGGTAACATTTACAAGAAATGGGATATTTCATTTCAGAAATAGACATAATGGAGATAATGAAAATCGTAATGCCATATACACCGCAACATTAACATTTTAAAGTAATAACTCATTATTATAAATTAACATTTCTTTATATAAAATATTTAAAAAAATATAATCCAATTAAAGTTATTTTAAAACAATATCTGGGTGGAAAACCCATATATAGAGAACTGAGCTTTTCGTCCCACTGTGTGTAGGTTCGATTAAGCTCGTATTTCTGACAATTTTTTTTTTCATTTTTTTATTACAATAAAACAAATTGACAGTTGGGCCATACTGATACCTGATGAGCGATATGGTGAAGGGGATGTTGGAGGGAAAGGATTTAAAAATTGAGGATATGGCCCTTGAAATCGCAGGTAGTAATGATTATTTATGATTTGAGTATTTAACTGATTACCAAATATTAATTAATAATTAATATCATTCATTAAGCCGAAGCGCTGATAGAGATAGACAAGAAAACCGATAGCGGGGGCTGCCAGCTGAGCGGGTAGTAAACAGCGGCGTAGTGCAGCGGTGCAGGCTCGATACTCCAGCAGCTGTACCGTACTACGGGTCTGTAGTGCGCAGGCGCCCCATTGATTGCCCCACTTACAGCGACAGGTACCTTCTCCACGTCACTGTCCGTCTCTTCTTTGCTTCTCCTCAGCCGTTACGTCGAGATCAATATATCTCACACATATACATAGTGTTCCTCCCGCCCTCAGGTAGGAAGGAAGGAGCAACGTCTGTGAGGCATTGTCCAACTGTAGGTCCTCTTCAACGGATAGGCGTCCGTCTATCTCAAATGGACCATATCGAACTCGCAATTGTCGAGAGGAATGCTATCCTCCTATCGACATTTTGGCCTGCAATAGCTTTATAAGTCCATCTATAACTTTAACGCAGTCTTTCCCCGTCTTCTCCTTCTTTTTTTTTTTTTTTTTGAGGGAATAGAGAAAACAAAAATGACCCAAAAATTTGCATTATGTATGAAGATTATATTTGAAAATAAACATATCCATGATTGTTATTGTAAAAGCCAAAATATTTAAATTATTATATATTTAAAAATAATTTAATATACAAGTTGGTTTTTTTTTTTTTTATATTAGCTTTACATAACTTACACATCTTTTGGCGCCTTAACAAGCCTTCTTCACATCTACCGATCTTGGGATATTCCCTTACAATTATCTACATGGAGTTCTAAAGCATCTTAGAGCGTAGTGTAGACGTTCATGAGAACTCACTTTATCATAACATTTAATTTGAGTTTTTTTTATTTTTAATTTATTTATTGAGAAAAATTACAAGCTATCACAATTAAGGACATTTATAATAGTGTTCAGAGAGCACATTAACACTGTATGCACAATAAATAAAAAATAAATTAAACAGCGAAATGATAATACTAAAAGTAATATAAACATAACGAAACTAAACTAATAAAAATAACTACTTAAATACTAGCATACAAAATATACAATATTTACAAAATTTACTCAAGAGAACTGCGAGCCAAGCCTTTTCTCCCACTGGTGGAAGGAAAGGCAGGACTCTAGGAGATCCCAGCGTCTCTCGCTCAGCCGTGTTACTGGTTAATGACCACTGGAGATAGCGTTTGAGATTTGTTAAGATTTTTCGGTATTTCAAGACTTTTGAGAGTGAACAAAAGCTCTGTTTGCGCTTGTTATACTCTAATCTATTCCCGACCGTAGTTTTCATAGAGGTTATTGTGGACCAGATTTAATTGAATTTGTCTACTATCAGAAACGATTTCCTTTCTTGATTCAAATCCTGTTGTTATGAAAAATATCGACTTATTATCATATATTTTGTTTTATAGGCCGATTAGTTCTGCTTCTCTTGTCATAGTCTTAGCTGGCCTCTTAATGTCCAGCAGTGGATTGCTTCCAAGGCAGCTATATTATCTGCTTGTATATCTTTATTCATAAAATTCATATCTCCATTTTTTTTTTCTTGCGTCGGCTCAAGACTCCCACTGAAGTCCTATACTGCCCCTATTGTTATTCTAAAATAGAATGTAGATATGTACATTATTACTATATATTTATTTATTTTTAAAAATCTATTTTGGATTCTTCAATAAATTTGCACAATGACTTAATGGTATCCCTATCTAGATCAGCCAGCCCTTGGAGGAAAGCGCTATTGTTTTGGGTGAAAGGTTATTTCTTCCGGTATTTATCATATCTGGTGCATTTTATAATAATGTGCAATGGATCCTCGATGGAGTTGCATGTCGAACATTTATCATTTTTTTCACTTTAATTAATGTCAAGCCGCGATTTGAACATGGTTAATTATTAATGCTGTAAGTAAGTCTATTTATTTTCTGTTTAACAAAAGTGTTAGAGAACCATGGGCGTAGGGGGACGTTAGCTTGCATAGTTAAATGATCTTTACCTTTCGAACTTGACTCCCAGGCATACCTATCCTGCTATTCACTAATAAAGTGTTTTTCTCCCATCTACAAATTTCCTGTAAAGACAGTTTCGCATTTTCCGCCCTTACAGAACACTGTTTTGCTATCATATCAGCTCGTTCATTCCCACATATACCCACATGATCTGGAACCCATTGAACCTTAAATTTGTTATTTGTTGAATGGTGAACTTCTATTATATTATTTATTAGGTACGATGGAATATGTTGTCGATATATGTTTTTGAGTGAATTGCATAATCAGTTAGAATTACGATTTTTATATTCTTATATTTTCTGTTGGCTATTTTGAAAGCTTCAACGACACCGCATAATTCAGCAGTGTATATGCTAAACTTTGTAGGGAGGTTTATGGATGTATCCTGGTCATATTGGATATCATATATCCCGAATAATAATTTTGATTTAAAAGTGAGTACCGAGTGTATTAACCAGTGTATGTGAGATTGTTATTTACCAGCTTTCTTTTGTGTTTATTATTGTTTCATGTTTTTCGTTCCTGTTCATTATGCCTTAGTTTCGTTCGTTTTGTTGTTTTTATTTACATTTTTAGTTTTTGTGTTTTTATTTTAAAGTGTAAATAGACTTGAACTTTGTAGGTTAGGTTGAACTTGCGTTTTATAGTGCAAAGCGACTTAGTCTTGATTTGCCTTGCGGTGCTTGCTAGTTATAAGGTAAGTACTGCTATATAAAAGTTTCCTTTAGACGCACAAAGACTTATAAGACATTTTGAAAAGAAAACGTAATTATAGTGGAAGGTTATACAGGTTAGTGAAATTTTCTACTTTAATAAGACTATTACCGGTGTATTGTTTATTAAACCAGTGAGATGGAAGATTCGGAATCTCCTACCAACCTTACCCGTACTGCTAAAAGAGCTCGAAATGGTTCTCCTGACGTTAGTAAAAATGCAAAAGATGGCAAAGCAAATACGCTAGTTTGTGATGCTAGACGAATCCAGGAGAGTCTCCGGGCTTATTTAAAGCGGAACGATAAAAAACCCATTGGGTCAATTCGAAATCATATTAGCAACAAAATACAATGTCTTGTTGATATGATAGAAACCCTTGAAGACGGAAGAAAAGATGGAAGTGTTTCATCTTTTGTAGAAAAGGCGATTAACGAGACACTTCTGTCACAGAAGGTACGTGATATGCTTACGCAAATTATAATTGAGGCCTCTGTGCCGAAAGTAATTGAGGCTCTTTCGGCTACGAGTGATATGTCTCAGCTTAAGCACATTTATCCTGGGTCCTCTAGAGAGCTGCAATCTACAGCTAGTGAACCTATTGGAGAGAGCTCCAGAGAGGTAGAGCAACAAATGCCAAGAGGAGATATTGACCAAGATTTGTCTTTGGTAAACACAAGGCCTTTCGAGACAGTGGTGAGTAAACGAAATAAGAGAAAAGCAAAAGCAGCTGCTAAAAGTGAAGATGATAGCTCGAAGGAACCGAAATCAAATGAGAAGAAACCTAAAAGTATGGCAGAGATTGTAAAATCACTGCCAAAGAAACCCACTCAGACTCTGAGACCAACTTACATCACCATAAGTGGGACTGGAAAGAGTCCTGTGGATATTATAAATGGGCTACCGTCACCAAAAGAAATAGGTGTAAATGCTGCAATAGTCCGTGCGACCAAGGCAGGTTCTGTCTTGGTTCGTATGGACGACATCAATGATGCCACGAAAGTGATTGGATGGCAGGGATTGCGGGACCATGGCCTGCAAGCCAAGTTAGCTCTGAAGAAAAAACCCAGGATGGAAATAAGGGGTGTTCCTCACACACGGAATTCAGCTGAGTTGGCAAGATTTTTATGGGAACGATTACCCGAGAAGTCGGGCCCCACTCCGCTGATCATGGATGACCTGCGGCCACTATTCTCTTCAGTGGCCAGAAACGGTTTTACTAAAAATTGGGTACTAGAGGTGTATCCAACAGTCCGGTTCTTGCTTCTCGAAATAGGAAGCCTAGACGGAGGTTGGTGGACCATAACCTTTAAAGATTACGTCGATGCTCCTCGATGCAGTAGATGTCAGGGCTACGGTCACACCAAGGCCACGTGCACAGTAGATGCAGTAGTCTGCATTTGGTGTTCAGTTAGTGGCCATGTAATTAAAGAGTGTCCAAAGAAAAGAGAACAGGCTAGCCCAACCTGCATGAATTGCGCGAGGGCAAATGCTCCCGTTGTTCAAAGGAAACACAAGGCGGGTAGCAGGGAATGCCCTGTGCATCTACAGTGGGCCAAAGAGGTAGCTAAAAGAACCTTCTATGAGTAAGCTTACCATCCTCCAGCTCAACATGGGCCGCCGACACATTGTGGCAGATGAACTTCGTGTTCTCTCCCAACGATACGACATAATGGCGGTCCAAGAACCGAGCTGCCGTGGGAACATAGTCACGGGGTTTGGCCTCACATCGAGAGTTATCGCCTTGAGCAGTGGAGAGAGGAGGCCCAGGGCTGCTATAGTGGTTAATAACCCGAACCTTTTAAATGTAGCTTTTACGTTAGTATCAGCCTACCTACCTGACAGCAACGATATTGACGAAGACATATCCGCCATGGAGATGATCACGGCTACCACCAGAAATGTGATCATATGCTCAGATACCAACTCCTGGAACACGGTCTGGGGATCCAATCAAATGAATAGAAGAGGCGCAAAGCTAGGCGAATTTTTTTCGCGGAACCAGTTAGTAGTATTAAACAATCCCTCTGCTACCCCTACGTTCTCTAGCGCTAGGGGGCAGAGTTGGATTGACGTTACACTTGCAACGCCATTAATAGCCAATCGCATCGTTGATTGGACCCTCCGATCTGAGACGAGTTCCGACCACCAAGCGATATCCTTCAGGCTGGTGGAAAATTCAGAAAGTTCCCACGGTACTGCCAACGGTTATCTAACCCGAAGGGCAGATTGGAATGCCTTCCGGTCGACGCTGGAGGGAAAATTTTCAGACAATATTTCTAGTTTTTCATGTTTTAGAATTGATGGTGGATAGTGTATTTTGGTAAAATCTGATTGGAATAGTTTGGGATTGATTTTTATGATAATTTCTGATTTTGGAATGGGATCTCTTCGTTTTGACGTGATGCCTTTATCATATTTTCCAGCGGTAAGTTGAACAGCATCGGCGAGAGCTTATCTTCCTGCCGTAAGCCAGTTCGAAGTTTGAAGACTTGAGATACTTTTTGTATAAGATTTTTACATTTAGGGTAATTAGTGGACGCCTCCTTCAATCTCACCAACTACACGGGAACTCCCTGATCAGTAATGATTTTCCAAAGACGATATTTTTCCACAGAATCATATGATGCCCGACGTTTTTCAAACACTTGGTTAAGGATGAAGATCTGGTCTAACGTACTCCTTCCTCTTCTAAATTGGAGCTTGTGGTATATTTTCGTAATGCGGGTATATCTGGTTTAATAGAATATTGGTCATTGTCTTATTTACTTGTTGCTTGTTTTTTTTTCTATTCCCATGGTATCCCTACTGACTTTACTGACTTTGACGAAACAGTGTACAAATTATTCTAGATTTCTCGTCCTGATACAAGGAGGGGTATAGGAAGAATCAGGATATGTTTCTATATCTTATTTTCATTAAATTTTCACATAGTAATATGAACATTTAGGGAGGGGTAAAATACTTACGTCTTCTAGGTCTTGTTCCAGCCAGATATTCGACTTTTATTAATTGATATAAGTTAACATGTGTTATTCATTCACGTAGATGATTTGTTATTGATTTTAATTTGATTTTTTTCTAATTTTTGTACTTTGGATTATTGGGGAGAGAGACTGGGGGGAGGGGGAGAAACAATATTCTCGCTCCTTCTCTTTTATTATTGGAGGGGACTTTCCCCCCTCCCTAAGTCTGCTACTGTACTGTGCTTTTCAACACTTCACATAATTTGAATCTTACATCGCAACAACTGGTCTTTATTTATCAACAATTTATATATCAGAAGATTAAGGTATTTCCTTACATATGGCGTTTACATATTTTTTAATATTTGTTTCTCTTGGAATCTTTCCAAAAAAAAAAAAAATATATAAATATAAATGCTGTCACAGCTAGTATTAATTGACAACACTCCTACAAAACGTTATCTTATATTATCACATTGTTTCAAAAAGTAAAGATTAAAAATTTACTAACGAAGAGAATGGTATATTTCTTATAAAATTAATTCAACAAGACAAACAATTAACATCTTGTTTAATAAATATTTCTATAACGAACCGAATTTATGCAACTGATTGTGAGTAAAAATTAAAGGATTATTGCTTTCATTTGTGATTATTTCAAAATATTGTCAGTGGTTTCATTACACAATAAACTTGTAAATAAATTTAAACTCATAAATGTAGGAAACAAATGTAGTAAATAAATAAAATTACATATGCAATATTTATTCTGTGAGCTCCTTAGGAGAAAAAAAAAAACGTATAAAGCGCTATTATTCTAAAAAATGTTAAATCGATATTAGTTAAATTAGTATCATCAAACCTTCCGATGTTGTTAATTAATTTACGTATTTCTAATAATTGAATATAGTTTAAAAAGACACATAAGTAAGACATATTTAAGTATTATTGAAAAAAAATCTACTCAGCTGAATAAATATCATAGCTAAGTTAAAATTATTTGCGGAATTCATCATCATGAACTGGAATCTTCATTTCCACTTTTAATTGCAAAATGACAAAAAAAAAAAAAAAATTAAATAATGAGTTCTCTACAATTTGGAGATGTTTCCATTCTTTAGTTAATGAGGGAAAATATTTGTTGAAGACCTAAAGGTATCATTATGTACAACTGTGAAAACTATCAAACCTGATAGCAAACTCAGTAATTTTATTTTATTTTATTATGTAATTATTGTTTGCTTATTAAAATTTTAAAAAAATAACTAGCTATGAGAAAAAACCTTTAATTTTTTTAATCTTAAAATAACGTAATACCATATTAATTAGGATGATGGAATTATTGTTCTAGAGATGTTTCAGATCTCGTGATATGTTTACCCGATGAAGCCCTACAGGATAGACTGAAACGTCTAGTGACGTGGTAATCCTTACGTCATGCTATAGTAATTTTATTAAACAAATGTTTATCACTAAGCATTTGTTTTTTACCTCGCGTTATAGACTTTGTTTCAATACGTTGTATTGTAAATTATTATGATTATGATCTAAAGGCAGTTTTTTTTTATTAGTTTATTGAAGATTATGGGATTTCCCTCGAATTTTCTTGGATATTCGGACATATTTCGGTCTATTCTTGAATGTTATAGACATAGTAGACAAACAGGCATACAATCTATATAGTAAAGTAAAAAAAATAGTAGGTATTTTTCTCTGATGTTAAACTTAGATTTGCACAAATTTAATTTAAGGTGAGATTGATTATTTTGTTTTATTTTTTCCCCTTGCTTATTTCATGTATTTATGTAAATATTCTTTTTATAAGTATTATTTAACTTTTTTTTTTCTTATAAATTACGTACGACACAGTGCTATATTAACGTTCATTGTTAATCTGGTCATAGTCATAAGACATTAAAAATAATTATTTTTTATTCCTTTCTTTACCCCACCTTCTTGATTCTTCTTGTTTATGGTAATCAAACATTAAACAATATCTAGCTATTGCAAAATGAGTTGGTTTAAATTTATTGTCTAATCCTTCATAAATTGAGATAGAACATACTGTGCATGTTTATTAGTAGTAACATGCGAATAAAATTGTCAATGAATTATTAAACAATGAAACCCTATTATTATTATTAGTTTAGTATGTTTAACAGTTCTGGTCAGCTACTTTAAAATAAAACATTTAAAATTTGTATTTTTCTGGAAATAAAGAATTTTCTTATTGTAAAATTTTGATAACTAAATTATGCTTGCAATATCACTCATAAAATGAACTTTGAATTGTTGCTATAAAAAAAAATCCCAACCTATCAGATTTTTAGTGAACACAGATTAGTGTAGTTCTTGTTATAATATATCCAAATACAAATATCATTCCTTGATATTATCGTGTTTATCTCATTTTTATTTTAAGTTTAATTACTTTTAATACAACCTATATGTTAAACATTTTTAATTAAATAAAAACAGTATATAGAAGTATTTTTGAAATTTCTAATTACTTAAAATTTTCATTTTCATTCTGAAGTACACATTCAGAATCAATTTAGGATAAGGTAGATATATTTCTGTTTAAAGCAACTTAACTATAATTAGTGCAAACTATTAATTAAGAACCAGATAAAAAATAATACGGGCTGAAAATAACGCCTATGTTGGACTACGTTTTAACAAGTATTAACTAAACCATATGCACATGTATAGAGCGCCTTATGCGGCCGCAGATACCGAACCACCACGACTTAACAGAATAGTCGGGAAGAGAGTTTACTCAGTGCTTCCTCCTTAACCAAAACCTCACTGTGGCAAAGGATCAGGATACCCAGTGTATGGTTCAGTTGAGGATCACCAGAGCTTACAAGACGTCACAGGAAATGGTGGAGATGATAGCTCGAATTCCATACCTCTCCTGGGAGAAGTGATGAAGTATGTATATAAGGGAGAAGACCTTCCGGAAAATTTTCTTGTGTCAATGATGAGCCTTATAAATGGAAGAAGAAAACCTAGGAGAACACGATTGAGTTTTCTAGTAACAACCCCTATTAGGAGTACATTGAGATATGGAAGTATTATCTCACTGTATTTCAAGCAAAGTGTGTCTTTCCGAACAATTGGGTTTCACAATTTCTTACTGATCATATAGGAATTCAAGCAAATATTCACAACCATGGGATCGATATTGATCCTAAATGTCCAACGTGCATAAGGATCAGTATTGAATTCGAGGGATAAAGGCCACGAGGATGAGAACTGCAGAGATCTACATCCTCATTTGAAATGAGTTTCCTCATTTTGTAAGTGTTTTTCGATTTCACACTGTTGAAACATTTTATTTACAACTGGAAGTGGGCATTAGCTCGACTCACTTAAACCTCTGAGCCCGAGAAATAAGACGAAGGCCGGTATCAAGAGGACCGATGCATGGTGATATTAAAGCAGAAAATAGAAGGAGGTTCCTATCATATTACATAGGATTTCTTACTCTGGAGACAAAGATCATGATATAAATAACTTTAGTTGCAGTGGTACAACACATTCAAGCTTATTGCTACTGTTGCCGAATCTCGTATAACTTAAAGGTTACTTACAGATTAGGATGGGGTGTAAATAAATATGTAGTTCGTCACTATAGGAGCAACTAGGAAAAGCGCACCAGTGATGAGCTGGATAGCTATGGAAATGTTTGTCTTTTTCGACTTACGTCGCCGTACTTATTATCGTTATAAACTTCTCCGTTTGACGTTTAGAATCTCTAGGGTCTCCTTTTTCTGTTTAACAATTTAACATTGAAAAAACGTTCACTTATGCAGGTATAATCTCTATTTAAAAAACACCTTTTTGCATTAGTGATGGACACCCCGAAATTCAATTGTTGGACAGGGTGTCGGCACCAGACATACCTCAGAGAAATTCTATAATCTTTATTTAACGATAAAGATAAGATAAGATAAATCTTCAACTTACTCTAAACAAAACTGTTAATAGGAAGGTATAAAACAAACTGATCACTGATGTGTTTTATTCAAAAGTATACGTCATATTACATCTACAGTAAAGGTTGTTTGATGAATAATTTGAATTTCAATTATGCTGTTCATCTTTCCTTATGAAGATTCATTTATTTATTTTTTTAAGAATTCTCAAATAAGAATACTCAAAACCTCAACTAAGTTGATTTTGTACATATAAGAGATTTTGTATATATATTTGTTTTCATTTTATGTACACATAAAGGTTATTATTATTATCATTATTATTTCTTACATGTATGTTGTTCTAATGTTGTTATCTATCCTTCAACAGCGGTAGGTTATTTTATTGAACATGTACTCCCTTAACTGTTTAATTTGACTCATTTGATTTGCTTTCAAGTTTCAATTATTCTTTTTTCAATTATAAAACTTGTATATTTCATTTAATAATATTAGGTTTGTACCATAAATACGGATTAATGATTTAGACTCCACCTTTACATCCAATACCTGAATTATACTTTTTCAAGCTGGAAAATAACGATAATAAAATCCTAAGCATTAACAGGAGTTCTAAAACAGATGGAACGACTAAAGCGATTTCCATTTAGGAGGAAGCTTTTAAGTGGGAAGTGATGGAACAACATTTTAGATAATTTGATACATTTGTTGACGCTATCGATTTAGTAATTTATAATGAACTCTGCCGCCTTTACTTTTTATTTTTCATAACTTAATTTATTTTATGCTTATTATTCGTTATTATTAAAAGATTGGCAATAAAAAACTTCCATTATAATTTAATGTTATATTTCATCTAATCATTTGTGACGTTTCAGGTAATAAAACAAAACTTGAATGAGCCGAACTTATAATAACATGATAAACAATCTTATTTAATTTGTTTATATTTCTTTGTGAGATTTTTTAAAAATTATTATATTTAATCTATACATGATTATATATTTATCAAAACTAGTTTTAATCTCACAGCCATTTATGTTACATTTAAAACATTTTTATAAATACATAAAAGTATTATTTAACGTTTCGGCTCCAAGAGCATTTTCAAAAAGATTTTTTAACATGAAATAGTGTTTTGGACTTATAAAAGTTTGTTTTAATTACACTATAAGTGAGTTGTTAATTTACAGGATGAATTTTTTGATAAAATGAGGGGAAGAAAAGAATTTTTGTGGAAATTTGGAAAAAAAAAGGGAAATAAAACAAAACATTTTATTTTTATTAAGACAATTTCTACAATTGAGTAGTATTCTATATTCTATAAAAGGCTGTGAGATTATAAAGGGTTTTGATAAATGCATAATCATATATAGATTAAATATAATAATTATAATAACACGTTTTTTATAATCACGCATACCTTTCTGAATTCAAAGTATAATTAAAAAATGGCTCTGAAGATGGAAGAAAAATCCCAAAACGTCAGCAATGATGAGATGAAATATATCACTAAATTATAATGGAAGTTTTTTATTGCCAATCTTTTAAGAATTTACTTATGCTTCCAAAACAAAAAGAAAAAATATGATATTCGTTATTATATTTTACCATCTATAAATCGCACAATGAGACCGATCATCTCAAAACATGACCTAAATACGAATAATTACTATTATAATAATGTATTGGGTATGAATTGACAAAGTTGTGATCCTATAAATATAACCAACAATTGTGATTTGTTTATTTATGTTTAAATATTAAATCATGCCTTAAGTCTTCAAATTTCAGTTTTATTGAATACCCAAAGATGTAAATGAGTTCTTAGTAGTTACATTATTATGGAGAACTTACATCATGATAAAACATCTTTTTTTTTTTTAATATCCCACGTGTTCCATTGCCATTTAAAAAAAATAGAATCAGTATTCGTCATAAAAAAACCTCTAGGAACTCTTATTTTGATACCAAATTTTAAAGCAATCAGCTTAGCAGGTTGGAGAAACGTTGCGGAAGGCGGACGAACAATTTTATTTAGATTCTACTGTATACTATGAGCAACGTAGTGCTATGTTTTAGGGGTGTAGAATTTTATTCGGGATGGCACTGGATAATTAGTGATGATAATTACTCAGAAATGTTTAAAAAATATAGTAATATATATTTGGATCTATAATATATTGATCGGTCCAGAATTTATCAATTGGATTTCTTTTCTCAAAGGCTGGTTTGTATTTATCATGCTTTCTAATTACCAACATTACC
The DNA here is from genome assembly GCA_928085145.1 of Nezara viridula. Lineage (NCBI taxonomy): Eukaryota > Metazoa > Arthropoda > Insecta > Hemiptera > Pentatomidae > Nezara > Nezara viridula. Next base: position 64,384,126 of record OV725080.1, on the reverse strand, counting down.
TGTGATCATTATGATATAAATAGGCGACAGAATAAAAATAACTTTTACTAAAAAACTTGATTTATTACTATGTTCAATAAAGGATAATATACAAATTACATGAAAATGTTGATGCACAAATAATATTGAAAACAATCTAAGTAAAACTATAATTCAATGAATTTAATAATAACTTTGAATGATTTTATGATATAGATGGACTGGTTTGAGAATATGCCTTGAAATATTTAACATTAATCAATCTACTATTTGGGAATTAAACTTTATCTACTAAAAAAATTAAACTATCTGAGGTTTATGTGATCATTTGGTTAAGTAGTGTTGATCGTTCCATCACTGCATCTGCTGGAATTTATTTCTATGTTTAATCAAGAATTATATACAAATAATATAAAAATCTTAATGTGCAAATACTAAATACACGATTCAAAGAATTTAATAATTAATCGTGAAGGTATGTTTTCAGATGGACTGTTTTGAGAATTTATTGCTATGAAATATTATAGCATAAGGATTGAGAATTACAACTTAACTATCATGGTATGCGAAGTGGTGCAGATAGTAAATTTCATCGCTGCATCAGGAGATCCGAGGTCATGTGTCAAGGCCAGGTCCAAAACTCTGCCAGCATCTTCTATGGTCTATGTTGGGCCAATGCTTCAGTCCCCAAGCCGGAAGAAAACATAAGAAGACCTATCCTCAAGGCCGGACATCAACATAAGAACTATCCTCAAGGTCGGACTTGACCATAAGATCTCTCCTCCAGACCAGAAACTAACATCAGACCTTTCCTCAAGGCTGGAGATCAACATAAGACCTCTTTTCTTACTTATCGGAGTATGGTTTCCATTGGTTCTTAACTTCACCCTATTACTTCACAATAACTGGTAACACCATAAAAGGAACCAGTTACTTGGCCCGTTATTAGTTTTTACTGTAAGCCTTCCCAGGGTCTAGGTACAGGTCGGTCATTATCTACCTGCTCCTCTCCCTTGACGCTGGTTTTGATGTCAGAAGTCGGTTTCCTTCAATCTTGTTTTTGACAAATAATAATTTTAAAAATTTATTTGCTATGTTCAATACATAGCAGTAGATAATATAGTAATAATAATATAATATAGAAATAATTAGATTTCGTTGATTGTTGCTTCCATAAAAATGGTGACTAAAAACTGAATAGCTGATTAGTATACCGTTAACGAGGTTAACAATGAATGCCTAGGTGGCTACAAGTTCGGATGGCATCGACGGGGTTAAATTATAGACGGATGTGAGACATTGATGACTAAGGCAGAATACAAGTCCATTAGGAGCTGGTATATAGTTGAAAGATTTGTGAAAATTAGACGGAATGGGTATGGAGTGCTATGCGTTAAACATTGCAAATAATGTTCTACACTTAGGGTATGTTAAAAGAAGCCGGCGTCAATCACTTCTGCCAACATTACATACACTGTCAAGATTTAAGTAGCATGTAGAATCTTTGATTTGCTAGTAACTAGCCTAGGTAGTCTCCTACCAGCAGCCACATCTTTAGGGAGTGGCCAGTTTAAATAACTTTACACCTGCCGAAGTTGAAAACCAATCAAAAACCATCGTTGCCCCACCCTAGATTTTGGTATAAAATCGCCAAGAAATAGGGGGATGGGGTCTTTTCTTCCTGCTTGGGAGACGGAAGAATGAGGAGTTAGTCTTATGTCTTGGCTTGGAGCCTGAGGGTGCAGCTTGGCCTACACAGGCCTTAAAGATGGGCTTCTCCGTATTCGCGCTTGGTTCTTACTGGACCAGATGACCTCGAACCAGCAGATGCAGTGATGGAACGATCTACATCACTTAACCAAATCATTACTTAAACCTCAGATAAGTTTAATTCCCAAATAATAGATTGATTAATGTTAAATATTTCATGGAATATTCTCAAATCAGCCCATCTATATCATAAAATCATTCAAAATCATTATTAAATTCATTGGATTATAGTTTTACTTAAATTGTTTTCAATATTATTTGTGCATCAAGATTTTCATGGAATTTGTATATTATTCTTTATTGAACATAGTAATAAATTAAGTTATTAATCCTGCCATCTATTTATACCATGATGATCACAGGTAATTTTGGTAATTAGAAAGCATGATAAACACAAACCAACCAGTGAGAAAAGAAATTGAATTAATTAATCCTCGACCAATCAATATATTATAAATTCAAATTTGTTTAACTAAGTTTTTATCATTAATTTTTATTAAATATTTCTTGGCAATTGTCACCAATAATTACCCAATGGCATCCCGAATAACTTATCCATAAAACATAGCAAGACATCAGACCGGATATGAGTATAGTGATAGAGTATTTCAAATTTGAAATAAAAGACTGGAAGATGTATTGGGTAATATGAAGGAATCAAGACTTACCACAGTGGACAGAGAGAACCCACGTCAATTTTGTGTAATATTGAGAAATGTTACTCTATTACAACATAAATTGCTTACCTACGTATGCATACTACCTCTAACATGTAAATTCAGTATCGTCAAAATACTAATTGGATAATTAATGAATATTCTGAACACATATCTGCAACTTTCAGGTTAACATAAAATAGTTGGTGTTTCCGAAGCGAGTTGGTCGCGTGGGTTGTGGGTGCCTCCCGCGTTTCCTTTCGCCTCCGCAAATCGGCCAACGGCCTATTTACTCTTGTTTGGGAGTTGTATACCTTTGCTATTTCCACCAATACTCTAAAAATTTCGAATCTCTAGGCGGCTTGTAATTTAAATTATTAAAAAATAATATTACAGTTGCATTTATTTTCATTATCGATACGTTCGATCTCAGAAGATAAGGGTACTTTCATAATCTAAACTTTGATAAAGGAAATTGCATTACAAGCCAATTTAATAGTATTAGATATTTAGGAGTCCTTTCAACTAACCTTTAAAGTATGACTTATTTTATTTAATACATTAGAGAAATTGCCTTTTTTCCATAGAAGTGTACTTTTTCATTTCAGCCATTTTTTTTTATGTCCCACACGAGCCAATTTCAAAATGAGTAAAAACTTGCATAACTCGACAGACCAATCTATTATAAAAGACTTTCGTGACCATAGTTAGAAGCCTCTCATAGAAGGAAGTGCATCCCATTAATCCAAAGATGCACGCCTCAGATCAACATTAATTAAATGATTTGAGACGAATGCCAGTATGATATTTCTTGTTTATTTTATGAAACTTTCGCCAGCCTAGTCTCATAGTATTATTACACAATGCTGGTATTTCTTGTAAAAGAAGGTATTTAAATGAGATTGTATGACAAGGAAGGAGATGGTCCGAGGTGCCGCTTAAAAAAAGACTAAAATAGTAAAAAAACTATTTTATTTCAAGCCAATGTTTCGACCCGACTTTGCTGGTCTTCATCAGGACTAGAACTTACAAGATATTTACGGATATAGATAATGTCGAAATTACATGATATTTAGATAACAATTATAAACAATGTGAATAAACTATTTATTATAAATAATAGTCTACATAGAAATGTTAAGAACAATAAACTATATAAACAGATTAAATTAAGTATAAATAAGTAACCAGACTCTAAACTGAAGTAAATAAATGGTAACAATTATTGTAGATATAAAAAAAATTATTACATTAAGCAGGATGGGTGATATACGTAATTATGGATATAATCCTACAAGTCTCAAGAAAGGATTGAAAGAAAAAGTAAAAATGAAACATGGCGAGATTACGACTGATTTGTTATAATTTTTCTTTCATAAAAAATAATGTTTTCATTACATCACGTAAAATTCCTTTGTTGTTCGCTCTGTTAATTTCTGGAATTCCCTCCCTATCAAAATTCAACATTCCCCATCCATATCCAAATTCAAAACCCTCCTATTCCAATTCCTATCCCAAGAACAGTCAGATAGTTGCTAACCATTCGAGCTGATTTTAATAGAGAATTTGATACATACAAATTCATTGATTGATTCATTGATACATTTTTATTTTTTAATTCTTTATTATTTTCTTAAAAGTGTATACTAGTGCAAATAGCTTTAAGTGCCTTGTCATAGTATTAATTGTTTTGTATATAGTTTCGTTTTTTTTAATGTAGAATGTTTACCTTATATTTTTTTACATTATTTTTTTTTCGATTGATTTTATTTTGGCCAGATGTGATCTTTTAATTTTGTTCTATTTTGTTATTCTCAAGGGACTGTGTCCCAGAATAAAATTATTTATCTATCTATCTATCTATCTATCTAAAATTACTTTTCTTATTCTTTGTAAGAAACAGTACACCTAGTTATTTGAAATTTCCATATCATTAGTATTATACCTTTATGAGTCCTTACGAGTTCGCCTTTGTGTGTTGGAGAAACTTGCCGTCTCGATTTTTCCTCTTAGTTGATCAGCTACTGAAAATAAATAATTATAGTTTATTTTTGGAAATAAAAATATAGTTTTTTTTATTCCATTATGCTCTAAAAATAAATTACTTATTATTATTAATTAGACTCTTTAATCAGGCCTAAAAAAGTGTCTCTGAATTGATTTCAAAGCGTGATAGCTGTGAAGATTCAAATCATGTCAGTGTCAGTGTTTCACGATTCCTGTACTAAAATTAATGTCTGATAGATGCTTGGTTTTGGAATAAAACTTATGTTTTAACGTTAACATGGTGAAATTAATGCTAACACAAAAATTACATTCTTAAGATATTATTGTTTAAAAAAATTAGAAAATCAAATTATTGTTCAAATAACAATATCGACTGCTTCTGTGGATATGAAATTTCAGTGTTATAAAATAAAATAAAGCTCCTTTGCATTAGAAAATACAAAAAGTTTAGAACTGTCTCTCTACACAAATTATTCAAATTTCAATGATTTTTATTTTTGTTTTTAGATACTTTTAATTTCTTTCAGATATACATAATCGACCAAAAAGTGGGTAAGTTTTGAGTAATTAATAAATATAATTATGCGTTAATCAAATTGTTGGTCATCCTCTTTTCGGAGGAAGCATGTCACATAACTTTATAGAGCTTCTAGAAGACGACTTAAGGAATGTTTCATTATAGTCGTTCAGGCATTTTGGCGCTCATGTCCAACAGGAACTAGCCCAGGAAAGTTAAATTCGTTTAGTTGGAACGCATGAGTGAACCTTTCAGAAGTCATTGGGAGCATGACCTAAAAATGAAGTGAGTAGATCGTAAGGGCGTGGCAGCCCTTCTACGTAAAAACCCTGGCACCTCAAAGGGCGAAGGGAGAGGAGGGCCGGAGCAGGTGAGTAATGTGTTATCGTTATCTGGAACAAAAGTCGTTAACACCTTCTGCTGTGGAAGTGTAGGGTCGTTACAGACCATCGACGATCGTTATACTTTCCTTTCAATTATAAATAAGTGAAGTATTCTGTAGTGAATTATTAAAATGTCTTCCAAATAGAAAAAATATTGATCTATGTATAAATATCTTAATACAAAAAATTGAATACTCCAGCGATAATTCTTACATTTAATAACTATCCTCCTCCCTTATGCATTTGACGTATAAACATCAGCGAAACACGTTTATTCGCATATACAATATAATTAAATCAAGACTAAGTAAAATTTCCCCTGCGATGCACCGTTTTCGAGATATAAGCGAAAATCCAAAAATTGTGACCTTTCCGGCCCCCCTTCCTCTCTGCGCCTGGAAATCAGGACTTTTGATATGTTCCTAACCTAAGCACCCTGAACAAGTTTCTGAAGGAATAGCTTAAGTCCACTCTATAACTCCTCCATTGACCGGACTACATAAGCTATAGTTCCTTCGAAACTATAGCTGCTATTTTCGTCCACGTCAAAATCTTTATCTGGTCTTAAATCGACGAATTTTGAAATCGTCTGAGTTTTGAAATCTCTCAGTTTTCAGTGTCATTTCTTGTAGTTGTAGTAAGTTTTAATGTTTTGAAATCGGCATTCTTCACTGTTTCATGAAATTACTTTTTGTTTGATACCTCATTCATCAATATTCATGACTCCTGAGAACCAGAAAAGGATTTATATTACCGATTTTATATATAATGCAGATGTTAGTCAAGTATCATTCACACATGATAATATCCTGTTTATCTGATTCGGGCTTTATATTATATTAAATATGTTGATAATTTCAACTGTTTATAGATGAATAATAACATTCTCTTTACCAAGATCTTTGAAGATAATCTGTTGCAGGAAGGAGGGTTTTATATGGTGTGATAACAGTGGATGGAAGGCGACCAGCTGGGCGGACACAAAGGGCCTTCTTGTTCTTTGTTCCAGAGGACTGTAAATTGGCAATATTTGTCCAGCCCGCTCCGCTCTTCCGGAACAGTGGCCGGTCCTCAAAGGATTCACTTTTCACAGTCAGGGCATGCCTCGGTGACCTCACTGTCCCAGTCACCTATTGCTCCGTCTCTGTCTCATCTCTAAATTGCGCAATAATTACAATTTGGGCAATTCCATATTTTTATTATTCCGAGAAGACATGGTCTTTGTTTATTGCAGTGTTAAAAAGAAAAAAAATCTAGATATATATTACTTAGGAATTTTAGAGGTGTATGAAATAAACTAAAGTAAAAGAGCGAAAGCTAGGGAAGGGACAAGAATTAATTGTTAGGATATAATTGGTAGCATTCGAGCACAAAGGACTTCTACTGTTTCGTCACTTTAGGTATCACCAAGACAGAAAAAAGTTAAATCACATGCATGCAGACTAGTACACTTATTCCAACAAAAACGCATAAACCAGTAACTTACTCTAAGACATCTAAATGAAAATTCCTTATATCATAAGCGCCGACCTTCCATACTAGTTGATATTTAAAAATTATGAGTGATAATTGACATTAAATAATTATTGTAAAATGAACAATATAATACCATACGAAGTGTACCAGTTCTTAATGGCCAAGCACCGAGTGGTAATTCTAGACAAAATTTCCAACAAAAAAGTTCATTTGACGCATGGGTCAATTCCGAATGGAAAAGCAGTTAAGACCAACTTTATGTTTTTAAAGTAGAAACGCTTTTTGTTGAATAAGAAGGAATTACTCAAAATTGTCCGAGGTAATTAAATTCTAAGTACGCCAGCGTAAAATGGACAATTTTCTTTGATAAAATATTGATTAAATGTACTAAGGTCGATGATAAAAGGTCTAATAAGGAGGTCTAATACGGCCGCTGTCTTCCCGATTCGTGAAATAATTCGGCATAATAGTAGGTTTTGCGTTATTAGGCCTCTTGAAAATCCCCTTAATCATTGACCTTTTAGCCCGAGGCAAGTATCTATCCTTTCACGATAAACTCCAGTCCCATCTGAATCCACTAGATTCCAGCCTTGCTTCTTCCTCGATTCCTGATAATCCCCCTAGGCGTCGAAGATGACCTCGTGATCTTCTCACCTAGAATTAAATAGGGAGTGCTACCCTGGACAGTATCTCTTCAAGTCTGTTAATGTAATGATTTCTAATGTGTGCCTTTTTACTAGTTGTATTGTTTATATAGTTGTAAATTTCATTAATTAAATAAATAAAAATCATTGACCTTAGTAAATTTAATCATTGCTTTCTGAAAGGAAAGCTTGTCTAAATAACGATGGCGTATTTAAAATTTAATTATTTTGGACACAACGTAAAGCCTACCATCATGCCGAATTATTTCACGAACCGGGATTACAGAGATATGCTCTTAGTGTATGGTTACTTTAACTGAAGCAGTACAGCGGCCATATTAGACATTCTGCAAGTCCCTTTTATCATCGACCTTTAAGTAAATTTAATCACTGTTTTCTCAAAGAAAATGGTCTACTTTCAGATAGTGTAGTTTGAATTGAATTATCTTACTCAATTTTTGAGTAATTCCTTCTTTTTCAATTAAATCGTGACCACCTTAAAAATCCCCACAAAATTGGTCTTAACTCCTTTTCCATTAGGAATCGGTACATGTATGTAATGAACTTTTTTGCTGAAAATTTTGTCTGCAATCACCTTCTCCCCCTCCCCTCTACCCAGTGCTTGGCCATTATGAACTGAAACACCTTCTACGTAAAAATAAAGTTGTATATATGTTTATATTTTTTTTTTTACTTTTGAAAATATAACAAAGCATATGAATATATATATATATATATATATATATATTTTTTTTTTTTTTTTTTTTTTTTTTTTTTAATTTATTTATTGAGTATTACAACAGTCTGTCTCTTGGACATTGGTTATAGTGAGATAGAATAACATTCACACTATATGTACAACAAATATAAAATAAATAGATACAAAATAATAATCAAAAGTATATACAATAAATAATAAAATAAAATAACCTAAACATAAGAAAATTAAAACTAAGTAGTAAAAAAAAAAAAAAATACATGTATACCTATATACAATCAGGCGATGACACTCCAGGAGAGCCCTGCGCTACTCTCTCAACCGCATCAATGATACTAAAGCCAGCGGAGATTGATTGGGAGCACTTAAGCCACATACACTCATGTCTAATAAGAATATATTAAAGTTTTTTATTTTGATTTAAAGGTTTGAGTCAGGAGAAAGAATTAATTAATATTTAATTCTTTAGGTTACGAAAATCTGAAAGTTAATAAAATTAATTTGAAGAGCTTGTGGCAAGAATGTGTACAACTTTTTGAAGAAAATAAGTTATTTGAACAAAATAGTATTTGGTAGGTTTATATAGCTTTATTTGTTGTTTTTTGTGCACTAAAAAGTAATAGATCTACTGTTTAAAGTATTATGTTCACAAAAACTTAAAAATATTTTTATGAAAACCTGATAGGCAACACTGAAAAATGTTGGGGACAGTAGATAGTATGAAAAAATATTGTACAACAAGAATGTTTGTGAATAAATATCTTATTGTCTTCTTAAAATATTGCTGATGCTGAGGAATGATCATCTACATAACCCGTGAGCTCAATAAAAATTAATTTCTGAATGACGTCACTAATGAAATAAAATTCGATTCTTTCCTTTAATCATTTATAGAAAGAGCTACGATGATTGCATCTTTATCATACTACCATGGTATAGTTTATCAATAACACGGTAATGTTTACTGATATGACTCATTGCTTTTTAATACTAGATGTGATGAAGATTATCAAGTTATTTTAATAATAAAACACTTTCATGATGAAGTAAAATAAAATTGTTAACAATACAGAAAAAAATAGTTAAACCAATATTTTTCAGGTGTGTCAAAAAAATACTGTAATTTTGATGTGCTTACAATAGCGTCTAACAAAGGCTTGTAAAAAAATAAAAAATACTTCTAGAAAATACTTTTAGTTTATTTAATTTTTTTTCTTTTGGAAGAAATACTGGGTTTTGATAGTCATATTTTTATGACGCTATTACGAGCTATTCGACTGAAATATCGATAAAAACAAAAATATCGATCTGTCTTTATGTTGAGTGGCTGTTAAGTAGATAGCACTTTAAGTAAGATTGCAGAGCCAATTGCATGAGATTGCAGTATTGCATGGTCAATTAAATTCACGCAAAAGTAATAATATAAACGTTGAGCAGCTACTTAGTAATATAATATTAATAATACCGTCTTCGATTGAAGGATCAAGATTATGAAGATTCCAGTAGAATTGTTCTAATTTACTCTTAGTTTGTACTTTTTATTCATATCAATTAATTAAGGATTTTTTACAATCTTATTTATATAGAATTACAGGGTCTTTTTCAGTCATATTTCAATCGCAATGCAGATTGATTGGTCTCCCAACTCGAAGTGACTGTGTCAGCTCGGTATCAATTTCGGAAACAGGCCCCTAACTTTTTGAAACAGGAGAATTGAATTGTTTGAGCACACAATGAAAATGTCACTGGAAACTTTATTCAGTCGAATGGAAGCATACTTTGCGAAAGTCCCTTTTTTTTTTTTTTTGTTTAGTTTTGTTCCCATAAATTTTAATATGAAATTCTGAAGACAGGAATCAATTTTCACGGTAGAAATATTTATCGAGTTTAGTAATAATAACTTGTTAAATAATATATTGAAAATTCGAGGTCTGAAATAGATCAAAATATGGTTCTCGTTTAATTTTGAGAATGAAAAATGCTCAGGATGTGAAGTCAAAAATTATGTTTACTGAGATTTCCGAGTTTGACCCAAACATGTGGGTGGAGTTATCAGGGCTAAACATTAAATAATACAAAATTACATCAGAAAAATGATAAATATGTAAAAATATTTAAACGGATATGAAAAAAGAAAAGTGATAAAAAGTATGTAAATAAGAGAAAAAAAAGGTGGGACGTACAAATGAGATAACCACAGTATAAAAATAATAATAACAATATTACCATTAATAAAAACAGCTATTTGTTTAACGACAGCTAATTTTTAGGAAACTTTTTATATTGGTTAATATCTATTTCTATACGTTGTTTTTGCATATTATTCCCAAAAATCTAAAGAAATCTCTTATAAGGGTTCAAAATACTATGATAAAGGAAATTCTAATATTTGGCTTTAAGACCTGGACACTAACCAGCACCCTAGACAAAAGTGTTGAAAGAATTGAGAGAAAAATCTTCCGCACGATAATCGGAGCGATCTGGGATCAGAGTACTAACACATGGCGAAGAAATGGTAATAAAGAACTGCTTACTGAAACTGGTCAGTCAATATCCCATGATATGAAGGCATGGAGGTTAAGATGGGCTGGGCATCTTATAGGCGGTAGCAATCCATCAGGAATCCTCTACGTAACAATGGATGCCTCAATAGAAAGCAAAAAACCAAGTGGAAGACCAAAAATCAAATGGATAGATAGAATCAACAAAGATGCAATAGAGCTGCGTGCAGATAACTGTAAAGAAATATCCCAAGACAGGCAGAGATTGAGCAGGCTTGTCAATGAGGCAAAAGATCTATCTACATGGTCTGTATTGGCAACAGAAAAAAAAGAAAATAAACTGTTTTGTTTATGCTAATCATTACGTTTATTTATTTTTACATTTAATATACTTATCTTTTTAATTTATTTATAAAACAAAAATATTTTCTTAGCATTGGCATGTTTTTACTATTGTTATGTAAATATTACCGTTATCTCATTTGTACGTTCCACTTTTTCTTCACTCAGTTACATACATTAATAGTTATCGTTTTTCTGGTTTAATTTTCTATTTCTTAATTTTTAGCTCTGATGATGGTACAAAAGCTTGGATGTAAACGTCGGGAAACTCAATAAACATTTTTTGATAATACATCCATAGCATTTTTCATTCTTACAATCGTATTGCAACAGTCAACTGTATATCCATTTCTAGATTTAAAAGAATCAATACATTTATTATACAAAAATGTATTTATATTTCAATTAATATAATTGAATTTGATTAAAATAACTAATTGAATGCCTGTTCCGATAGCTTTAGGAGCGCTGTCTTCAAACATAGATGGAAACATTTCCAATGCTGGCTGTTAACAAAGGACCTTTATTGCGTCTGGTTTATTCATTTTTCCGATGAATACCAAAACGAATCCCCGAGTGGAAAATACTTGAAGTTAATTATCTCTCCATTGATTTATAATTGAATTAGAATGGAGGAAGGAAGTTATATTTATTTTCCTGGGATCGTAATTAAAATTTAATAATTCCAAATATAGCTTCCGGGAGGTCAATAAGTTACAGTTACCGGAATATAGTAATTGGGTTGGATTAAAAAGACCTTGGCTCTATTTTTCCCTAATTTTATTTGTCAATTCTTTTTATGAGATTTAATGGATTATAATTAATGAAATCAGATGGATTATAATTAATATTATAAAGTAGGATTATAATCAATGCACAAACATAATCTCATTTTTGAATATCTTTATGAAAACTATTATAGAAATTCGGAAAAATTATTAATTATTGCGTTTAATATCCTTAGTTAATGTAAACAGGAAAAGAACATTTATTTATTTTAATTAATCTTGTTGGCTTACCACACTGATCTATGTCATGTCAAAAAATAAACTTATATTTTAAACATAAATTTACATATATTTAATTTTAAAATTATATATTTAAATATCACTCCATGACATTTAGGATAAATTGACAGCAGCTTCAATGTTCTTAATAATTGACTTCCTTCCGAAAAAAGCTTGTGACTGGTACATTGAACACCAAGTTTCTACCGAAATGTAACAAATTTGATGTGAATTTATGATAATGTAGTATTATATTGATATATATCGTTTATTATAATGATATATCATAGTGTTAAATGTGGCCGTAATACGATTTAGGTAATAAGTACAAGCGGATCCACGATTTAATTTTGGGTGAGTTTCAGTCCAAAAGCTTTTTTTCATAAAAATAACAATAATTCATAAAAAAGGATAATGTAAAATGATAATAAAATAATTTTTAAAATATAATTTTCCATAGGAATTTTTATTTGTTGGGCGCCTGGCTTTACCAGCCTTTCATCTCTAAAGAGATAAATCTAGAAAACATAAGGTACTTACCAATTATTTGGCCATCATTAAATATTTAATCTACCATGGTAGCTCAGGTGAGAAGGGTTTAGGTTGGATATTTTTATCAAGCAGCAAAAAAGGTTAACAGATCTACTTACAAAAAGAAGTATTTACAGAATTAATATATATACAATAAAAAGAAATAAAATACAAGGAAAAAGAGAGAATTTAAACATAATTACTATATACAATTAAAGATAAATAGGAAGATATTTAAGATAATAAAAATAACAAAAAAAAAAGATACTTGTTCTATATACAATAGTATGGCATGCCACATCTAATCATCTAGAAAAGATAGTCAAGATACAAGAGATATAAGATGTAAGAGCACATGCACATGCTAAAATATCAATTAGTAATCTGTCTCAGGAAACAAAAGAGAGAAGAGTTAGTTTTTTTCCAGTGCTTTTTTAATCTTGGTTACAATATATCACCTAAAAAGAAAGGAAAGTGGTCTAAAAAAAATCATGAATATAGACAAAAAAAGTGACTTTTAGAGTTGCAAAAGTGTAGTAGGAAATAAGGCCATAGCCAAAAGTGGAAATAAGAAAATTATTAAAATGGAGAAATTAGGCTTTATTTTGTATTTGGTTTCTTTGAGAATGTTGAAATATTAACAAACATTTCTTTCTCTGCTAATCGTTTCTATAGCCCCTTAGCAAACTGTATTTGTTTTTGGTATTTTCCTGATTTCTTTTAATAGAATATGTTGACAATTCATCTTTTAATTGCCTACAAAAAATATTTTATAAATTAAAATGATATTTTCCCGAATAATAAAAAATAATTTTTACCTAAAAACATAAATTAATTTATTTACAGTGACTTTTGCATCGCTAGATTGTATGGATAACCCAATATGCGTGGGAATACAAATATTGTTTACGGATTGGTTGGTTTCTTATTTTCGACGATCCTGAGTTTAACGCTGTTCAGTATCCTCTAGTAGATAACAGAAAAATGAAGAATCTCTACAAGTGAATTTAAACGAGCCGAGAATTTAGTTCGAGGATGTCAATTACTTGGGAGAACCGCTTGTTGGCCGACATCGCAAGTTGCCTTTTCCAACTGTTTGTTGTTTTGCGAAGGGGAGATTCCTGACAAGATAAAAGAGGCCATCCTTCCCCCTCGAGATAAGTCAATACCCAAGAGGCACGTGGTCGAGGAAACATCTCACCGGGGTATCGCTGACTGACGATACCTTGACGGTCCTTGGTAATTGAGTTGCTCGCAGTAGCAACCTCATTAAGGAGTTTTCTCCCTCTATTAGCTATTTCCAGGTTCCTGAGAGTTCGAAAATTAAGTGAAAACTGGTTGTAAAGTTAACATTGTTTTCTAAAATTCCTTTTAATAAAGATTGTTATCGATGAGATCAGGCATGACATATCTGAAAGCAAGATGGAGCAGCTACCTTCCAACTTGAAAAAAAAAGATACAGGAGTAATAAATATAAACAAAATATTTTTGAGAAACGATTAGCAGAAAAAGGTTGTTTGTTAATATTTCAAGATTCTGAAAGAAACCAAATACAAAATAAAGCCTTATTTCTTCATTTTAATACTATTTAATAATTTCGTTTATAAACGCTTAACCAAAGTAATCCATTAAGAAATCAAGTTACTAAAATTATTGTATCTGGTTGTGCCAAAGAATGGTTTTCATTTAAATTCTCCCGCGTTACGGTGAGTGGTGGGGGCAGATAACACTTAAGCATTGAGAGGGACTGGTTGTATCTCCCCATTACATCGGTAGCCACTGGCCAAGCACCATCTCCAGCACAAGAAGTCACGTACGGAGGGCCCTCCAGGTAAAAAAGATGTAGGCTGGCATTTAGTTGGTAAGCTATTTTTTTACCTGGAGGGCCATCCGTACGTGAATTCTTGTGCTGGAGATGGCGCCTGGCCAGTGGCTACCGATGTATTGGGGAGATACAACCAGTCCCTCTCAAGGCTTAAGTGTTACCTGCCCCCCACCACTCGCCGTAACGATGGAGAATTTAAATGAAAACCATTCTTTGGCACAACCATATCCATGCCGCTTTCATCGTCAAAGCATTCTGCAATTTGCAGCGTTGCTGTTATTTGGATCTTCATAAGTTTTCTCAGAAACTCAGTATGATCCTAAAGGTTGAGTTTACTACTTACACATTCTCAGACGATATAATATCCATAGCCTTCTTGATTCATTCTTTTGGTTACTTTTGGTCACTAAGATAAATACAGCAATCACTGATCACAGTCTCATGTTTTGGAATTGAAATGAAAAATATAATATAAATGATTTCTATAGAAAATCAGAGTACTGAACTAGATACATATGTAGAATACATCACTAATATAAAAAAGAAATATACATAATGTATTTTTAAAATTTGTTTCAATTTTTTATACAATTGCAAATATATTATTATTATTATATATTATTGACTTTTTATAAATTCAGTTCAAACATTTTATAAAGGCTTCTCTTAATGGGTAAAATCTATATTTAAAAAAAATAAATCTTCTATGAAATGTTTTAGTTGGTCACTTAAATAGACAAACCAGTACACTTCATTATTAAATATTAGGTCTCAATTCTCAATGTTCATTATTATGTTTAATCATACTGTTTGCTTTTGTTTAGACTAAATCTTATTTTTCTAACTACACAGACTTATAATTACATATTTATATAATTTTCCCCATGAAAATATTCGCTCTCGATATTTATGGACTTTAAGATTGTACCAGCCGTTCTATAAAAAAATGATTACGTACCTACGAGCTGCCCACCCAAACACATAAACCTAGAAGCTACTTCGACGTAATCGGGTATAAATAAAATAAAAATTGAAAATATACAGTACTTCAATGACAAAAAATTAATTAGTAGACAATAATGCAGAGGGTTCATCAGTTCGTCCACTTCTTTACAAGGACCAATAGCTGTAATGGCGCCATTGCAAAAGGAGAGGCCTCACATTTTGTACTGTGGATGTAATACGTGCTTCATATAACAATAGCTAAAAAAAAAAAATAAAAAAAAAATATGAGGAACGGCTTATATCGTCCAACTCAGAGGAAGCCGTCAGAGAAATGTAATTTGAAAAAGCGTTTTTCTGAAGAGGAGGAAGTTGGAGTGCCTGTTGAAGTAGTGGAAGCAACAAGTATGTTGTTAGTATTTTTATCCACTGCTCTTACACCAGCCTATTTCCTAAAAAAAAAAAGTCATTCACTGTTTCTTTCTTTGATATTTTCATAAAATTTCAGAATAAAACAACGGAAATGTACTTGAAGCATTCGTTGATACACAACACATTAATTCCGATTTTTAAAGAAAAATTTTACAGTATTATTTATTTTTTTCCAAATCCTGTAATTTCTGCTCAGTTATGGACAGACTAAAAAAATCTGGTGCGCTCCTCACACACGTTTTACTTATCACTCTTTTTGAAGCAGAAATAAATATTTTCAGACAAAGAGAAGTGAAAATAAAATTTACAAACGATAAAACATATTTAAAACAATTAATTATCATGCGTTTTTCACAGCTAAGCAAGTTATATTTATGTTGTTTTTTTTGTCAATAACCATTTTATCTTTTTACGACTGCATATGTTAATTATTTATTTGTATATAGCAAATAATTAAGTTCCATGAAATACTTTTAGTCCGACAACAGTACCACTGATAAAGAAGGTATATTTATTTATATTTCATTATTGGTATTTTTATTTGTTTTCATTGATATTTATACACATTATAATTTTTATATTGCTGAAATGTTATACACAAATAAATATCAAATAATACCAACATGTGCCGTTTTCATAAGTACTAATATGAAAACCGCACATGTGTATGTAATATTAATGTTATCGGAGCCCGTATTTTACTAAGCACATGTATGGATTGTATGGATGGATACTAAGCACATGCCTTTCTAACCTTTCGGCCTAGCTCGGTTCTATTCGGTTCTCTAAACGAAACCTATTTTCTTCTTCTTATAGTTATTTATTCCTTTAGTTAATTATGAAATTCTTTCATATTTTATTTTTAATCTATTTCATAGCAGATCACAATGTGATATGGGTAATTATTTCGAATAAAACAAAATTAAAGCTACATTAGCTAAGACATTTTTAAAATTTGGAATTTAAGCCTTATTAAAGAACATCATTGAGAATAAAACCTACATTATGAAAAATGAATTAAAAACGAAATATAATGGAATATATGAGATGGAAAATATCCTTAATTATATTTATTATAATAAAGGGCACAATATATTTGTATATCTTTAGTTTCAAATTCGATTGCACATGCCAGGTTTTTTTGTTACCAGTTAATTGCAAATTCCATTAACCGAAATTTTACCTGCGAAATCGGTTACTATCGTTTTTTTTTGTCTTGTTAAGATTGAATACATATATTCAGATAAATTATAAGAGTAGATAATTATCAAAATAATTTTTAATGACTGTTGAAACCCGAATTTATTGACATCGACTCAACGTTAAACCCGAACCGCAAGAGAGCGGGCTGATGCTTAAGTTATTAACAAGTTGTAAGTCTTGTAAGTGTGAGTAAGTTAATCAAGCTAATGAAGTAGCGTGGTGATGGCCTCAGGTGCAACATGATGCTACTTAATTTTGGAAAGAACAGGTGAGTCATGAACCCATCCGAATTAATCTCAATTACCAAGGTTAATTATACCCCGAACACGGTCAATACTCTCCCTTTAATTAAGAGCCAAGTAGTTTGGTTATGGCACACCTTTGGTTATAACAGACTATAGCTAATTATTCCCAAGGTTGCTTCTGATTAAATATTCAGAGGCATAGGAGGCACGCAAATGGTTCTGATATGGTGACATCGACAAACTTGCCCAGATGAATCAAGTTTATGGTAATGGAGCAATGGTTAAATCGAAAGAAATGTCTGTATCTATGGCGGCAGCAGGCGTTCAAATCTAAACAACTAGGTCTGTACAACCAAATCCATAGGCACTGTAGCCTTATTAATTAATTAATTTTAAAAATGTTAAAATAATAAAAATCCGCGTGGATATATAGGTGTATAAATAAAATGATTAATAACAGTAATCATATATTGAAAAAACATAAAAAAATTATTAAAAATGCTACAAAATGAATGAATTAAAAATATTTCTCCTACTACAAAATAATAATTAAATGATGAGAGAAATAAAAATTATTTTTTTAAACTAAAATTATAGTTGTAAACCAAACAGATAACTGAATTACAACTAAATCCATTAGCCTACATAAATTAATAAATTCCTACTATTTATGAGTATGATTATAAATTGTTTGAATTATGTAAATTAATTTAATTGATAATTTTTTAATAATAATAATTTAATTGATGCATTATTTTATTATTATTAAAAAAATAGCATAAAGAAAACTTATATAAATTTAAAATTATATTTTTATTTAATAACAGGAGAGAAAAAAGGCATATGGTGAAACCAGTATTGAAACGGGAACCTTCACAATGTTGAATTCACATGCTAGCTACTACACTGTAATTACATAAGGCAGCATGAAGCAGTGTATAATTCATAGTTCAGCTTCAATGTGAGGTGTTTAAATTAGGAATAATGTTTTTTATTTCACAGATGATTCGAGTTCGAACAGACGTTTAACAGAAGGCGGAGCGGTATGTTATGTTGCTGCTCTTTGATATATCCTCCGCATTTGATAGCGTCTGGTGACCCTTGGTACTACAGCAACTCCAGAAGTACGAAGCCCTCAGCTACTTATACACCCTGATAAGAAGTTACCTCGAGGACAG
Source organism: Nezara viridula (assembly GCA_928085145.1). Taxonomy (NCBI): domain Eukaryota; kingdom Metazoa; phylum Arthropoda; class Insecta; order Hemiptera; family Pentatomidae; genus Nezara; species Nezara viridula. Next base: position 64,365,770 of record OV725080.1, on the reverse strand, counting down.
GTTCGTAAGGATTCGAGGGAGTTCCCACGAGGTAGAAGCTTCCAGAACGAGGGGATGTACTCAGGGCTCTGTCCTTGGCCCGGCCCTATGGTAGTTAATATTTGATGAGTTACTGGGAGTTCTTGATGAAGATAGGTTCCCCGCACCGGCGTATGTCGATGATCTTGTGGCTGTAGTGGCATCTAACAACAGGGCCGGAATAAGAGAAGGAGCAGAACAATGCGCCAGCTTGGTAGAACGATGGTGTGAGATGAAAAAATTGAAAATGGCTACTGCAAAGACTCATCCTCTTGAAAGAGAAAACGGATCGAGCTCATCCTATAAACCTGAACATTGGAGGAACAATAATACATCCAAGTGAGACTTGGATATACCTTGGTATACGATTCAGAAGAGGATTCAGCGTTACCCCTCACTGGACTACCTTGGGAATAGGATAGCCATAGCCTTGAATAGCCTGAGTCATCTGGGAGGCGCTTTTTGGTTTCTTACATACCCAGCTACTATGACCATTTATAATGGAGACATACTGGGTATTCTGAGGTACGCGTCTCCCAGGGGTTCAGAAACCCCTCACACCGGCAGGAACGCAGGTAGGCGTCGATTCAGCGGACGGCTCTGCTGCGAGTCGCTAAGTCGTATCGGAGTGTGTCTCAAGACGGTGCAAATTTTAGCATAGGGGGGGGTACCTCGACCTTTTCCTGCGTGAAGATTCATTAAAATATGTTTTTAAAAGAGAAGGCACAGCAGGTCTACCAGAACATATATGAATGTGGATTGTCGAGAACCAAAGAATAATCCAACAAGATACAATAGATGAGTGGAATCAGCGGTGAGTGACTACCGCGAAAGATTCTACTTTGAGAAAATATTTCTCCACCATCCGGTCACGATTATAAGCCAAATGGATTATCCCGGACTACTGCGTCTCGCAATTCCTCACAGAGCATGGGGGTTTCCGTGCTAAGTTGCATGGCTTTGGAAAATACCTCGATCCCCTATGCCCCAATTGCGGAGTTTCGGAGACAGCTGATCATATTATTGTGGACTGCACCGCCTTTGAGACAATCAGGGCTAAACTTCTAAGGGGAACTGGACTCTACGTCCTCTCTGAGAACGATTTCCCACAGTTGGTGACCGAGGAGAACTGCCCGTTCTTCAAGACCTTTATTTATGGGTGAAAAACCGGAGTTGGCTCTGCTCATTTTCATATTCCAGAAAGAGGACCATTTGCTGGACGACTTCCGGACAGAGGAGGCGAAGAAGAAGATGGAGGCCTCCTGGAGACGTGCTGATGACGCCGATTTAACATGACCGCTAGATGTTAATTGGCAACATTTGCCTACCCCGAAAAGTTGCCGACACCCGTTTTGCGCAAGGGCAAGGAAGGGAGAATAAATAAATAAGCTTCAATGTGAAATGTTTAAATTAACAATAATGTTTTTTATTTCACTGATGAAAACAACTGAGTAATGTTTTTTAGAGGGACACCACTCTCCTTAAACTGTTCATAATTAAAATAGGTCACCTCCAGCTGGCCGATCATATTATGTGTCTATAATCGCAGTGGTGTATGTGACGTATGTTCTCTTGGAGGAAAATAATGTCCCAGATGTGGAAAGTCGCCGTCACAACCTGGTGGGATAAAAAGATGGGTTTGCTAGAAGGATTTGTGACGAGACGGAGAACATCATGGAGGCAGTTCTGTTAGAAGCGCTATCAGCAGCCATACGTCTTAGACTGTTTTCTATTTGCCTTTGGTATCAGGTGACACGACGAGATCCGGAGAGACTGAAGTGAGAGTCCGGAAGTGGTCGAAAACATCGTCACTGGGATGTCTCAGATATGTTTATAATGATGCATGAAATGAAAATAGCCTTTATATATGCATACATATTACAATGAAACCATACAATTACAAAAGAAAACAAATAAAACAATTGTTTACATTATTATAATTTATTTTTTTTTAAATCTTTTTATTGAGAAATAATACATTTTGCCACATTTAAGGGCACTGAGTACTAAAGCTGAGTGAGGCCCATTCATACTATATATACAATGCAAAAAAAAAAATAAATAATAAATAAAAATATATATCTATATAACAAAGGTAAAAACTATAAAACCAAAGAAATGTAACTCGAAATCAAATTAAAAAAAAAATACAGAAATTGGTAGAAAATTAAATAAGTCATAAGTAAAACAAATAAATATATAAAAAAGAAAAACATTCATACTTAATTTACAATATTTACAATCAGCCAAGGGAGCTTCGAGTCCAGCCCTTTCCTCCACGTGTGAAGGACAAAGCGAGACTCTAAGAGATCCCAACGCTTCTCTCTCAGCCGCGTCACCGGCAGGAGTCCAGTGGAAACTGAGAGAGGGCACTAAAGCAACAGACGCTCATGACGTGAGTGGAGAGGCTGGCCATTGCCAGAACTCCAGTGACAGTCTTTACAAAAGGTCTCGAGGGCACCGCCGTTTCAACCTTCGAGGAGGGTTGTAGGGATGACTGGAGCTGGATAAGGATTGTGCTAAGGAGTTAGGATGGTGGATTAGGTTCAGATGAAAATTTGAGAATCGAGATGGAATAACGTCAAGGACATAAGGGACGTAAAGGTCATGATGTAGGGTTTTGTTTGTAACATAATAAGGAGCATTGACTATTGTACGGAGGACTTTAGACTGAAAGGATTGGATGCGTTTGATGTTCGAAAATTTAGTTGTCCCCCACAGTTCAAGTCCGTAGGTCCAGATGGGTTTGAGTATGGTCTTGTATATTAATAGTTTGTTTTCTATTGAGAGATTGGATTTCTAAGTAGTCTGTATAGCTGACCAAATCGTCGGTTAATTTCTTGTCTTTTAAGTCTGGTATGTGGGTTCCAAGTTAGTCTTTTGTCTAAAAGGAATCCAAGATACCGAACTATGTCTGAGAGGTACAGAGTTGAAAAGGATATGTGGACAGGATCTGCGTCGGAGGGTAAAGGTGACATGCTTGCATTTGGATTCATTTATCTTAATGCGCCAATTGTTGCACCATTGCTCAATTAGGGAGATGTGTCTTTGTAGGTTTAAGGATGCTGTTTCTGGATCTGAGTGGGATGACAGGATGGCGGTATCGTCAGCGAAGGTTGCTAGAAGGGTATCGGGGTTGGTTGGAATGTCAGCAGTGAAGAGGATGAAGAGAACTGGGCCCAAGACACTGCCTTGTGGAACACCAGCTTCAATTGGATAATAGTTGGAGAATTTAGTGCCACAGCGGACTTGAAAGGAACGATTTGAGAGGTAGGATTTGAGGACTAGGTACAAGGATTGGGGTAAGTGAGTTTTGAGCTTGAAAAGCAAGCCATCATGCCACACCCCGGTCAGAAGCTTGACGTCCAGAAAGGCACCGGTGCAATATTGCTTGTTTTCAAGCGCTGAGGATATATGGTCAACGACGCGAAGGCCTTGTTGAACAGTGGAATGTCTTGAGCGGAATCCAAACTGATGAGATGGGATATTGTGGGTTTCGAGTATGGGTAAGATGCGTTTGAGAAGGATTTTTTCAAAGATTTTGGAGAGAATTGTGAGCAAGCTTATTGGTCTATAGGATGAGGTATTATTGACAGGTTTACCTGGTTTTGGGAAGAGGATGATTATGGAGTGTTTCCATGTCAGAGGAAAGTGAGTTGTGCGGAGAATACAGTTGTATAGGTATGTGAGGAATATAATTGCTTTTTTGGGAAGTTGTCTAAGGAAGTAAGGAGATCGTGTCCAGGGGATTTTCCAGGTTTTAGGTTGCTTATAAGGAATTTGACCTCAGAGGAGTTGACAGCTATAGGAGGCAAGGAGAGAGGAATAGGAGAAGAGAGGAATTTTTTAACTTCAACAGTGAGGGTGGAATGGAGTTCGGGGTGGGGAGTAAATGTTTTGGATAGGTGTTTGGCAAATTCTTCAGCTCTAGTCTCATCTGACGAAGCCCAGGTTCCATCATCGCATCGGAGGGGATGGGAAACAGAATGGTATTTAAGGATTTTTCTGGTCAACTTCCAGAGGGAATTGTCATCGGTAGATAGGGAAGAGAGGTAGGAGTTATATGATTGGGATCTAAAGGAAGCTAGTTCTTTTCTTACCTGTTTGGTATAATAATTGTACAGTTTCCGTTCATCAGGATGCCTGGTTCTTTGCCAGATGGTCCTAGATTGGCGTTTGGATTTAATGAGGTCGGTAAGGATTTGAGGCAAAGGAATCTTTTTAAGGTATTTTTTGGAGGGGATTGGTGAGGATGCATCCAGACTGCTTGTTGGATCAAGGTGGTAAAGGAACTCACTGCATTATCTAGGTCTTGAGGGTTTTTTAGGGGATACTCTGAGGTCTATTGCATCTGTTATTTTTTGGCGGAAAACGTTCCAGTTGACTGGGCCTCTGATGAATGAGGGAGGAGATAACCTGGGGATAGGAGATGCGGAAAGGGTTACATTTAGCGGACTATGATCTGAGGAAAGGTCATGAAGCCGTAGAATTATAATTTATAGAAAACTTTTTACTATTCTTGCATAGGCCTTCTCTTAGGAGTAATAGTCTTTAACACTTCCCTGGGTGACTAGCCTTACTGGGAAGCGGGATTTCTGACCTTCAACCAATAACAAATAAAGGTTTATCATATAATGATATAGAAACAAAAAACTATAAAATAAATGATCTATTACATTTATAAACAAAATAAAATTAATCTGCCATATTATGACACGGTGACAAATGAAATAAAATAAAAATAAATGACATTCATGTTGGCCGGAACATACAGCCCACCAAAATTTGTATTAAAATTTTACATATACAGGATCCTTAAACTTGGTGTTTGACACTTGAGGAATGGTCGCCCACCCTGAGAAAGCCTCGGAATTCGTGGACCTGGAGGTTGTCTGGAAGTATGTTTCCTAATTCTTGTTAAAGAATAGTTTGTAGGATGAGAGAGCGACAATGGGTCGGATGTTGATAGAAATGGACCAAATATGTTTAAGTATAAACCTGTTGCAGGAATATTAAGACACAATATTGTAGGAGTTGGAGTTACCTTATACATGTCACTTACTATTTGAAGTCATAAATAAAGAAACTGACACAAGGAAAAAAATGTAGTATTTGAAATACTAATTAAATAACAAAACAAAATGTTGGACATACCGCCCACGCAGCAAAGACCAAGGGAACAAAAACAGGCGTATGTGGAATAGAATTTCCCTGAACTACCTAGTGTTAGGAATAGACAATTTGGAATTTGTAAGCAAGGAGATCTTGAGCCTTCGTTGCAAAAAAGTCCTGAGAAGCTACCAGAGTACTATACAAAATGAAACTGGAAATGAGGTGGAAGACCTGAAACTAATTGAAGAATAATAAATTTCAAAATGGTAAACCAAAATATGGTGGTTCCAAAATAAAATTTTCATATTGTGTGAAATTTAAGAGTAATGTACTCTAATAGTTATGAACTAGAAATGAAGGCCAGGATTTTAACGATGTGATTAATAAACTATTCTTAGGTAGGTTCTAAAGAAGCTAATGAAGAGATGTTTAATATAACCGCCGCAATCCGAAGATCATGTATCCGCCATCTTCGTTATAACACAAGAGTTCTGTGGCGAATACGTGAAGGAAATAAGATAACATCTCCCGCCCGAATTAGGAATATGATTTCTCTAAGCAGTTGTAGAGCTTACTGCACAGTCAGATCCCTAGCTGGAGATAAACTATATTCAATTGAATGTCTCTTAAAGATGATTTGACATCTTGGATTATCACTTATGTGGTTATTTCTTAAAGCAACGTAGCTGAAATTTTTATGATATGATGCAGTTGGGCGATTAATAAATAATTTGGAATGAGGCTCATGTAGCCTGGTCAATTTGGATTGATAATCTACTACTGACCTCGTGAAGGTGAAATGTAGACTTTCCAACGAAATGCCGTTGGATTTATTAAAATCTGAGGCAGCTGGGCTATCATATTTCTTGGAATCAGGTTTATATGAAGCCTGTTCAAATTAAGACGGTGACCCACTAGTGACTTCATGTGGACCTCATATTATGATATCGTGATAAATAAAATAAAATTGAAATAAATGACCTTTATGTTGGCCCCAACAGTATCCATAAGTCAAAGTTACTGATAAAATTTATTTGTTTGTATTTATTATTAGTTTTTGTTGTCTGATGAGATGGCGATGTCAAGGGAAGAGGAGTTTTTAAAAGATTTATTTTTTTATAATCTTTTATTTTTTCAAGACTGAATCTACTACATAATACAAGTTTGGAAATAAAAGGAGGTTTAACTGCCTTTGTTAACAAGTGTTTTTTTATTATATCTATATATATGACGTCATTTCAATGTATTGATTCCAATGCAAAACATTTAATTGAAACTTAATTACCACTGCCCACGTTATACACATGAGTAATCAAGGAAATAGATGTATATCAAATATCTGAATTAATGATTGGGGTCAAATTCACCTCTAGATTATGCCGATCATGGCTCAATAATTTTTACAATGTTTATTGTAAAGGCCATTTTTTCAACCAAATCATATCGGCCCTCAGGCTAAAAATAAAATCAGAGATACAAGGTATTTGTAATAATATGAAATGAATGTAATACCAGCAAATTTAATTAATAAAAACACTTGACAACAGCATACTGGCAAAAGAAAATAGTCAATAACAGATAATATAAAGGTGATTAAATGATGTTAAGCATGGAATATGGTTATAATGCGATGATAAAAAAGAGGGCCTGTAGAAGTATTTCTATTATTTTTTAATTTCCCTTTTGTTCAGTTGGATTTTCTTTTTATGCCATCGGAATGAACTTAAAAAACCCTTCTGCCTAATATATATAAATTAATACAATATATTATAATATTTTGTAAATGTAAATATTTGATTTATGTGTGTTTTACTAATGTTATTAAAAAAATCGATTAAACTGTATTCGATAAAGTTCGACTTTATTTGAAAACATTTTTTTATTTTTTTTCTGCACCCAACCTTAGCATTACCCTAAAAAGTGAACATTTTCACCTTGGTAGAAACCATAATCCGGAGTTCAGCACTTCATCTTGAGGATGCACTATTTCTTGGTCAACATTAGTACAAGGAGGTAATTTGATATTAAGTTAAACTACTAGGTTTCTTCTCTTGGTTATTTATTTAATTAATAATAACAAATTCATAGAGGCTAAATATGGCCCATACTAGCATTTATTCACTGCTCATAAAACACAATTGATCACCTACCACAGCCGGAATAGGAATTGGCAGATGGAGCATAGCAGGACAGTGCCTTACTCACTGAGCACCCTGTTCTGTCATTATCTTTTGTATAGTTATTAATATCTATAGTAAAAATGTTCTGCATCTTAAAATGAAGCAACTCATGAAATTATTTAATATGAAGGGAAAGGTGTCCTTGACTAGGGCACTGAACGGGGTTGGTTTGAAAAATTTAGCAGCGGAGAGATACGACGCTGGAAAGAAAGAAGGGCTCCGGGCGACCATTAATGGATATAGATGAGATTCTTCATGAAGCTGTTGAATCAAATCCGTCCAAACGTAATCGCGAACTTCTCATGGAGTTTGGTGTGTCGAAAGATACTGTTAGTCACTATCTATTCTGCATGGGGAAGGTGAAAAAGAGCAGTAGACTGGCCCATCAAAAACTTACTCCTAAGAAATCAGCTAAGAGGTTAGAAATTTGTGAAAATTTATCAAAAAACCCATCTGATATCAGATTTTACCGTAAGATTATGACGTGGATGAAAATTGGGTTTACTGGCGAAATCCAAACCCGTGAGCAATGGTTAGATCGCTGTCAATTGCTTTTCGGGTTGGTGCAAGGGGGAAATTTGAAAAAAAAATCCATCCTTTGCATTTTTTTTAATTTTTAAGTTGTTATCCATCACGAATTTGTTCCTGATGGATGCTCTATGAATTCTGAACTCTACTGCGAACAACTGCAAAGATTGTACGTAAAGTTGTCAGAGCGTTATCCTGGTTTGATCAACCGAAAAGGAATTTTTTTCCAACAAGATAATGCTCGTCCTCACATTGCCCGTCGAACCAAAGAAAAGTTTAAAGAACTTCATGGGCCCGAACTCCTGCCTCATCCACCATATAGTCCAGACCTCGCACCATCGGATACTTACTTATTTAGACCCATTTTCTTCAAGGAAAAAATTTGATAATTTTGCGGAAGTTGAAATTGCGGCCCAATAGTTCTTTGATAGCCATCCCAAAGAATGGTATCAGCATAGGATCAAGCTATTGGCTAGCAGATAGCTAATGACGGTAGATAACAATGTACTTTACTTCGAGTATTAATTGTATTTTATATCAAATAAATAATAATACAAATATTTGGTTGAAAAACGGTCATTTTTTTTATACACCCTATTATATTTTCTTTAAATGCCCTTTTTGAAACTGCCGCTTCAATCACAATTGGAAATATATTTTAAATTTATTGAATACTGATGGCCGGCTTAGAGGAGACGCGCCTAATATAACCTCAGCGCGGGCGCCTAGAAACCACCTCAGGATCCTGGTGACCATTGGAATTGTCGCCTATAAGCTGCGATTGGAATCGACATCAAAATTTCCTGTTCGTGATAACTTTTTTTTTTTTATAATACATGCAAATTAATGTTGTATTATTTTATTGATATAAAAAAATAAACATTAGATTATTTTTGAAAAATAATTATGATAACTAAAAACGATGCGAACATAACTAAAAGTTAATCTTGGAGGCCATTTTTTTAACATCCACTAGTTATAACGGCTGAACTTTGTTTCGAAGAAAAATAAAACTTTTGCGACAATTGTGACATAAAAAAACATGGGCCAATATCCTGGAATGGAAGAGAAGCTCTATATTTCAGTGTTTGTAGCAAATTTATATTTCAGTTTGAATGTCTCTTTAGGGGATATGTGTCTTTTTTTATTTTGTTTTTTCTGCGATGGGTCTTCCCAACTTCGGACATTTCATCATAGTTTTCAAGTTCTGTGACAAATTGTTACTCGTGTTTATTCTTTTATTATACCGTATTATATTAGAGTTGCGCATTGAACAATTATCAACAATTTAGTTGTTACTTGATCAAACAATCTATTGTAGATTTACTTCTATATTTGAAACATTTGGTATGATGAATCCTTTTGGGCATACCGGATATATATTTTAAGGTTATTCTTTCCTGAGCTATTGATTTGGTTCACTTTCGAAAAAAATACGTTCTTATTTCGTTTTTTTATATTCGTTATATTTTAGAACTATTGTAAATATCACTTCAATGTTAGGAAATGTATGTACTCACAATGGATAATCACAAAGAAGCCGAATAATTAATTATATATTTATAGATTAACATTTTTAGCTGGGAACTTGATATTCTTTAACAGTGGTGTTAAAAATTTACTTTAAATATACAACATAACCATCCGAATCCTCTTGTTTCTAACCTTGCTTCCTCTTCGATTTCTGATAACCTTCCGAGGCGTCTGAAAAGAAGATGGCCTCGTGATCTCCTCATTTAGACAAATTATTAGAGTGCTACCAATGGGTAGTATCTCAACAAGCGTGTTTCATGTGATTATATTCCTCTGTACACATTTACTTGATGTATTCATACTAATACAGTTGTAAATATCATATTAAAAGTTTTAAATATATATATATATATATATATATATATATATATATATATATATATATATATATATATATATATAAGATAAAGACCGGAGACTGGCGGTATCAGCCTTAATACTATCTGGTAATGTAAATAAACATGCTAAGTGTATATAAGGAGGCTTATGGAACGAATAAAGCAGTGTTTATTCAGAAGTCGTGTGTGTTGCATCTCTTCCCTTTTCCTTCTTTTTTTTTATTTCTTAAGTCCGACGACGCTTAACTGGTGCCGAAACCCGGGAAAACGTCAGGGAAGTAATTTTTTTTTAAGTATATATATTTTTTTTTTTTGTTTGTTGGTGTTTAAGGAAAAGGCGAGATGCCGACAGAAGGCTTGATTAGACCGGGAGTACTAAGCGTACCGGAAATTCCTCAACCTCAGGATATTCCACAGATCAACCAGGTACCCCAGATCGCGCCTCAGGTACCTCAGATACCTCAAGTCCCTCAGGTAGCACAGATCCCTCAGATCCAGGAGATCCCTCCATTACCAAGGGACACGTTGGCAGAAGCACACGCCAATGCCTTGGAATGGATGAAAATAAGAGCAACAACCACGCAGGACTTACGGAGGGCCATTGCGGACCTAGAACGCTTTGGAGGCGAGGTAGGTGAGCTCAACCATTTCTTGAAAGGCGGAGATCGCCTCATGTCAAGAATCGAGGTAAAGGTGGCGGAGGACCTGGTGAACCTAGGGGACGCGGAAGCACTAAAAGCAGCTCTTGTGTGCCGAGTAAGGAGGAACGTCCTGAACCAGATCCAAGCGGACGAGGAGACTCCGTGGCCGGTGATTAAGGAGCGGCTGAAGAAGGCTTTTGGAGGAGGTAGGTGGACACCGGAAGAGGACATCTTCCAAATGTTTAGGGAGCGGCGGTCCCAACGACAGACAAGGGGACAATATGCGGGGGTACTCGTGGCGAAGTACAATCGCATAACCGAGAAGATGCGGGAAACGATGAGCGTGGGAGAGGTCGAAGCCAGGATGGAGTTCCTGTCGACAATATTGAAAGTCCAGCTGGCTAAGGAAACGGGGAAGAGGGACGGACTGCCCAGAGAGCGATCGTTCCTCGAATGCGCCCAGGAGATGATCGACCTAAGTGCCAGAGAGGAAGAGACACGGATGGATGTGGAAGAACCGGGATGGATCCGAGTGACGGATAGACGACCACGGACAGCCCCGACAGGTTGGAGGAAGAGGGACACAAGGCAACAGAGTGGAGAAAAAGCCACGATGGGGGAAAGAAGATCCGGACAGTCGTCGAGGCCGAGGAATGGGCCCCGGAGGGAAGAGAGAAAATGTCACGGGTGTGGGAAGCCGGGACATTTAGTAGCGCAGTGTCCGCGCACCAGATGCTTCGAGTGCGGGACCGAAGGGCACATAGCAAGACAGTGCCCATACATATTCCGCAGAAGGGAGAGACCTCAGGACGAACCCATGGAGGTGAATGCCCAGAAGATGAAAAGGCGGGCTAGGGCACTGCAGAGGGACGGATCTTCGGAGGAGGCAACTGAGGAGTCAGGAACGTCAGGAACGGAGACAGATGAACCAGGCAGCAGTGGAGGCGAAGGAGGCAGGAGCAGCCAACGGAGTGAGCAGCGACGAGCGACGGCGGTAAGGAGGAAGCGAGGCGGTATCTGAGAAGTGTGTCAGCAGAGAGGCGACCGCACAGCAACCTGCAACAATATCGGAGGTAAGCCATGCTGGTTGCCGATTATTGAAGTAGACGGGGGAGTGAAGTGTCTTGTAGACACAGGGAGCTCGAGTACTATCATGACCCGAAGGGCGTTAGGGAAAGTGTGCCCGAGCGAGAGGGTACTCCGGATACAGAAATGCGACTGCCAGCTGATCACTCTGGGTGGTCCCTGTAGCGTAGAGGGGGAGGCGATAATTGGGCTTGATCGGTGGACAAGGAAAGAGGGCGAACTAAGGGTGCATGTGGTGGAGAACATGACACGGGAATACCAGGTCATAGTAGGGTGCGATCTGTTAGGGCAGGTAGGGGCGAGCATCAGAAACCATAGGGGAGCCTGGAGTATTAGGCTGGGAAAGAGGAAGTTTGAATGCGTAGGGGTCGCGAGGGAGAGAAGGGTACGGATAGGAGCGGTGAACAGGGTAGAGGACTGGAGGGAGTCGCTACAAACGGAGTTCAGAGATATTTTCTTCAGGGAAGGCGAGGTATTGGGGGTAACGGGGAGGACGGTGCATGAAATCCCGCTGAAGCCAGATAGGGTAACCTACGTGAAGGAAAGGAGATACCCGCAGGCGCTGAGGCAGCATATTCGGGAGGAACTAGACAGCCTAAAGGAGCAAGGGATCATCGTCGATAGTACCTCACCCTTTAACAGCGTGAACCCCTGTGGGCGGTGAAAAAGAAAGCAGTGCCGGGGGATAACAAAGAAAGATATAGGGTAGTAATAGACTATCGGAAATTGAATGACAATACTTTGGATGAGAAGTACCCGATCCCCAGATTCGAAGAAATACTCGATAGGTTAAGTGGGGCAGTAGTATTTAGCACATTGGACCTCAAGGCGGGATATCACCAAATACGAATGCACCCAGAAGATCAACATAAGACGGCGTTTACGTTCGAAAGGGGGCATTATGAGTTCACCAGAATGCCGTTTGGTCTGAAGAACGCGCCCATAACGTTTCAACGTCTGATGGACGAGTTTTTGAGGGGTATCGATGACGCGGTATGCCAAGTATACATGGACGACCTGCTCATCTTCAGCAAAACGGAAGCCGAACACGTGGGGCATCTGAGATCAGTTTTCGAAAGGCTGCGGCAATTCGGGCTGAAATTGTCGAGCGAGAAGTCCCTGCTGGGACAAACGCGAATTAATTTTTTAGGCCATACTATCTCTAGCGAGGGGATTAGGCCAGATGCAGCAAAGGTGGAGGCAATCACACGGATGGCGGTACCACGGGACGTGAAAGAGATCCGGAGGCTTCTCGGGACGCTTAACTATTACCGGAGATTCGTGCCCGAGATGGCGGAGTATTTGGTCCCTATCAACAATTTGCTCAAGAAAGGTGCGAAGATTGCGGTGACACCGGAAATGGAGAACAATATCCGGAAATGCATGAGTAGGTTGCAGGCAGAGCCTGTATTGGCGTTCTCGGATTTTGAAAAGCTGTTCAACATAACCACCGACGCGAGCGAATATGCGTTGGGGGCCGTTCTGTCTCAGGGAAGTAGTGAGGGGGAACGTCCGATAGCATACGCAAGCCGTCGGCTTACGGGCGCGGAATCAAGGTACAGCGCTTTGGAGAGGGAGCTACTCGCGATAGTGTGGGCTATCGACCATTTCAGGCCATACGTATTCGGGAGAAAGTTTCGAGTCCATACCGACCACAAACCCCTTCAGTGGGTAGGAAAACTCAAGGAAACCTCAGCTAGGGTCACGAGATGGAAGGAGATCCTGAGCCAATACAACATAGAGGTGGTGTATAAGCCGGGAAAGGAAAAAGTGGTGGCAGACTGGCTCTCGAGGGCCATCATGATCAACGCGGTTGAAGAGGACAGGGGAGGACCATCGCGGGACGTGCGTCAATTCTTGACTGAATGGACTCCCGATGGAGAAGGGGCAAATGATACCGCAGGTATTGAGGACAGGGGAGAGTCCCCAGAAGAGGAGAGCTCAGCAGAGGAAAGGGCAGCGGAGATGGAAGAAATAGAGGAGATCGTGAACGACAAACACCGTCAGGTGATTTGGAAGACACGAACAGCCGGAATCATGAAAATCGATTTCAGAAGGTACGGGAGAAGTAGGATCCGCGTCATTTGGTCGCAACCCGGGGTAAGCGAAGAACAAATCTGTACGGCACTGAGGGACGCCTCGGAAGCGGGTAAAACGCACTACCTATACGTGGGAAACAATACGGTATGGGATAAGATAAAGCGAATGTGGAGGTCCGAGCGAATAGGTGTGGACAGGACATTCATCCGTTGCAAGTATGCTGTGGAGACGGTACAAGACGAAGAGCAGCAGCAAGCAATCACAGTAGCATATCACCAGGGGAAAACCAATCACCGAGGCGTTAACGAGACGCTGCAGGCATTGCGTCGGAAGTATTTCTGGTGGGGCATGAAGAGGTCCATCCAGGAAGTCATTGGGAAATGCGAGATATGCATGCGCACAAAATACGATCGAAACCCCCCCAGAGGAGTTCAGGAGGAGACACCTACAGGGAATATGCCGCTACAGGACCTTCAGATTGACACATTCACCTGGAAAGGGTTTAAGTGGGTCACGGTAATCGACATATTCAGCAAGGTGGCGATGGCACATCAAGTGATGGATAAGTCAGCCAATGCAGTTGCGGAAGCCCTACAAACCTGGGTGCAGTTCTATGGAGTCCCCGAGGGGATTACATCGGACGGTGGTAGGGAGTTCGACAATGCCGCGATTAGGGAGGAGGTGAAGCGATTGGAAATTGCATGGCATTATAACACCCCGGGACATCCTAAAGGTAGAGGCGGTATTGAACGGTTGCACAGCACATTAAGCGACCACGTCCGTGTATATCAGGGGGAAAAAGGGTTGGAGCCGGATGTGGCAATGAGGAAGGCGGTAACAGCTTATAACCACTCGATCCACTCCGTAACGGGATTTTCACCCATGGAAGTTCTATTCGGGATGCGCAGGCCAAGGCGGGATTATGGGGAAACTACGCTTACCGAACCGTTAGTGGATCAAATTCTCAGCAATAGGGTAGAGGTAGAGAAAACATGGGGAAAGATAACGGCGAGAATTAAGCGGGAAAAGCAGAAGCGGGTGGAAAGGCAGAATGTACAGGTACGCGACCAAATGGGGGAACTAAAAATAGGAACAATAGTTTACCGGAGATTGGGAACCAACAGAGGGAAACAATTGCTACGGTACGAGGGTCCATTCAGAGTGGTTGCTATTAGGGAGCATAACCTGTTAACTATTGAGAGCGTGAATGAGCCCAGAAAGAGGAGAACCGTTCATATCGAACAATTAAAGCTCCCAATGATAGAGCCGGACCATAGACCTACGGATTCGTAGTACCCTCACCGCTGTATATAAAAAAAGAAAAATATGTTTTTTTTGTGCCTGTCAAAACAAAACAAATTGTGTAAATTTTTTTTGTATTATTTCATGTAAATAGAATTATTAGCGATACTGTAGAGGAAATTGTATTTTTTTTTTTGTTTTTGTTTTGTGTGTAGGTTATTAAGAGTTCTCAAGTGTTGTGTTTAGTTTCGGTGTTTTTAATTATTTTTTTTTATTATTTTTCCAGTTGAGTGGAAGTGTTTTATTTTCTTTTAAGTACATACTGTAAGAACAATTGTAAAGTGTTAAGGCTGGTCACCGTGGGCTCCGATCCAGGAATATTTAAGTTTCCGAAAATCCTGTTCGTAAACTGGTGGGGGGGAGATAAAGACCGGAGACTGGCGGTATCAGCCTTAATACTATCTGGTAATGTAAATAAACATGCTAAGTGTATATAAGGAGGCTTATGGAACGAATAAAGCAGTGTTTATTCAGAAGTCGTGTGTGTTGCATCTCTTCCCTTTTCCTTCTTTTTTTTTATTTCTTAAGTCCGACGACGCTTAACTTATATATATATATATAAGTTTCGCGATTACTATTTCATGATCCGACCCACATTCTGCTCCGCGATAAGATCATACATTGATTATACTGCTTTGCCAACTGTGTTGTATCAAGACATGATCGATTTGATTTCGTGTTTGCGAATCCGGGTCCAAGTATATTTATGAATATCCTTATGTTTAAACGTCGTACTTTTAATATATATATATATATATATATATATATTAAAAGTAATAAATATATATATATATATATATATATATATATATATATATATATTAAAAGTACGACGTTTAAACATAAGGATATTCATAAATATACTTGGACCCGGATTCGCAAACACGAAATCAAATCGATCATGTCTTGATACAACACAGTTGGCAAAGCAGTATAATCAATGTACGATCTTATCGCGGAGCAGAATGTGGGTCGGATCATGAAATAGTAATCGCGAAACTTCAACAAAAACTTAATATAAAAAAGAGAAAAGAAAACCGTTTCGATTTTGAGAATTTTAATTTGGAAAAATTAAAAAATCCATCAATTAGAAACCAATTCGAGCTAGATGTTAAGAATAGGTTTGAAGCTTTAGAGCTTCCTGACGAGGACCACGAGGATATTGACAAGTTATGGATAGAGATCAGGGATAATATTAAAGCGGTCGGTAACTCGTGTCTAGGAAAAAAGGAAAATAAGAATAACAAACCGTGGTTTGATGAAGATTGCTTAAACATGTGTGAAAAAAGAAAAGCCGCTAAATTAAAAGCTCTAAATAATCCCAGCGAAGACAATCTGGAATACTTCCGAACGAAACGACAAAATTGCTCAAAAATAAAAAAAGGGAGTATCTTAAAAATAAAATAATTGAAATAGAATCGAAAATAACGTAAGAGACATGTACAAAGGTATAAACAGATCACGTAAATATGTAGGGCCCGTAACGTCTGGAATTAGGGATGATAATAACAATATTCTGACCGATCCGGTTGACATATTGAATAAGTTTAAGGACCACTTTGACAATATTTTAAATACTGGAAATTATGATCTGTATTCTCCTTCTGAGTACCAGAGTGCTGAACCGTTAATAGAAGGACCAAGTAAAGAGGAAGTTGAAGTAGCTATCGGAAAATTAAAATCATATAAAGCAGCGGGAATCGATAATATTCCTACTGAACTAATTAAGGCATGCGGGGAAGCTGGAGTTTCTAAAATACATCGGTTGGTTGAAAAGATCTGGGTGAACGAGAAATTACCTGAAGAATGGAAAGAATCTATTCTTATTCCGATTCACAAAAAGGGTCCGAGGACGGATTGTAATAACTATCGAGGAATTTCACTCCTTCCGGTATGTTATAAAATATTCACTTTAATCTTAACCAGTCGAATCACGGAATACGCCGAGGAAATTATCGGAGACTACCAATGCGGATTTAGACGGAATCGTTCGACTATTGATCAAATATTTTCTTTACGGCAAATATTAGAGAAAAAAAAAGGCTTACGACTCTATTGACCGCCAGAAACTGTATAATATTCTAATCGAGCAGGGGATTCCAAAAAAACTAGTAAATCTAGTCAGGATGTGTTTGACGGAGACACTCAATAAACTTAGAATCGGGAATAATTTGTCCGAAAAATTTGAGGTTCGTTCGGGCTTAAAACTGGGGGAATCTCTTTCGCCTGTCCTGTTCAATTTGGCATTAGAACATGCCATTAGGGAAGTAATGCGTACCGAGAAAGGGTTGGATCTGGGCGGGACAACATCCGTGCTGGGCTATGCTGATGATCTGGTACTGTTAAGCGAAGACGTTGAAAATATAAAACTAAATACGAAAACGTTAATGAAAGCCGGGAAAGAACTAGGACTCGAAATAAACGTGGATAAAACAAAATATATGGTTAGCTGCAAAAATGGCGATACTACTGGTGATATCGATATAGATGGTAATATGTTTGAACAGGTAGATAAATTTAGGTATCTAGGTTCTACGATAACTAGAAAAAACGAAATTGAAGAAGAGATTAAGGTTAGACTGAAGGCGGGAAATGCTTGTTATTTTTCTGTGACAAAACTACTTAGTTCGCGCATCTTGTCCCGGAACTTAAAAATTAGAATCTATAAAACAATTATCTTGCCTACAGTTCTTTATGGATGCGAAACCTGGCCGCTTACATTAAGGGATGAGCAGCGTCTTAAGGTTTTTGAAAATAAATATTCGGACCGAAGAAGGATGAGTTAACCGGAGAGTTCAGACGGTTACACAACGCCGAATTGCGTGAGCTATATCCGGGTAATATAATTGAGGTAATTTCATCGCGGCGAATCAAATGGGCTTGTAAAGTTGTTGGGCTTAGTAACGAGAGAATTCCTAAAAGGTTAATATTTGCTGTGCCGAATGGTAAGCGTCTGAGGGGTAGACCGAAGCGAAGGTGGGAAGATTGCATTAAAGCTGATCTGAAGGGACTGGGTTTGGACGGCGAACGGTGGAGGGAGGTGTGTAACAAGCGATTGGTGGTGTCGGCATCGAACCTTCGGGTTCGCTAAGCCTTATTATTATATTATTATTATTATTATTATTATATATATATATATATATATATATATATATATATATATATATATATATATATATATATATATATATATATACAACAATCTAACGGGCCCGATGATAAGTTCGAGATGTCTCAGAGAGACTTTATTTCTTAATAATTAGTATTAACCAACATCTTAAGTATTGTAACTAGGATTGAAAAGCATTTTTTTTTGTGAAATTAATTAATTTTGTGATGTTTTTTTTTTTTTTTCTTACCCACTAAAATGTTTATTGAAACAATTACATATATAGTATACAATAATACAATATATACATGCAATAAATTCCTTCCACTGCCCGAGGGCATAATTTTTTGAAGTTAATTTTGTGAAAACATAACGTAATTAATTTTGTACTTTATTTGCGCCCATGATATTTGAGAAGAAATATAATTATTTATAAACGTAATTTATAAATTTTTTAAATATATGTTATTTCTCATGAATGGTGATAGTTTAGGTTATCTCTTGAATTTTTCGTTCTTGGAGTAATAAGTTTCTCCCTCGCTTAACTTGGAGTTGTATTAAATCCAATCAAATGTCGATATATCGATGTGATGGCTGAGATAACCAGATATCGAGAGGCTGGGGAAACTGATAAGGAATAGGCTGATAAATCTAATTATTGTCCTGGGGGTAATATTTCCTAAGGCGGGAGTGAAGATTGAGTCCAGACTGATATTGCTTTCTTTAATGCCTTAATAGAAGTTATATTCTTTTTTTTTGTATTAAGAGGCCTTTATTATACATTGTATTAAACATATTGAGGTTATAAATAACATTACACAAATTAATATAAATTTCTTGTTTTTTGAATTTTCAGACAATAGCACTATCAAACCGACGCACAGTGGAACTAATGACCAATCTAAGTGGAAATAACTCATAATAAGTAAACACTTGATATTATATTTTTATTCCAATTGTGGTTCTAATTGCCGTACATTTACACGAAGGAAAATCACTAAGGAAACACGTAGGAACAATAAATTAAAATAAATTTATATATATATATATATATATATATATATATATATATATTGTCTGTATTTTTTATATATACGCTGAAAACTGAAAAAAGTGCCAACATTTGGTCAAAAAAAAAAGTTCCAGGCAACTTTTTTGCCAGCAAACGTCAAATTCGTGTTCAGCGACCCAAAAAACATAAAGGCTGAGAAAATCAAAACTATAGCAAAACTTGTTTCTGAGCCCTCATTTTTTTGCTAATATTAATAAAGGTTGGGGCAGACATGCCAGGACAGCTGCCGAGATGCACTACAGCATCACTTCACGTAGTACCTTCTCAACAAAACAAAACATGTTTTGAACAATGTTTGAACAACATACGGGGATTAGCTGTGGTCATGTTTGGTCTCATCCAGAAGAAAGGTAACATATAGCCGTGGTTTGGCTTGGAAGCGGATTCACAACGTTTGTATCACAACCTTAAAGACTTCTCACAGAATGCGATATATATCGGCTATACGATATTCCTGTCGGCGGTCATATGGCGATATAGTTCTATTTATTGCATTACAACAGTCACACAGTGCGATAATCTGCAGCAGTACAGACAAAGGATATATCGTACCGAAATATTTGGCATTCTGTATTTATGGGCCTTTAAACGTGTAATTTCATACAACAAAAATTTTATATTAATCAGGTTTCCTTAATTCATTTTTTTTTTTAAATTGATTTTAAGTTAACAAAATAAAAGTGGAATTGAATGCGAATCTAGGTTCTACTTGTCACTTATTGTTAAGAAACACGACAGTCCGTGACGTGCATTCAGTACTGTGCATGTGAAAGTTGACCGTGAATTTTTAATCAGGGTTATGATTTTCATAATGAAGCACTTATTTGGTCACTTTTTATCCCACATTGCATGTATTCATCAAACCAAACTATATACAATATCATTGTCATCCTCACCAAAATCCACAATAAGGGTTAAAACATTTCTAATTTTTTTTTTAAAAAGGACAACTTAGCAAAGGTTACATTAATAAAGTTAACTAAATGGGGATAACTTAATTACGGTCTCCTTAACAAAGGTCAACTTAAAAAAGGTTACCTTAATAAAGAACAACTTAAAAAAAAGGTTACCTTAATAAAGATCTCTCTAACAAAGTCTTCCTTGATTAAGCACAACTTAGCAAAGTTCTCCTAAACAGAGGTTACCTTAGTAAAGGAAAACCTTGCCACCTCGAATGTTATTAGGTTTGTAAATAATGTAATTTCTCAGTGATGCCATAAAATCCGCAACCGGCAATAATTGTTTTATTTCACTGAATAAATTGGTGTAATACTGCCGGTTTATTTCAGAAAAATTGGATGTCGTGTTCAGTGCTGAGCCAGACCTGCAATTGATTAAGGATTCCAGACGCGCTGTCGGATGTCTAGCTCGTTGAGGCGTATCAGTCCATCACCCAGGGAGTTCTGTGTCAGTTAATAAATAAGTCGAGAGAATCCATCAATATTTCTTTAATATTTAATTTTTTTTTTTGTTGAATTATTTGTCATTTATTTTAATAATTAATATTCATCTCATAGCAATGGATTTGGAATTAAAATCAAACCTCATATAAACTCATATTTTTTTATTGATAATATAAAATATAACTCGTTCATAATTTTTTTTTTTTATTTGTCAAATTTACAACTGTATGATGATAAATACAACTAGTAAATATGGTAGCACTCCAATTGTATTTCTATATTAGAAGGTCCCGAGGCGATCTTCTTTTCAGAAGCCTTGGAGGGTTATCAGGAATAGAAGAGGAAGCAAGGTTGGAAACAAGAGTGTTTGGATGGTTCAGAAGTTTGTTGGAAGGATAGGTATCTGGATTGAGCTAAATCGGAAACGTATGGTACATTAAGGTCGTTATGGATGATTTGATTTGTGACAAAGTAGGGAGGATTGAGGATTTTACGAAGGATTTTGGATTGTAGGGATTGGATACGAGAGGAATTTGATGGTTTAGTAGAGCCCCAAAGCTCGATCCCGTAATTCCAAATAGGCCTTATTATAGTAATATATATGAGTCTTTTGTAAATAGTTAGAAGTTTAGAGCGTTTGTCTAGAAGTGCTGCAGCAGTCGAAAACGTCGGGCGGTTTCTAGTCCGTTCATAATTAAAATGAGAATAAGCTATCGATCTATCAAGTAATAAGTCTTCATATACTACTAAAATTTGTTTACTCCAGTCCTAAGATTTTACTGTCCCATCTTTTAGTCGTGGAGGTATTTTTCTTGAATTTGAAGGCATTACTGGACTTGAATAATCATTGTACTTCTCTACCTTGGATTTTATCCGTTTCAACTCAATTTGAAATTTATGAAGTTCTTTCAGGGCTTCTATATGTACGAGTTTCTACTTTGGCTGCCTCTAAATTAATTAATAACATATCTGGTGCGTCTATTCACTCTACTTATCTACTGATTTCAGATATATTTATACCACTGTAAATATATCCAATAAAAAAAAATATTATTTTCTTTAGAAAATGGAATTATTATGTGTCACATAAAGCATATAAGTGAATAATGTTTTTCAGATATTGTACGAAATTTTCAGGACTTTCAGTCGAGATATTTTTATTATTAGGTTAGACGACGTTTCCACCCAAACATGAGGATCATCCTAGGGCCATCATTTGGAGGTCGAGATAAGAACTCGAGTTGACAAGAACCTGAGTTCTTGACTCGACTTCCAAACGATGGTCCTGAGGATGATCCTCATGTTGGGGTCGAAACGTCGGCTAACCTGATAATAAAAATATATTGACTGAAAAACCTGAAAATTTTATTTCATTCAAATAATTTATCAGTCGACTATTTATCCATCTCTAATTTTTTTTAGATATTATTCAGTTTCGAAATCTTCTGATCGAACCGCGTAGCAATCGTGATGGCAATGCGATTAATCTTTCTTCTGAAAATTAAAACGATTATGTAAAACAATAGGTACATTTGATTCGGTGTATAAAATGTAATAGGCTGTAATTTTACATTTGTTTTTTTTTTGTTTTGGTAATTTAATAACCTCTTAAAAATGCGCTAAAACATCCGGATTCAGAGGGCTGTATAGATCAGCGTATAGATCCGTTGGAAACCGCTTATTGAAAATTTGGCGCCCAATTACTATATTTTACCTAGCGGTGCAAAAGCAAAGAAATTTTTTTTTTTTAATTTTAGCAATGATTACCTTTATTTTAACTTAAAGAAATGTTTATATTATTTTAAACAAGGTCTTTTTGTATAGTTATAAATAAGCCATCATCAGAATCAGTCATGTAAGGAATATATAAAACCCATGAAACGGGAAGGAGATCTTGAAAGTTTTTTTCACACAACCATTTCATTTAGAAATTGGTCAGGTCATACTCAGAGATTTATAAATAATTGTTTAAGAGCAATTTCTAAACAATATTTTTATATTACATTAATTTTACACAAATGTAATACGCAAAAGGACTATATATATATAACAATGGAGAAGAAATTTTTAGTACCTCCATAGAAAATAATAGTTTCTAGATAAGTCAGGACGATAAGTGTTAATGGAATAATAAATTACATAACTGATCGTATTGATAAGAAAGAAGAAACTCCGCTTAAATGACAGCAGATATAATCTATGAAAAGCTCTTGGCACTAAATTGAAAAACCATTTTCTGGTAATTCACAAATCTAAGAGGACCTAATAATTCCAAACATCGATTTTTCTTATCGTTATTTACAAATGTTTAGCCAACAGAAGGGGGTTGGCAAGACATATTCTTTAAAGCTGAGTAACATTTCATGGATTCAATACAAAATAAAAGTCGATCTCTCCAGGCCTGATTCGCGCAGCCTTACATTTTCTGTATTATTGTTCGTTTTGTTTTATTCTTGGTTAATTTGGTTTATTTTATTTTTTATAACTTTAATTATTGTATTAAGGACAATACCATGTAGAACACATTGTTTCTCATCCATCATCCAAATAAGAGATGTCGAACGTAATACTATAAATACTCGACATAAATTGCTAAAGGAAACAGTGTTTCATCGTTACCAACATCAGAGAAATACCTGTTGTTTAAAATCGTTGTGAACAATTGTAAAACATTAATAAACCCACTTTTTTTCAATTTATTGTAGCACTGAATGTACACTTCATGACACAGGGATACATCGTACCTCCCCAGTGGTATAATAAAAGGCCTATGGTCACAGATGCAAAGTACATATACAGCGTGCATAGCCCTCTTACCTTAAAATGCCCTTGGGCAGTAAAAGGAAATTGAAAATTTATGTATATAAAACATTTATATATATATATATATATATATATATATATATATATATATATATATATATATATATATATATATTGTATTTTGTAATCAAGAAATTCCTGGGAGGTAGGAAAAAAAAAAAAAATTTTTTTTCAATGTTCAGATCGCTATTGTTAGTGCAAAAGGCCGTATATAAAAAAACTGGTGCGCGCAACACACAACTTTCGCCTACCACCCTACCTTGACCAGAAATGTATATTTCCATAGGTATGTGAAGATACAAATTGTAGGTGGCATTTATAACATATTCGTTTAGAATAATTAATTAGAATATGTTTTTTCCACTCGTCTAATCTGTTAAATTTATAATTTTGTTTTCTTTAATAATTTTAGATTTTTTTCAATGTTTAGATGGCTACTGTTAGTGCAAGGTCGTATAAAAAAAATCTGGTGGGCGCAACACACAACTTTCACTTACCGCTCAAATTTGAATAGAAATTATTTTCTGACCATGTTGGACTATTATAAAATTTTTTAATTGCACTTTTAACCGAGCAAAAGCTAAAAGCTTACAGCTAACAAATCATATATACCATTAAAATAACAAAAGTGCTATTTATTATATCACCGGTCGATTATGGGTTGAAGGTCTATTAGTTATTAAACTGTTATTTTCCTTTGACAAGTTTACTAAAATGAAATAACGAGATTTGCATTGCCTTTCATGGAGAGGTCACACCAATTTTAAGTGGATAATGTTGGGATTTTCCAAAGGGAAAATTCATCAAATTATTAACTAATTTAGTTTTCTAAAAGTTTATATAATAATTTTTCAGAATAAACGGACGATAGATACATACTTGTTTAATATAATATCTTATTGTTTAATATAATATCAGATCTAGAGTTATTAAACTACCATAACTGCATTTAAGGTTACATATCCATGAAATATTTTTTTATTTCACTTCTTCTTTCACACAACTACAATGAAATATTGTTTATTATTAACCTATTGTATATTGTTTATAATATTGTTTATTATTAACCTAATATAAGTAAGGAAAGTAAAAAAATTAGCAACTCATGATTATTTCCTGGTGCAGTGAATGATTCCATATTACTCTACAGGTGACGGAAGAGGAGCCTGATTCAGAGAATTGCCTCCTGACGTGCTGATATGACGCATGCGGCATATTGTGCCCGAGGTCGCGACATTTCTTCAGCTCGTTGCTGAAGCCCACCTGGGCATCCCCGAAATTACTCCATCCAGCCTAATGATCTCTGCGGCTATTGTTAGCGAGGGCGACCATTATCCTTCCAGTTCTTATCTCTTAGAGCCATTGTTCGGTTGCGTAAAGAAGTTGATATGGATGAATAGCCATGGATGGCAGTGCGGTGCATTAATAATATGAGAAGTCGAGCTAAGGTTATTTTGCTTGCAATTCCAAATAGAAATTTCCAATTGAAATTAGCATAATTTATTTTATTATTATTTATTCTAAAGTATGGCAGAGATCTGGGGGAGGTTTTCCATCTATATTGGGCCTAATTAAGGAATCAACAAAGTTTTTATGATTTGTAATTTGGGTTTTACTATTCAGTTCAAACAACCTTTATGTTAATTAATTTAAAACTATTTAAAGGACCATTCCATATTTCTATGAATAAAGGCTTCATTGATTTATTTATGGCAGAGATCATATGAAAGGTATCGGAGAAAAGGAAAAAAATACCTTTTATTGTCCGTAAATTATTTTTATAAACAAATATATGCTAGCGGCGGATGTTTCTTCCTGTTCGGTTTTTGTTATGAATAACTTCTGTCCGTTTACGTAATAACGTATGAATGAATTCCTGAGCTATATAATTTTATTGTTTCAAAACGATGCGAAATTCTATAATTCGGGCTGCTCTTATCCCGTTCACCATAATTGCTGAATAAGAGTTTCAAACGAATAGTTTCCAAATTTTAAAAAAGGTGCCACACCATAGAGATTGAAAAATATTATTTTATATAACACATTATTTTATTTAATATATTAGTGTCTACATCATATGAAATATAAATCAAGTTTTATTGAACATTATCTTTCCGAAATAATACATGACAAATTCGTTGGTTATAATAACTTAATAAAAAAAAATTTAAAAACTCCAAAAAACCATTAGTTTTTTTAAATGTTAATTAATAAATTTGGCTGAAACTTTAGCAATAAAGGTCAGTTTTGTAAAAAGCAAGGTGAACAAAATCTTGATCTGATTTTGTTCTGGTTTATATAATAATAAAAATCTTGCACTGGTAGTATTACAAAATAATTTCTGAACATCGGAGCCCATAAAATAGTTTAAATTACAAGGTTTTCTTATATTTCAAATTATTTTATAAATACAAGAAATATTCTGAAGTAGATTTACAATTTTTCATTAATAAACTTTGTTTAATATATATTTCTTTTTATATATATTAGATAAGCTAATATGTATTCAACACAAATGTTTAACGAAAAGTTTCAAACGAATAGTTTTCAAATTTTAAAAAAAGGTGCCACAACCTTGATGTTGAAAAATGTTATTTTATATAACATATTATTTTATTTTCTTTGGTTATAATAATATAATAACAAAAATTTAAAAAACTCAAAAAGCTAATTGTTTTTTATATTGATTCATAAAATTGGCTGAATCTTTAGCAATAAAGGTCAGTTTTGTAAAAAGCAAGGTGAACAAAATCTTGATCTGATTTTGTTCTGGTTTATATAATAATAAAAATCTTGCACTGGTAGTATTACAAAATAATTTCTGAACATCGGAGCCCATAAAATAGTTTAAATTTTCTTATATTTCAAATTATTTTATAAATACAAGAAATATTCTGAAGTAGATTTGCAATTTTTCATTTATAAATTTTGTTTAATATATATTTCTTTTTATATATATTAGATAAGCTAATATGTATTCAACACAAATGTTTAACCAATATTTGAAAGTTTATAATTAAACTTTTTTACGAATTAATCTCCTTAAGAATTGTTTTTGAAACACTTATTAATGTTGTATTATATTGTATTTATTTTTTAATTTATTATTAATATTTCTATTATAGTATGTAGTATTTTCCCATTTTCAACCATAAGTTTTATTATTTTAGACATTCGTTTAATTTATTATGTATGAATGTATTATCAAATTCTTATTAAACATAATTTATTTATTACTACCTATTTTATTAAACTATTTATTATTGTAGTAAATGTCTTGTTAATGTAACAGAAATTTATACATTTTATATATATATATATATATATATATATATATATATATATATATATATATACAATGTATAAATTTCGTACATATATAATATATATATATAATATATATATATATATATATATATATATATATATATATATATGTACCTGGACGAGAATTTACTTTTGATGAATTAGTACAAAAATAACTATCATCGCTTAAAGAAATTACCTTGTGTTGTTCAGTCTTAACTATAACTTTTGTAAATTTATATAAATTAATGAAAATATGTATGCAATGCATAATAATCTTGTGTGGTGCGCTATTCCCACAACTTTCACTTACTGTAGATAGGTATTTTCATATGGGGAAGTAAAAGAAAAACGACGGTTTAACTTCATTTAATCATATTTTCCTCCCCACCGAATCTGTTCAATTTATACGTTTGCATCACTTTTGTAACTTTATAAATTTTTAATGTCTTCCACCTTTAACTTTATTGTAAATTTCTCATTGAAAACTTTTTATATTCTAATTGTTTTGTAACTTCAAACTAACCATAAAAGCTAAAATGTCTATGGTTTAAACTGCCTCGAGAGTGGTTGAAAAGTTCACATTGTTATAAATAAATGAAAAATGTACACACCATAAATTTGTTAATACTTGTTGCAGGGTTTCGATGACATTTTTTGTTCAGTGGAAAATATAATTATCTATCAAATGAATCTAAATATAATTTTCCTTAATATGTTTTGAGTCATGTTGTACAACATTTGAACAAAATTTTCTTTTCGTCGTATCTTTTTCAGTGACTCATACTTTTTCTCTGTGATTTATTACATTTATGAATGTTAAAAGGGTTTTATAAAAACTAAGACTATAGCTAAGTTTAAACAAAACCTTCAGAATTGTTTTGTCGCTATAATCTATGGAAATTTACGTTTTTCGCTTATTGTGCATACGGAGACAATACCAGGTAAACACACCAGGAGCGGAAACCCTACAAAATAAAAAAAAAAAAAAGAAGAAATTCTTTCCTCCCATGGAAGAATTAATCTAGGCATACAGACAGACCAAACTACAGACCTTAATGAGTTTTGAGGTGTTTCTTGGACTGTGAAAATCTGTCGAAAACCACAAATCAGAATTTTGAACCGATTACGATACATTATGATCCTCACTCAGTAGTGTCAACAATTAAAAAATTGCTGCTGGACTTATTTTTATTTCAGACTATATTGTAGATTTCCAACAACCGTTTATGTGTGAGGGTTTATAAGTATAGCTGATATTTCGCAAAATTATTTACCCTATAGTTTTTTTTATCGTATATTTAGAATTTGTAAAATAATTTATATTAGAAACAATAGTAAATATACTGATACAAATATATCAGTATCAAATCAATAAAGTTATTGTTTTCTGGTTTGGAAACGATATTAAATTGCGAAAGCGTGTAGATTGTAAACGTTAAAAAATTCAACAGTCAGATACAAATCATGCAAACATGGTCAGAGGGTGTGCAAACATGAGTACATTGTAACATTACATCGGTGCGACGGTTCTCTGGGTCATTGACAATCCCTATTTTCCCAACGAGAGACAGACCATCAATGACTACCTGTATACCACATACTTGATGACTACAGAATTTTCAATTGGTCAAGAGATAATATAATGTACTAAACCGGTATTTATTTCTATATTCATCGTCATCTAATTTTTATATTTTTTTGTTTATTCTACTGTCAATAATTCTGTGCGAACATAGGAACATAAGGGAGGAGACACTTAATTATAAAAGAGATGCTTCCCAATTACATTTCGTTGCTATAGCAAAGCATTCTATAAATCTTCCTATGCAATATGTATGAACAATTGTATATCTGTATTGTATATATCCAGTAACTTATCTACAGTATACAGTAAACGATTTTTTTAAAACCTAATTCATTCTATCTTTAAACCAATACATTTTTACATACCTACTCACCTAACATTTAAAAAAATACATAAAAATAAAATTAATATTAAAAACTGACAGTCGAAGCTCAAGTTTGTTATCAAATATATCTACACTAATATAGGAGATCAATTTTCTTTAAAAAAAAAATTCTATTTTTTCAAACCGAAATGCTAGATCCAGAAATGCTACATAGTCAAATAATTATTTGATTTGTATAATAATAGAAGACTTCTTATATTATAATATATGAATGACCCATCTATATGGTATTTTATGTGCTACAACGAGAATCCATGCTTTTAATATACCACTAATAAAAGCTTTCTATTTTTTAGATTCATGAACCCTATAGTAGTAGTTGAATCGTTGTATACTGTATCCTCTAAGAATATAGGAATGAAATATTATATAATCTTAAATCTAGTGAAAATTTATAGCTGTGCAATATTACTTAGGACATAAAACGTTAAGACTTCTGAAGAAATATTACTTAACGGGGTATTGAGGGAATGTCAAAATGATCAGACATTGATGAACTAGGTCAAATTGTCAAAGAATTTCATTACAAAGGGCGTATAGAAACACCGTCCTTCCAATATGGCTGACAATACAATTTGCATCTGTGGATTTCCTTCACACCAAAGAAACGTTATTGATTAATATTTAATTGTTGTAGAGATTGTATTGTTCAGGTTTAAAGAAGCTTAAAATATAGAATTATATAGTATATAGTTGTATAGTAAAAAAGACTATTAAGTAATTTATTTTGAACACAAAATAATAGTTGATACCCCATAATAGACAATAGCGATAAGGAACTGAATAAAATAAGGATTTATTACGGGATTTTTTTCCCTCATGATAACTAAAGCATTCATAACGTATCAGGTTTTTCTTTAAATTTAACTTTAGTGCAAGTATCATAAAGCTGAATTACTACTAATCCAAATTTTTGTATCATTCTTCTTTGAGCTACAAATTAAGAAAAAATATTCAATAATTTTTATTTGATATCTATGGTTCTTATTTGTTTACGGAAGTCTGGTTAATACCACTTCGTGTAGAATACAGTAATAATAATACTTTATTTATTCTGGGACAAGTCCCTTTAGAATAATGTACAGAGATAGAAATGTGGGCTTTGGAGCTTCAGAGAATATTTACAAAATAAACTGATTTATAAAATGAATAAATAAAAGAAAAGAATATTATTTACCTTCAATCATCAATTTAAAAATAATTAAATAAAGTATTTAAACAAACTAATTATTTTTATACATATTTACAACATCTATTTACAATTTTATGAGGACTGAACGGATAAGAGGTGATTGAACAGGCGGGATTTAAAGGTGGGGAGAGTATTGATTGGAGCGACGGATGTAGGATGCGATAGAATTCCATAGGGATGTAGATCGAATAATGAAAGATCTATCGAAAGCAGCGGTTCGCTGGGATCTTGTATACAAATCTGAAGACCGGGTTTTGCGGGAGTGGACAGAGGATTTGAATTGAAGGACCTCGGAGATGTATGAAGGATGGCGGAATTGGATGACTTGGAAGAGGAAGGATACTAGGAAATACGTATTTAGGAAAGATAAAGCCATTTCAGCTCATCAAGATAACGAGAAATAGAGCTCTATAATAATAAATAGAATATAGAGCACTTAATCCTGACTTATTTTCGTGTGAATCGGTGGAGCCATACTGAAGTTTAAATCACAATTTTGCCTAAACAATTATAATTTTCGATTGCTATAAAAATTTGTATTTAATTTTTTTTAATAAGTAGGAAAAATGAAAATCAACTTTGTTTCTTCCTAAAAAATTATTTGCTCTCACATTGCTATGTCGGTTGGTCCAAATTGATATTTATTTTATAACCAGCCATGATAGGAGTTTTTATGACTTTTTAAATTTTTTTATTTGTTGTGTTAAAAATTAGTACTATAAGCAGTATTGCACAAAAGAAAACAAAAATTCATTTGGAGTAAAAAATCAATTGTTTCAAAATGTGGACGTAGCATTGTGTGCTCTCGAGTGTAGAGATGTGAAGTTCAAGAGGTCACGAAGAGCTTCGCCTGCGTTCTGAGACAACGATTCAACGTACGCTTCCCTATTTATCAATTTACTCATTTAATATCATTATATATTAGTAAATAAATAATATATAAATACATATATGTAAATAATTCGCAATTAAAAAATATATATATTTAAAATAAGATTTAAAAAAATACTCATAATTGAATGATTAAAAAGGGTAATAATCTATGTAAGAAGACTTAGATTATATATAAATATATATAGTAAGGAATATAAATTCAAGATAATTTTAGGCGATTTTTTTTTTCCAACCGATTTATAAGGATGATTATAGAGCAGTTTATTGTTTTTTTATACAATTACTTATTTAATTCTTGTAATTCGCTGTGTTGGTTAGTTGAAATAAAAATTGGCACGTGTTATATTCATTATTTTTATGATTGATTTTAAACCAATTTATTACAATTTTCAATAATATTAATTAAGTTTACCAAATATAAGTATTTAAAATGAATATCATTTCAAATTTCCCTTTTCTTTCGTTTGACCAGCCCTGATGATAGCCTGAACTTTGGGCATAAACGTCGGCGAAAATAAAAATAAATATACGTATTTATTTATTGATTTTATTTAATACTTAATAATAATAATTTAATTTTTACTTAATTATTTTTTTACTGATCACCCCAACCAATTTTCTGTTGAATTATTTACTACAGTCAACCATCAATCCACAATTACACATTTCGTTTGAAGTGATTTTTAGAATAAATCTCAATATAGAGGTATATGGTATATATATATATGGTATATATATATATATATATATATATATATATATATATATATATATATATATATATAATATATATATATTTATATATATATATATATAAATAAAATAAAACACTGGTACTACATATATGCAGTATGCTATATTGAATCTAAAAAAAATACAAGTACTAAAATTTGCAATTTTTTATTTCTATGAAAATTCGTATTTAATTGTTTGAAATCGTTCTACAAACGAATCTAATTACTATTATTTTTGGAATTTACTTGGTCTATTTTACTAGAAGCGTCTTTTGATTTCTGTAGTTTATGATAAATTATAACTCATTGAATGTAATAGTTAATATTTTTCTTATTCTACAATATATATTATATATATATAATAAAATATAATAAAAAAAAATATATATATTTTTTTACATCAACCGGCCAGCAAGGAACACGCGAATATCATTTCCGTTTCCTCTTCACACCCTCAGCCTTCCTCTTACTCCAATACTCTGTCATCCATCTGGACTGTTCCTCCCGCTCTTCCTTAGTCCATTTTCTCCCTCGTCTCTCCCTCCCACCTACAAGAACCCCAACCCCTTTCAGTTTTTCCTTAAAAAGCTCTCTATCCAAGCAATCTTTATCGTTGATTTTTAGCCGGTTTAGTTCCTATTTTATTTGTTTTACATATCCCCCCATACTTTTATATCTGCAAACTTTGTCAAAAATTTTCTTGTTCATTCTTTCCATATTCATCCTGACCACGTGCCCGTAGAACCTCAGTCTTCTGGTCCTGACGACTGTTTCCAAATATTCCAAATTTCTGTATATTTCTTTATTGGATTTTTGCTTGTTTCCCTCTTGAGTTACCTTGGGTCCGTGAATCTTCCACAGAATCTTCTTCTCAATATTCAGGATTTTCTCTAGGCTCGGAAGGCTGACTGTTTCCATACTATATAATATTACAGGTCTTGCTACAGTACAGTAATGCCTTATTTTTGTATTTGAGTAAAATTTTTTCTTGTTGTAAACATTCCTGGTGGCAATGTTCAGTCTTTCCTCCAGTTTGGTTATTCTTCCTTCGATTGATGCCTTATCCGTTCCGTTGCTACATATAATCTCTGCTAAGTATTTAAACTTTTTGGTCACTTTTATTTTCCCATATTTTGAGTACAATATTTTCTTGGTGAAGTTGGCATCTGTTGTCATAATTTCTGTTTTTTCATAAGAGATATGTAGTCCCGTTTTCTCGGATATTTCTTTCAGGTTGTTTACCTGTTTTATGGCTTCCTCTTCTGTCTCTGCTAGTAGGGCTAGATCATCTGGCCCAGAAGGCCAGGCACTTTACTTTCACATTGTTCTTCTTGTTTCCTATTACTGCACGTGCCTCATCCTTTCGCCAGAATATTGTCATCATTTTGTCCAACACTACATTAAAAAGTATCGGTGACAGGACGTCGCCTTGCCTAAGCCCCGTGTTAATTTTGAATGGTTCACTTGTTAGTCCCTGGAATTTTATTTTTGAAATGGTGTTGGTCAGTGTCAATTTTATCAATCTTATTGTTTTTTGGTCTACTCCGTATTCCCTTAGAACTTGCAGCAATATCGAATCTGTATATCGAATCATAGGCCTTGTTGAAGTCAATGAAGGAGATGAAGAGATTTTTCTGAGGTCTAGCCCTGTAGTATTTTATGATCAGTTTTAGGCTAAGTATTTGGTAGGATCTTCCCCTCCTAAAGCCTCCATGGTATTCCCCTATCTTCCGATCTATTTGCGGCTCTTAGCTATTAAGTAGGATTCCAGAGAACATTTTTTATGTCACTGGTAGTAGCGAGATTCCTCTGTAGTTGTTTACCTCCGCTTTCTCCCTTTTTTTGTGTAGTGGGTGTATCAAGGGGGTTCGCAATTACTCTTGAATTCTTTCTTCTTCCCATACTTCTATGAATAGCTCCATTACTTTCTTTATAAATTCTTCACTCACAATTTTCCACATCTCCGCGAGAACGCCATCTTCACCCGAGGCCTTGTTGCTTTTAAGGGCCTTCACTACTTGCTCTACTTCTTCTTCATCCGGGGGGGGTCTGAGCCGATATTTTGCGGTGTATTTCTCTTTATTTCCTGTCTTTCTTTCGATTTCTCACAATTAAGAAGTTTTTCGAAGTACTTAGCAAGTATTTAGCAGTTCTCTTCATTGCTTAGGGTCAGTGTTCCATTATCTCTCTTGAAATTCAAGTTGGGTGGCACATAGCTTCTAATATTATTCTTAAAGGACCTGTAGAATAGTCTGATATTGCTTGCACTGTAGTTCTCTTCCATTTCTTCCACTTGGTTCCTATGGAATTCCCTCCGTGTTTTTCTCATTATTTGGTGTGCTCGCTTTCTCTCTTTACTGAAGCATTTCAGATTCTCTGCTGTTTTCTTCAGGTTTCATACTTTCCATGCTTCCAGCCGTTCCTTTACCGTGTCCGTCACATTCCTTATTCCGCAATATATTTTTCTTGTTATAGTTCTGGGGGGCTAGTTCCTCTGCAAGTCCTGTCAAATTTTTTGTAACTTCTTACCAGTTATCCGGCACTTTCCCTTTCTCTGTAAATTCCGGCCTTCTTTGTTGTACAAGTCTTTCTCTGTCCACCTTGACTATTTTCTTTTGGATTGATTCATTTCTTTTGGGAAATATATATGTATATATATATTTTTTTTTTTAAACAACTTTTCTTTAATCGACGTTTGAGTAATCAATTTAACCATAATTATTTAATTGGGAATAAGATCACTTATTAATTATTCAATAAACTACTAAATGTTCATTGCTTCTGTGTCTATTCGACGTTTCGCTCCCGTTGTTTTTTTTTTTATAAGTTAGTTTTTTACAAGTTTTATAAACTTTTATAAGTTACCAATATATACATATATATATATATATATATATATATATATATATATATATATATATATATATATATATATGTATATATTGGTAGATAATAACCTAAAAATCCCGGTAAAGCAAAGGTAAAAATAAATAGCATAAATTTTTGATAGTGAATTAATAATTGGCTGTCGTACATATATTGAAGATAAATGGGATGGGGTTTTCAGTCAAACAAGGAACAAAGTAAAAATAAATATAATTTGTTCATTTTTACTTTGTTCCTTGTTGGTTGATCACCCCAACCAACTTCTCTGCAATTACATGCTCTTAGAGCCCATTAGAACAAAAGCCGAGTTTCAAGAGAAACATATCTAATATTTTTCGATGTAGTACCAGCGGAAAAAGTTTAGTTGAAATCGATGACAGAAACCTACCATTGTAAGTGAAATGACATTTTAACAGATTAATTTTCCCTCTTCTTGTAAAAAACTTGTACTTATTTTCGATACATTTTAATACATAATATTTAATATATACAGCATATAGAGTAGGAAATGTATGCTAAGACAAAGAGATGAAAACCGGTCGGGGGCGAGCCTGCGTATTGGATCGCTAGGCGGACGGCTGGCTCAGTAGGTCAGCCGGAGCAGCGAGAGAGGGTCGCTCGAGGTACGTCTCTCCACAACATCTTATCTAGTATCTGTCGATAGTATAGTCTATAATAGCTCAAATTATATCTCTTTGGCGTATCGATATATTACAATCGATGCCTAGATGACATTAGATGAACGAATATTCACTAAATGATTTTAATATTTAATGTTTCATTGAATTCATCTTAACATAAAATTATATTTTTATTCACTGGTATTTATAATAATATTTATTATTAATAATGATCTAATTCTTCCTTAAATTATAATATCATTTCCTCTACAATAAATTAACACAAAAAAAAACTATCGTTGTTTACAAAATTTTTATCAAAATGGCATAACAACAATTGAATATATTTAATAAAGATGGATGAGTGTGTTGGAACATCAATCAGTTTAGATCTAACTTAATCGGTTCTTAGTAGGCGTGTTGCTTACCGGTTGATTTACTATGACGCGATGTATAATCTACTCCAAACCAACTGAAACATTAGACTTAAAAATTGCTATTGATAACGTTTATTGAAATGTATATACATTATAATACTGCTAACAAGGAGTTTTAACCATAAAAAATTCAGATGAACATTGAAAGTTTAAAAAAATATATTACTTTTCAATGTAAACAATTTATTATAATTTCATACAAAGAGAGATAATGTATGCTTTATATTTAATAATAGCCAATATATGATTATAAATATTACCTTGGTAAAGAAATATATATATGGGGTCTGTGGGCGCATATTAATCGTATTAGATTAATTGAAACATTTTATTTGAGAATAGTCCTCATAAAATGAGGAATCCATTAATTCAAAACGGATTAAAAGGTCATGACCCGCAATTCAAAAGTAGTGTTTTGTCTTCTTTAAAAGCGCGGATAAGCCCATCCATCAAAAGCTCTGACACATACATTATTACAGAAAAATACAAATCATTATGCATGTTACTTCCTTAGTATTAGTGTTTTGTTTATGCTATTCAAATATTTAACGTCTTAGTAAAATCATACCAGTATGTAATATAAATAGTTAAGATAATAGTAATAGTAGTGGTAATATTATTTATTAAGAGCTATATATATATTTTTTTTTTTTAGTACAGAATATTTTTTTCAAGAAATATATACACGAATAAAATGTAAATTACCAAATGCACTGAAGGCATTTTTTAATTAAATTAAATTTTCTTTTTGAACAATTTTTTTCAGAATATATCACACCAGAACATAAAATAATGCTGAAAAATATAAATTAAAAAGTACCAAATGATTAAAAAATGATCAGCCACAATTTTTGATTCTACACCTTTTACCCTCCTTCAATGTTGAATTGAGAAATAATATTTTTAAAAAATAAATATTGTAAAGAGTAATGTTTTTAAATATATATAATCATTACAATTTAAATATTGACACTAGTGTAGGTTGATGCGTATTTAAGATAAAAAATCTTGGCAATCTTGATAACAATTAAATAAAAAACTTCTCGGATAACTATATTAGCGATTATTAAAAGAAACTAATGTTTGAATGAGCAAAATACCAATAATTTACATTTTTAATTGTTATAATAATGTTCATTACACGAGTTCCTTTTTAGATAATACGAAGGGGAAAGGGTTGCTAAAACTCGGTTGCTTCAAATTTCCACCTGTGGTCCCTACCCCATTTATCTCCATAAACCGTAACAGTAGAAAAGATCATATTTTATGTCAGTTTTAGACGTACAAGAAATTTATAACGGAACCCTTCCGTCCCTCAGTAATATTTTTTCTTGAATTTTTATTAATGAGAATTTATAAAAATGTAACCCGATATAAGACATCTATTTTAACGCTTGCTGTAACGGCTGTAGTAAGTAATGATATCAGTATTAACAGCATTCATTATGGACATCTCAAGATTGATATTTTAATCAAATTTAAAATAAATAAAAAAATCTTCTGCTGCGCACATCACACAACTTTCACGTACCAACCTTAGAGTATATTGATTAGATTTTCTTGTAGAAAGGCGAAGTGAAAACTGTATAACTTCATTTAAAACATTTATTTACAATATTTTTCCGCCAATCGAATCAGTTAAATTTATACATTCGCATCACTTTCCATTTCTTTTTACGACTGTGTACAGTATCGAACAATACTAATGATTGTGGGGAAAATGTATCTTTATCATTAGTATTTGATGAATCAATCTGTATCTTTGAGTTCTATCGAGAAAATTTATCACAAAACTCGTCAAAAAAAATAAACTTGTTTTAAGTAAATGTTGCATATTATTAGATTTATACTAGTAAATCCTCAACATTTCACATGAAAATCTTTTAGAAAGTGATGGATAAGTGATACATGAAACGTTAACTGTAAAGAGAGAGGATCGGCAAAGATCGGGCGCTATCGGCTAAACAGCCGAACTTTCTACATAGCTTATACCGTATAGCTTCATACCCTTATTTGTCCTTTAGTTATCAATCAATTTTCTTCATTTGCTATATTTGGCCATTTTTTATGGCAGGTTTAAATGTGAAATTGTTAATTATTTTAAATTAAAAAAATAAAGGTACTTTAGACGAAGAGATTTTCATAAAATCAGCATTTGAGACCTGTCAGCTTGCTTCGATGAGTATAAAACCTACCATAAATTAAAAACTACTTAATAAGGACAGATAAGGGTATAAAAAAAAATGTATTTAGTGTATTTATTTTAAGATTTTTCATTTTTTAAGTATGGGCAAGAACTATATATATATTAATCATGATCATAGACTTGGTTTGAAACCAACACAAAATTCAGAATACTTAAAATAGAACTCACCAATCTGTTGAAGTATATATGCTAGTGTATTGCTTCTTCTAAGACAGATAAGGATATTTCTGTGGTCTAGAGATTAAAAAAATAAAGTTATAATTTATTTTAATTTTTTTTGGTATTTCAATTATGGACAATATATACTAATCATATATGAATCATGAATTAACATATGATTTGACATGGAATAAACACCAAACTGAGAATAATTAAAATATATTTTTTCTATTATTTTGTGCTCACACTTTATCTCAACATTCACGGTACCCCACTGAGAAGAGCACTTCACTCTGTGTGGATTGCCGATTTTTTTTTTCGATGATATTACATCGAAAAATATTGCACACATGTCCCGGCGTTCATTCCAATGGCTGGAAAAAAATTAAATAATTTTAAACAGAATTTATATTATTTATTTTTACCCTTGCTTTGACCGCAATTTTAGATTATAGCGTACCAATAATTTTTTTTTATAAGAAAAACATATTGTTTATGGTATTAAATGAGTTATTAAGAATCTTAAATATGAAAAACCAAAAGGCGTTTCCTGTAAAGTATATAAATTTCCGTTACGAAAAGTAAACATACATTCGTTTTAAGTGTTGTTTAAAACACATAAATACTAATTTTTATAGAATATTTTCTTCCTAAAAAATATTTACCCCCACATTTTCCCGTTAAATTTGTTAATCACTAAAAACGAATGTAACTACCTTTTTCATAACAAAATGTACATGTCCTACTTCACTGGAAGCGCCTATAAGCGCCTATATATTATAAGGTATCATATAATTACAAAAATCAAAAAGTGACTCCAAGGAAATAAACCAAGAACATTTATGTTAGGAAAAAGCAACTTAGATTAGTTTAAAAATCTTAAATACGAATTTTTATAGAAATTAAAAGATCCAGCCTTTAGTAATTAATTGATTTTCTTGGATGGTATTTTTTTTTCTCTCAAAAAACTTCTCAAACATTTTTATTTTATATCTATGGTCGGTGTCGGCCTTAAACATTCGACGTCCCTTGGCAATGACGTCACTCCCTTCCCATTTATTTCTCAAGCTGTTTTATTTTATGAAACATTTGAATTATATTCATTCAACATTTCTCGAATACAGTTGCTTTATTGATGGACTAAAATTAATTGTCAGTAGTTCTAATTTGTTTACCAAGATTGGGTTTATACCATTTCGTGTATCATATACAGTTCTAAATCCCTAATAATGTTCGTGCGAATTAGTAGAGTTGTTGTGATGTTTTCGAAATTTTTGTGGCTGTTGACCAAATTCCGAAGTTTTCATGCTAGAAAAAATTATCCTTCAAAAAATTTCAATTTTTCTCATGCTAAAAAAATATCGTATTTAAGGAATTTTTAAGGTTCGAAAAATCAACATTGTTTCTTATTAAAAAAAAATCTATACACTAGACTAGGTCCTGTACTAATATAATAATCTATAGTATAGATCAAACCAGCGGACGTTGTACTTTGGAAACAAATATTTTTTTAAGTTGATATTCGTTTTTCGCACGACATGGTTTTTAATGTTTTCAGCCAAAACAAAAAAAAAAAAAAAAATTGGTTTAAATCGGTGACCCACTTGGATAGAATAGGTTTGAGACAATTGGATAGAGGCCCTCTTCGGATCTTCTTGTGAATATTTTGAGCTATAAACCAAAACATTCTGGTCGCTAAAAAAAAAGTTACATACCTTCAAACACACAAATTAAATTAAATACATTTGATACAATATTTTTTCTGCATTGTGAGCTCATATTGATTCAACACACATATAGATTTGAGCCATCTAACTTGAAAATAGTTTGAACCGTGCACTTGAAAAATCATTACACACCTAAACGGGTATAACAGACTTAGCGAACAAGGTTAATTTTTTTTTTTTTTTAATTTTATCACAAACATTGCGAACTATTATATGAGAAATATAGCGTCGCTGTATTCAATGTTTTTCTTGTTATATTTCAATGATAAAAATGACAAATAAAGACTTGGTATTCTCGAACTAGTCATTCGGATCTAGCTAAGAAGCTGAAGGGTCAGGAAAAGGTTACAAAGAAGATCAAAGAGTCGACTTCTTATCAGGAGTGATCCTTTCCTCTTGGGATTAAAGTTAGCGTATTTTAATAAAGAAAATAGATTCAAGTTTCTAGAAAAGAAATACTATTCATCGCTCTGAAGTTGATTTAAAATTCATTAAAACTAGTTATAAAATCACTCAATATTAATTTATTCAAGAATTCGATATTGAGTTCAATTTCCATGAAAATGGCGAACTGAAAATAAATTAATAATTCTCACACTTTATTTCCATCTATTGTTAGCCTACATTGGGCTATTTACGCAGCAGTTTAAGACAATCAGAATGCACTGTGTTAATTATTCTTAGATTTTTTTTTTTTAATGAGAAGTGCGAATTCCATAGAATGATTTCAAAATACTGAAAAGAAATATCTATGAATATATCAGAGATTTTATATCTATGAAACTCATATAATAGGTCCAGTCTCTTATCATAGGTATGAAACATATCTAGTGATATGAAACATCATATAATAGGTCTCAAATGGTCAATACAATGCCAAACTATCGAATTTGAAAATTATAACTCTATCATTATCAATTCAGCCCAAACAACGAGGATGTTCTAACTTCCACACTTATTTCTGCACCTATGAATGTTTGAAAATTTTGTAATCGCGATGGCAATTTTTCATATTCGATACTTCGCAATTGTATCGACGATATTATAATAGCTCTTATTTATATTCATACCTGCATCTTTCATTTATATATATATATATATATATATATATATATATATATATATATATATATTACATTTATATATATATTGTATTTGTAATCAAGAAATTCCTGGGAGGTAGGAAAAAAAAAAAAAAAAATGCATACCTGACCTACCTGAGAAATATAAATGCTCTAACAAAGTTTCCTTATTCATTCATATAAACTTTAAATAAACTATGTATGAGACATTTGAAATTATAGTGGCATCAGTAATAAGAAGGCTTAGCGATCCCGAAGGTTCGATGCCGATGCAACCAATCGATGTCCACATTCTTCCATCCACCTGGCTCCGTCTAAGACCAACCCCGCCAAATCAGTCTTAACTCAATCTTCCCACCTTCGCTTTGGTTGACGCCTCGGACGC
Organism: Nezara viridula; assembly: GCA_928085145.1. Lineage (NCBI taxonomy): Eukaryota > Metazoa > Arthropoda > Insecta > Hemiptera > Pentatomidae > Nezara > Nezara viridula. The sequence goes on along the minus strand of OV725080.1, from coordinate 64,324,984 downwards.
TTACCAGACGGTACAGCGCATATTATTTTATAGGAATTCTTTCGTTACTAAACCCAGCGATTTTACATGCCCGTTTTATTCGCCACAACTTAATCATCTCAATTATATTAAACGGAAATTAAAAAAGTGGCATCAGCAGACAAACAAAATCAAGTTTTAAAATTGCAACTATCAGTTCAGAATAAGATAAAGTATGCTCCTTACATTAGCAGACCAGAGTTTCTGGAGAAGGCGCCTAGATGGGAACCCGTGACGTAAAATTTATTAGTTAATACCAAGTATAAAAATCTATATTTAAGTTTAATTTTAATCAACTTTTATTACTAATTATTGTTATTTTGGCATCTCGTGTCAATATATTGTCAAACATATACGGTGTCAATAACAATAAATTACATTATTTGTATTGTTTTATTTATTTATTTTGAACAAGTATAATAACAATGTACACTCACAACTTGAAACCGGTAATACTGACACTCATTTTTGTTGTTTTAATTTTTAATATTTATTTTTATTGTTGATGGGAAGAGTGAGGAATGATGCCTGATCCTTCCCGAAGATATTATATATGCCCATAGGTAAGCCACAATAACGACTGTAAGTCCGATATTTTTAATAAATTCGACGAATTCACTGGAAATTGCGGAGAAAGATAGTGACATAAAACACAAAATCTAATAAAAATAATTTTCTAGTCAGTTTTTATACAGAAAGTAAATCTATTTTTGTTTGCTGAGTGTGCTATAAAATTACCAAAAGTTTTTTGTCGAAACTACAGCTATCCATCTTAATTCTAGCCACGTCATACAAACGATAAAGTAGAACCGAAGTCCTCAAATGTTTGTAAATTGAAATCGAAGGTAAATTACCAGAATTAAAGAACAAACATTTTCAGTACAATCGAGGATTACCACACTACCATCTTCTTTACAAGAGTAAATTTTCCATAAATTGCATTATATCATCGAAGAGAGTTATTATTGAAGTATATTAAGAAATTTATCATTATATAAATGGTCAAAGGTAAAACAGCTATTTAGTAGCTATTGACGAGCTGTACTGTGAATAATAACACAAAAAAAATGGAAAGAGTATATATAAATATAAATGTAAATGTTAGTTTGTTAGCAATCACTAACTCTCGAAAGTTTTTCACCGATTTCTTTGAAATTTGTGTACAACGTTGCAATTAAATTCAGAAGTGTACACACATTCCATTACTATCCGGCCATTGGTTTCGAAATGGTGGCCGAAAAACCTGAGTCGCTATTGACTATATTAACAAACTGGTAGTAACGATTTTGACTTGTACCTTAAGCTAAAGTCTTTTACTACAATCCCTTTCAATTTATGTATGCAACACGCTTCCCCGAAAAGAGGCTGAAACAAAAAACTAACGAAGAATTCATTATTTTATTCGCGAATTATTCAAAAAGTACACAATTGTTGGTTCATAAAACGTATGAGTATTTGAAAGCTTCCTGGATTCCTTACAAAATGAAAAAAATCGAAATGAACATGCCCGATAAGATATTTTTGTTGCATTTTTTCGGTTTCCATTCTTTAGGAGAGCTCGATTATGTTGAATTAGTGTTTGGAATATAGCCATAGTATATGTACAATAATGGCTATAGGCTCTTCAGAACTATATCGATAACTTTGATATTTCACGCTTTTCTAAGAAATAAATAAATAAATAAACTTCCCAAACATTTTTATTTTTTGTCTTCAAGCGTAATTGTTTTGCGGAATTCTGGTTTGTACCATTTTGTGTATATTATGGGCTCCCGAATCCATGCTAATTTTCGTGTGGATAAGTGGAGCCATGTCGAAGTTGTCACAACTTTTATGATTTTCAAAAAAAAAAAATTAAGGTAGACGTAAATTTTGAGAAAAAAATTATATTTTTCGATTAATATGAAAATTCGTATTAAAGGTTTTTTCGAGATGCGAAATACATATCTCAACTTTATTTCTCCTAAAAAATATATTGGAATCTACTTTACTCCTTAGGTCAGTAGTATTTGTTTCAATATTGAACACACACACAATTTATCATCATATAATATATATTATACACACACACACACACATATATATATATATATATATATATATATATATATATATTTAGCAAATATATATATATATATATATATATATATATATATATATATATATATTTAGCATACGTCTACTGCATGTGTTCAATATTGAAACGAATAGTACTGACCTGAGGATTAAAGTAGGTTCAAGTTTTTTTTTAAAAGAAAACCAAATTGAGATTAGTATTTCATACCTGAAAAAACCCTAAACTACGAATTTTCGTAGCAAACGAAAAATGAAAGTTCAAATTTTCACCGAATGAGCAATGTGAATTCATATATTATTTTAGTAGAAAGAAGTAACAATGAATTCACATTTGTATTCGGTAATAACTCAAAAAGTTCATAAATAGTAGGGCACTATTGTCTTGGGTAAGTCAATATAAAAGTGAATGTACGAATATATGAGAATAAAAATAAAACATGAATCATGCAAATTCATTCGTTTTTCTCAAATGTTAAATTTTGAAATTATGATTGCTTCGTTAGGATCGTGTTACCTCCTGATCCGAAAGTATAAATTAAAAAAAAAAACTTACCATTGTAACCAGGGATGGATAAAGCAGATGAAAGACAAGAGTATTCCCTGTCGCATAATAATGAGAGAATATGCTAATACCGTTACCGTTCCGGGTATTGTCAATAGGACTCAGACCTAGGCAGTTCTCTTTCATACCAAGATGACCTAAGAATAGCTGATAGACAAGATAGATTCGTCATTACATAATATATTTTCAAGTTTTAATTCATATGTGAAATAAATCATTGCTCGAACAAGCGATCTCAATCGAGATTCTTTTGGCAGACTATTTTCTTCAATACAATACTTAAAATTCAACATCTGCGCTCTGTTATCCTTGAAAGGCCTTGAACACTGCATTTTTTTCTTTTGATACATTTGAAAATAAACTTTATTCTTTTTTTTTTTTTTAAATATAGGATATATGTACATAGGGAAGTTGCAGTTTTATTTTTTAAATATAGGATATATGTACATAGGACAGTACATATAGACAGTTTTCAATTCGTTTAATATTTAGTTTTAGTTATATTATTTTGCTGCTTAAATTATTTTTATTTATTCTACATAGAGTGTGAATGTGCTCACTGAACACTATTATAAATGTCCTTAATTGAGACTGATTTTAATAGTTCTCAATAAGCAAGTTTAAAAACAAAATAAAAACATGTAATAAGCCTTATATCTCCAAAAGTACAAGTACGATTAACTTTGAAATTAGAACACCTGCCTGAACCTCAGGTAATATCATGCCACAATAGCCGATTTTTTAAGTTGATTTTTCAAAGGAGCAAGGCTGAGTGTTAATAAAGAGCTTTCCTTATCACTTTTCATTAGTGGATAGGTTTGAATTTTTGATTTATTGATCTGTAGTTTGCCATTTCCTTGTTTAAAGCTATGGAGAATTTATATTGGCTTTTTTTTAATTATATAAAAAATATGTTAGCCCCAAAGTCTGAGAGACTTTTACTGGTACCAAATATGCTGTCGGAATTTCCCAACTTTTTCACGGATAATAAACTAATGGACTGTATAGAAAAAAATAAATTGGTAAAAGACTAAATTTGCTATAAATTAAACCCATTTCCAAAGATCCACTTTCTTAATAATTGTAAAAAAAGTTTTATAACAGTGTAGTGTCACTAAGTGTCCCTGAATATTATTGACATTTACGTCAGTAAATAACCAAAACCCGTTACCAGTTTAAGACAGTGTATTCCTCTCATAAAAATATTGAATTAAAACATTAATTCATTGAGTCGATTATTTACAAAGTTAACCCTAATCGATTTTTGTGAAAATCGAGATAAGATCGATTCCCATGTAAAAACACCGCATGAATCCGATGGTAATTTTTTTTTAAATAGGTATCTATTAGGATAGGTATCTGGATTGGGCCAGATATCTGAAACATAAGAGACATTTAGGTCATTATGGATGGTTTTATTTGTAACAAAGTAGGGAGTATTGAGGATTTTACGAAGTATTTTGGATTGTTAGGATTGGATACGAGAGGAATTCGATGGTTTAGTGGAGATCCATAGCTCAACTCCGTAAGTCCAAATAGGCCTTTATAGTCATGTATATGAGTCTTTTGTAATCAATTGGAAGTTTAGAGCGTTTGTCTAGTAAGTCTTGAAGTAATCGGAAACTTCGAGCGGTTTCTTGTCGTTTCAATCTGGTATGAACTTCAATATTAAAAAAAGTTTTTTTGAAAATAAGTTAATTTTCAAAACCGTCTTTTTTTCGAGGAATGAAATGAAACTCGTGTTTCTTATGTATTTAAAAAAAAAAAAGAATAATTGATCGAAATTTTTTTTTACAGTTTTCTTAAAATCAAAATTTAAAAAACTCCTAGATTTTTCGCGGTACCTTTAGACGTTTTTTATGAATTTTATTATATAATTTGATTATATTATAGAATCAAGGGAAAAATACGGACCAGACAACAGCAAGTGTAATTAATTATATATGATCTACGATTTTTCTTGCCTTTTAGGCTACATGGTTTTTTTCTCGAGTCGGGGGAGAGGGTGGAGGAATTATGCCGAGTTAAAAGTCCCACCTGGCACCGAGATTTGAACTCCTAATTATTTATTTATCTTCAAAAGTCGGTTATCATATTTCCGGGCAACACAAGGTGCTATGCACACCGTTTGCCCGCCTTTACTTTTGCTTGAACTGTTTTTAAGAATAGGATAATAATAATATTTCTTTAAAGGTCTACCTTTTGATTGATCTACCTTGAGGAGAATGGGCAAGCCTAATATACTTTTATGTTTCCTGAAAATTTGTAGATGATGATTAGGGTTCACTTTGGAAATAAACGACTCATATGATAGAATACCGTTTTTCACATCTTGATCAATCTTTTACGTCAAGGATGTTTCTAATACAATCTAAAAATCCACAAACTCACTCTTCTCCAAAGGCTGAGAAAGAGAACGTTGCTAATTACTTGTCAGAGATATGTTAATTAACTCGACAAATTTATGCGAATCTCTGGAGTTCCATCTTCCTGGGATCTAGCTTTCAACCTCTCTAACCCTGAATTAGGTTTTAAGCGTGTTACGGCTTGCCTTTTTACATACAGTTAATAGAACTATTGTTGAGTAATAACTAACCAACCCCTGTGAATAACACCTATGGTGCATTAGTTAATTACCAAATTCTTTTAATATGTAAAATCATAAAAATAAAAAAAAGTCCAATAAGGTCCATCTCCACTAATGACTGTTCGCTTTCTTTCTTGTTTTGATATGAATTTAATAACCTTTCAGATGATTATGTATATCATCTACCCTAGAATTGTATACTTTTAGAATTATGTGCAAATTAATTTTTTTCCCCCTACTTTTCAAGGGATTATGCATATTTTCCGGCATTAGCGGAGAAGGGAATATCCAAAATGATGTATCAACCATCGGTTTTTATGAAATATGCCATACCGACAAACACAAACGAAATACCAAAAAAAAAACCTCTGAGATTAAAATATTTATTTATTAGTAGAAAAAGGTCTTTTCAGTCTCGATAAATGATAACTTTATTTCAAATTTTCGTCTCTTCAGGCATCATCAGTGATAGTATGATTTTACATGTAATTCAAAATTTTCATTCGCTTTTAAGCAGTGCACCCACATGCACACTTAGTCAAAGAACAAAACCGGATCAAATTATGAGTTATGAGAATTATCCTTGAGCTGTGACTTTTATCCGAATTTTAAAAAAATCCAGCTTGATAATCTATGAGATTTATTTTTTAATTTTTTTTAAGTTTTTAGGATTTATTTATCATAAAACGTAAAAAAAATAATTTTTAGGGGGTTATGATTTTTTTCTAGGTCAAAAAAAAAGGCTCATTATTGAAAATACTAAAAACAATAATCGTACTCATACAGACCTGAAATTTCTTATTTTATTTTATAAATTACATTCAAGTAAATACATTTTTTTTTCAGTTTGGGAAAACAATGGAGGTAGTTATGCTGTAACCGCCCGAAGCTGTGGGATTTAGGTTGGGATCCCTTACTCTAGGTCTTTCTCCTTTAATTCAATCCACCAATACAAGTATGTCTTCGATTGATTTTCTATCCTTTCTCTTTCCTTGTAATGTCCAGTACATTTTCTGTTCGTTAAAGCTATTCCCACCCAACGCTTTCGCATCTAGTTTTGTAGCCTTCATTTTTTCCCATTCTCTATCTCCATTATTTTATTTCATTATCATTAACTGAAGAAAATTCCAATTTTTTTGACACAGCTTCTTCAATTATATCTGTCTTCTGCTCCTATCTCTTAAACGCTTTCTCTCTTTGATCTCTCTAATGTCAATAAAGGCTGCGAATTCGTTCGATTCTTCATCTTGACTTTTTTTTGTTCTTTCTTTGACAGTCATCAAATGACTGTTTATTAACGCTCTCAAGAGAGTCTTTTTTAATTCTACAGGAAATCCATTTTCCACTCCTTGGTTTTCTTATAGAAATACTGACAGTATTAGATTGATTAATTCAGCAATCATCCTCTCATTTTACTTGTTCTCAATTCAATAAATCATTTTATTACCACTTTTTGTTGATTCTAATTTAGTTTTCAATTGATCGATTTTATCAGTATTCAATTTGCATAATCGGATGTTATTTAAAAAAATCGAACATTAAAAAAGCAAAATCAGATGGAATTTACAAAGTTTTAAAAATTGCATTTATCAATTACTGATATCTCTGAAGAGATAATCCATGAGGCTGAATGAATTACAAAAGGCTTATGGAAATTCAGAGGTTTAAAAATAAAGTTAAGCTAAATCGACTTGTAAACCGAGTTTGGGAGAACATCTGTCCGAAAGCATTCGTCAATGATCCGCTGATAACAATGCCCAACAAAAAAATTGTTTTGCGTGTATCCCCAATGAAAACTGTTTCTCTTGACTAATTTTGGTTTGAAAAACTCGAATTTTCTCTCAGAATTCTTATATTAGTTTCTGTAGATAAGTACACCCATTGTCGAATACATCGCTGTTGTACAGTTTATTTAGAACCTTTCGTCTTTGCTTGACGATTGTACTGATGTTCTGGCAAATTCCTCACAACGTTCCAACAATAGTCTGCGAGCATTGGAGTATCCCACCGACCTTGATATCTTTATTCCATCGACGATATATCTTGGTGAAATCACTCACCATGTTCGTCTCTTACAAATCAACAATTTTTTGGAAAGAAGTCCAAATGAGAGTGAAGAAAGTGAATCTGAAGTGTCATGTTACAACCGAGATCTCTGTACTTCTCAAGGAGGGTTTGGACTGAGACAGCATAAGTATCCTCTCTTTTGTTGCCCAAGAAACCATTAACTAAAGCTGTAAATGCTTCCCACGCTGCTCTTTTTTACCCTGAAAAATATAAAAAACTCCCCGTTATTAAGAAGCTCACGGATTTGTGGACCAACAAATACACCCTCTTTAACCTTAGCTTCACTAAAGCGAAGGAATTTTCCTCTCAAGTACTTGAATGCCTCATTGATCCATTCCTTTGACAACATTTTTCTTGAGCCCTAATATTATATGTAGTGAAGGCAAAATGATTTTTTCAGGGCCCACAAGAGGGTTGTAGAGAAGATATTTTAGCAAGGGGTCAGGACTTCTCTTTGAGGTCATTCTTTCTTGATGCAATGAGATGCTCTGTCCCGACTGTCTCACTAACATAAGAAACAACAGTACTCAGTATATCCTTTTGCATGCCTAGAACAATTGCCACCACTTTCAGGTCTTCACAGATTTGCTATTGGCAGTAATAGTATTTGATGGATTATAGAAGGGTTCCCATGTTTTGGTTAGTTATCTTCATGTGGGCGTCATGGCCTGACTGATAGATAGAAGTTTAATGAAGTAAATTGTCATTGTGCAACAGAACTGCCTTGAGGGATAGCTTTGATGAATCTATGAATACCCTGATGGGTTGTGATTGAGATTCAATGCTGTCACTAGACCTGGGATATCACAACAGGCAACAAGGTTCACATACTTTTTGAAAAAGGGGATCAAGTCATTCTGACAATTTCTGTACATTGTAATCTTTACACCAGGTTTTAAGAAGTTCCATTGCTTTAATCTTGAACTCAAAAGTTCTGCTATCTCTTTGGCCAGATCTAGGCAGACGAATCAAGTCACTGAGTTCAGCTTAAGTAAACAAGTGGGGTTTTCGTTCTTCTAGTTCGAAAGAAAAATCAGCATTGTCTGATGTGGTTCCTCCTAGGGGAAGATTTCCTCTTCGTAACCCTTGTCTTCATTCAAATCATAGTGTTCAGAAGGCCTTGGAACAGGCTATTTGTCTCCGTGTGGTATTCGCCATTTAGCAGAAAGAATGTTAGGGTGCTTCACTTCAGATTTCTTTTTTCGAGACATTTCATGATGAAGAGGAGGGGTCATGCAAAAGTAGCAGTTGTCAGTGTGATTAGTAAGCTCCCTCTACATCATGGGAACAGCAAAACGCATTGAACGAACTTTCATGTTCAAACATTCTCAGAAGATTAGGCTACATGTGATGCAGCAGATGTGCGGGCCCACGGTTTATCTTGGTCATCAACCTTCAACCCAAAATACTTGTGGTATGCTGTCTTGATCATCTGGGTGTCAGGACGTCTTTGATTTGCAAAGGTTACATCCCCACAAATGCAACAAAAGTTCTCAGGAACATTCACACACTTCCTGAACATTGTAACTTCACTAAAACTACTGGGTTATCTCAACAAAATCGTTGAAAAAATGCCCAAAGCAAGAAAAATCATGTCAAGAGTAACTTGAAATGTAAACACTCCTTACAACTCTCAGAAAAATGGTTCTGTCACAGCTAGTCGTTTCCCTCGATTCTGAGACAGAAATCAATCCTACTAACTCAGGAGCAGGGAATTTCTCCATATTACACAAAAAGTAACTATATCTTTGAGACTAGAAATAACTGATGATTTTTATGTGGAAATGTGAATTTCTCACACCAAAATGCATAACTTAACATGTTTTAAAGTGAGATAAAATATCAATGTAGGGCAGTGTAATCGTCAGTTTACGTAGCAGTCTATGTCATCGGTAAACATAATATAAAGTTAAAAAGCCTGTATTAATCCTTGTTAGTATTCCTGCCAAGACTGGTCAGATTGAAAAAAACCGCTGTCGGATTGAGGTAAATCTGTCGAAGAGGAAAGATTCAAAGAATGGACTGGCAATAATGTATTCAGTAAATGTTGTTTAATGTGATGTAAATTTTAATAGTGAACTTGGTTCTGCGGATGAGATTAAACTCCAAAATGTTAAGAATAAATAAATTATATGAACATGAATGGAAGGTTTTTGTAATTAAACATACCTAAAATCTTTGCATCCTGCTTAAATAATTAGAATACATAATTAGATATTTTTATAAATGGTTTTATACATGCTTATAGTTTTTGTACCAAGGATACAATTTATAACCTCGTTTAAGATTCCTTCCTTGCTAAGACGGATTTTTCCTCTCCTTTTACGGAACCATCCTTCAATACGAAATTCCTCTAAAACCTAAACTGTATTGTTTGCCCGAAGAATAGGAGATGGTGTCACTTGTCCCTATTGTTTGTTTTATTCTAGTACATAACTGCCCCCGTCTTTTGTTTCATCTCCCGAGTTGTAATTCAGCGCCCCGATGCTTCCCCTTTATTTCTGGTCTAAAGCTTCTTTGTTCTGAGTTCCCCCATACTTTTCATAGTGACCGCTTTTCGGCTCATTTCAGGTGTAAGTAGAAGATCGACCCGAACTTTTCCCCTCACTCAAAGGCTCCAACAATAGCGTATTTCAGCTTGCGGTTTTTAGTTGTATTTTAAGTTTCCTTGTTTTTGACTGGAAAAATAATGTAATGGAGCAAACTTATTTTCCAAGCGTCCTATAGGTATTCTGAACAGGACCATGTTCTTATTGAAAGTTCGTAATATCAGTTTTTCGATACAATTTTCTCGAAGTAATTGGTCCAACTTTTTCTGCGAACATTGTACTTTAAATATTAAAGTGAACCTTTAAGCACACACTTTTATTTAGCGTCGAAATGAATTAAAAATTTGTAAATTCGAAATTAAAAATTTTTCTAAATCCATTTCGCTGAAGAAATAATAACCTTTTATAATATAAAAAATCTGATACGGTGTGCGCATCACACAACTTCTCTTCTTAGTTGTGTATGCAGAAATAAGTATTTTCAGACAAATGGGAAGTGAAAATGAAAATTATGGACGCTATATTTATTTGTATTTCATTGAAGGTATTTATCTTTGCTAAGTACCCTTATATATAAAAATTTTAATATTTATATCGCTGTAATTTAAACTATTAAATATTAAATAATACCAACGATAACATTTATGAAAACCGCATATATAAGGTCTGTGTACATAATATTGTCGGAGTTCTTATTATATTAAGCTCTTCTTACGTATGGAAGCCTGTTTTAATCTTCCGTGTGAGCACGGTTCGTATTCCTTTGGTTCATCCATTGCAACTATTCTCCATTACGATCTCTTATATATCCTTTAGTTAATTATAAAATTCTTTCATATTTTATTTTTAACTATTTTTTATGTTAGAGATCAATGTGAACTGGTTAATTGTTTCAAATAAAAAAAAATAAAGGAACTTTATAGGAAGCTAATATTCAAAATTATTTCAAATTTAAGTCCTGTTAGAGAACATCAATGAGAACAAAACCTGCATTTTATTAAAAATTCTTAATTTTATAATGATTTAATGAATTCGATCTAAAGCCGTTTCCGATAAAATCGTAAAAATTTGTTAAATCGATTATATAAAGTGTCAATTTCGGTTAGCCAATTTTGACGAAAATTAGTTCCAGGCTTATAAAAACTTCAAATACGCAATTCGTTTTGTAAGAATTATCATTTTTGAGCTAGGATGTTCATATACATACAAACACGTAGACTATTTTGTGAGACTTGGTTATTTGGATTCAGGGGACCTCGAAACGTGTATTTCCTTTGAAAACTCAGATTCGAAAATTTTCACGATCGCAATACTTACCCCCAATACTACATATATAAGTAAGTGAAAGTAAATACACTAGTTAGTTGTGGCGATTCAAAATTTAATGCACTACATATATACATAGATAGATACAAAGCAAGGTTGTTGCTTTATAGCATTAGCATCCAATAGTTTAGTTATTTTCAAGTTTTCTATATAAATATACCAATCCTTCAAAATGTGATGTGTGAACAAATAAACTTTTTATTATTCTCTCTTTTCATGTTCTAAAAAGAGATTTCCTCTATATTTAAAAAAAAAAAAAAATCACTGTATTTTATTTTTATTTTTGTATAATAACTGTAATTCTGAAAAATAAAAAAATTATCCTTGTAAAATTAACTTACTGGTATAATTTGCTATATGTCCTAAATATAAATTTAAGTAGGTACATGATATAATTGTTTACATTATACCCCAAGGATTCGATGAGGGGCTTTCGGACAGAAGTCTCCTTTTTTTTCATTGATCCACATTATGTACATTATGTAAGCAATTACAGGATACTCTATTTTTAAATTACAACGAATGTGCTCCAGCGACTAAATGTATGTAAAAAAAATTGTTAAAATAAAATAAAAATGTTATCTTTAAAACCATCATTGCTCCTGTAATTATCATATCATTAATCATTTGCTCCAAAATCAATTCTGAATCTAATTAAAATCACAGATGTAGGAATTGTTAAACTGAAAGTTGAAAAATATTAGAAAACATCTTATCTAGTTCTGCACAAAATGTTTTAAGTAAACATCAAATATATCGATCACTAAAGGTATACCAAAACCCGAAAGAGAATCAATTCATAATTATATGTAAAAGATGTAGAAAAATTTTAATGTTTTTACTCCATAACTTCGAGTACGGTATCTGCGAGTTTGACCATTTTCCTTGGGCTCTGATTGCAATAATTTTAAAATTTGAAAATATCAACATCATTTAAATTTCAATTTTATTAATTAATCACGATTTCCATTTTTAATGGAAAATAAGGAAATTCCCGGCACTTTTGTATCCAGTTGTCGTTAGCAACGTTGAATTTTACTGTAAATTATTTTTTAAAAAGTGTAAGTGACATAAAAAAATCATAAATTTTTTTCATAAATATTTATATTTAACTGATCAATCGGAATTTCCACAGTCAATTGCATTGAAAAACAAAGCAGTTCTTTCAAGCAAGGTTTTTTCATTTTTTTGAATTGGTATAGTTATAAAAAAAAAAGTTGAAGAAAATAGTTCAATATAGTTAAGTTGGCCAATCTCGGATAGAGTAGAGCAATGATAATATTGAAGCTTTTTCATTTGATCCTTGAATAAGGGCAGAAAACTTTCTTTGCCAAGTTTTTTGGCCCAAGCACCGGACTTGAGTGTTTTTAGAGCCATGTTTATAGCTTCTTTTTTATTCATTTTCTTTTTTTTTTTTTTTAGTGAAGTTTGGCATAATGCTTTGAAGCCATCTTGTAGCCATTAAAAAATCGTTAGCTTTCAATTAAAACCCTCATTATCTCTGTATGGCGTTATAAACCATTTTTTTTCCCTCGAACTTCATAAATGTTTTTCCATTGAAATTTTCATAACGCAAATATTCCTTCAACTCATTGTTCGATTTTCGAACTCTTGGTGAAGTTTTCGTATCATAGTCTTGATATTTTATCTTGCAAAAATTGTTCTTCAACTTTTTACTTTTCGGCGGTTGGATGCCCTCAATAGACGATACCTATTAAATACGTATAAACTGGAAGCCTATGAAGAAGCTATATCTGTATCAGGTAGAATATAGGTCAATATAATAATGGATGGAGTTGAGCAGTGTTGTTGACGTCTTGACCAAACAAGGACATAGCTAGGCTTTATTCAACAGTTTAGTTGATGCTTTTATGTTTTGAAAAAATATTATTAATCCAGTCGAATATAAAATCGTTGATAATTTTTAAAATTGATAAAAATTAATAAAAAAATCTAAATAACCTGGTTCTCTTCAGGGACGAATTAAACTTCAATGTACGTTTTAGAACAAGAAAGTTAATTAGGATTCAGTTTTAAGAGAAAAAATGGTGTATGATTCGGGAGAAAAGTTATGGGTCTTTTTACTTCGCTACCTCAAATCACTTTTCAATAAAAAAAAAATTACATTGATTTAAATTGTTTATAACTGTTACCAATTGGGTTGTTTATTGTGCACGTTCTGCCATGTTAAGATTATTAAAAAAAATAATTTTTGGCAGTTATCTTTTACATTCGAATTGAAGGAAACGTCAATTATTCCAAGAAGCAAGGATAGTGTTATAATAGAAAACATAAGAAACTATTGGCTTGCTTCATGTGTAATATATAAATTATTTTTGTTGTTCACCTTTTATTTTTTATATTAATTTCAAATAAATGTTTTCAATGTTGTCAGTTTTATTTGTTATTGGTGTAAAAACATTTCGCTAATGTTAGTGTAAAAGGTCATATGTAAAAAAATTCCAATTTTATTCTATTTGTGCTTAAGTTGACATTTTGTAGTCTGCTGTAAGTACTCTGCCACTATGAAAAATATACGAGAAAAAAATATGTAATTATACTAATAAATCATGAAGAAATGATCAGTTTTTATTTTATGTGAAATACTTAATTTTTACATATGACCGTTGCGCTATGTACTATGTTGCTTATTTATTTCTTTATTTAACAATGAGATTATAACTACATAAATATAGTTAGTAATTAATATTTAAACAGTGACAAAAAAATCAAATGTTTTTATTGAAAAGGGCTTTGCGGTAGCGAAGTAAAAAATACCCAAGGTTTTATTATGCCCAATAATGGTACTATAAAATAAATTTATTTTTAATTTTCACAGAAATAAAAAGGTGAAAAATGCTTTTTGACGAACTATTATTTTAGTGGCATAAGACACTATTTTACCGATATAAAAGTTCTAAGAGGCTCTGAAATTGGCAGCGATCATCTGCTGCTAATCGCCGATACCAAAATTCCACAGAAACGGCCAATTAAACAAAAGATCTACCAGGCAGTGGACATAAGAGCTCTAGACGACCCAGAAAAGAGAACCTCCTACATCGAGAAAATGGAAAGAAAATTAAGAACCATGAGCAGAGAGGGGGGTGTAGAACAACGGAGGTGCTGCTTAAAATCGTGTATCTTGGAAACTGCAAGGGAAGGTTGCGGCTTGCGCAAAATATCTAATTAACAAAAGCTCACAGAATGGTGCAATGAGGAAGTACAACGTTTTATTCAATCAAAGAAGTAAACGTGGAAAGCTTATCTTCAAGAGAAAACTAGACGAATACTAACAAGCCAGAAATCAATGCAAAATAGCATTCCGGGAAGCAAATAGAGAGTCATAGGAAAGATTCGGAAAAAGTCTCGATGAAGACCACCGGGAAAGTATTAAGAAGTTCTGGCATAATGTAAAGATATGAAGAGGATACATAAGTAAGCCAGCCCCCATCCCCATTGTTCATAAGCAATTACTTTGTTTTGTTTTGTTCTATGTGGTCCCTTGATGTCATCTTTGAAAGTTCCTCAAAATTTTAATTAAAGAAAAATATTGTTCCCACAGCCTCCAAAAGTTCCTTGCGACATGCCGCACACTTATCGGTACCCCTGGTTGGATTAAAGAGAGTTTTATACCTGTAACATCTAGAAATAAATGGATGAAGTGACAAAATCATGGAAAACGCAGTAGGAAGATTGAGATTTTCACAAGTGCAAGTTCAATTTTCGAATTTCAACTGACAAAGAAATGTTCGCCTCTGTAATAGCCGCATAACTTAGCCCATTAGATACAAAGAAAGGGAGAAAAATATCCTCCTGGTGATATCCATAAAAATTAAAAAAAACTGCACTTGCAAACACTCTTTTCACAGATGCTACAGACATTTCCATATCCAAGGCCATGATGTTCCATGTGTTAAAATGGAAGACTTGTAGACGATGGAAGAATTTTTTTCCTATTTACTATTCGCTGAATTATCTTTATGTATTATTTCTCAGAGGTGTTTTTTTGTTAGTACGCCATATCTTAGTCAATTCTTCATCAAATCCATTGATTCACTCTTCATTTTGAAGATCCTCTTCTTCTTCAGGTGGGTAAAATATTCATATTTCCCTTAAATTTCGGGGAAAACAGTTATGAAGGAAAAGAAACTTTATTTTCGAATAACTCAAAAAGTATACATTTTTTTATGATTAACCGAAATATTATTAAATTAGTTACAAAAAACATCATGTTATTCGGACCATTATTAGCTGAAATACAGGCTATTCGTAAACATTTTGATTTAAAACATAAAGGAAGTTTAGGTTTGGTTCGAATATAAATAACAAGTATAATAACTTTGACAAAATTATATTGATAGAAAATAATAGATCACGTCACATCAAGATTTTTAGATAACAATACATGTTAGGTTACACACTACTCAATATTTCTAGTCCACTACAGATGTTTTATGATATTTTTCCTTTTCTTGGTCTATTACAATTACCGAAAAAAATAGGAAATGATTCCTTTATCTTAAGATACGTTGGATTATTCTTGAATCTTTCTTTATTATTTTGTCATTGGTTCTCTGACCAATATTCTTTGCGAATTATTCGCAATGGTCAAATCGTAAGGTACTGTTGTTATTTATAAAAGTACATAGTATTCCTAAAAGTAGTTCAATTTTTTTTTTTTCGAATCCTCAACATCGGAAGGAAATGGAAGGAGTTCTGAAGAGACGAAGTAAGCCTTTGAGCCGGTGGTGCGGTCGGGAAGAAGAAGAAGAATGGCCCCCTTCCTGATGTCGTCTTCATCAGACAAAGACTAATGAAGGCATCAAGTTCCACGATAGAGCAATCCCTCCAAGTAGCAGCCATCGATAAGCTGCAACGAGCTATTGATATACGGATTAAGCCAAATCGAAAGCTTTTTGTTATCCTTTGGTGTTTCTTTTTTTTTCAATGTATTCTCTTTCGGTTATTTAATAAATCGAAAAATTTAATAGCACGAAATTATTTACAGTACTAATGAACCTCTGCATATCATGGGTTCACCTAAGAAGCTAGTTGTTGTTACATTCATTGCAGAATATAATAATTCTTTTTTTTTATGATTAGAGCCTACAAATAAACTAACATAGATATTAACTATACACAGACACAGATAAACGGCTAGTAAAAATTGTAAAACATATTGCAGGATATTCAAAACAATTCATATATCTTGGATAGGAAATTTCTTTAGGAAAAAATATAGCAAGGAACTGGATAGAAGGCTAAAAAGAGGACAGGATAAATACTAGTACTGAGATAAAATCTTTAAGGTTAATTTTACAACTGATCTAAAACACAATCCTATACGGCGCTGAAATATGGGCAAACGAAAAAGGAACAAGAGGAATCGGATATCTCGGAAATGGAACTTTTAAGAAGTATAATGGAAAATCAAACGGAGAGAAAAGCTCTCAAGATCTCTTTTCTTATACAAAAGTAAAACGTTTAAGTAAGGAAGCACGAACACTGAAAAAAAATTATTGTGTGGGCTCCAGTAGACTAAGTGAGAAGCAGAGGAAAACCATAAATGTGGTGGAGTGATGAAATTAGCCGAACTGGATGAAAGTGGTCAAGGACAAAGAATTTTGTTCAGAAATTGTAAAAACAAAACAAAAAAAAAACTGTAAAATTGTCTTATCTGAATATTGAATTTTATTTTTAAATTATTTTTGAAACTATCTTTGAAATTAATCACTACGTACAATAATAAAACAATAATTACTCTAAAAAATTAAAGAAAGCGTGTGTAACATAGGTGTAACATCACCGAGGTCGAATTTTCCTCTCGTTTTTTTATTTTGGAAGCTCGTGAAAATCAATTCAGTTGTTTCATTAATTCTAACCTAACTAAATCCTTTTTTTTTTTCTTTTGTTTGTTTCTTTTTTTTTTTTTTTTGTTTCTTTTCACATGTTTTATTCTTGATATGCCATTTTTTTACGAATATGATCCATTGTACTCATAGGTATTGTTCTGCTGAGAAACTAACTCTCCTTGCCTCATTTCAGTTCATTTGTTCTTTAGGGAGCCGATGGAGGTACCCAAAGGTAACGTGAAAAAAAAATGTAAACTTATCCATTTTTATATATGTAACTTTTTTCCATATCATATGTAACCCTTTCCAAATCAAATGTAACTTAAGGTGAATCTCAAATATTTCGCTGATAAATCTCAAATTAATTAATGCAGATTTAAGTCTTATTAAACACAAAAGATTTCCTAAAAGTGGGGTGTCTGTAGTATAGTGGATGGTGATAAAAAAAATCACGAATAATTTATGATTTTTTTAAAAACAGAGTTTAGCGTAGTTTAGCTGCTCAAAGCCCTCTTTAAATGGTTTCAAAATAAAAAACTTGATTTTCATTAGAAGTAAATTTTGTCTAAAAAAAAAAAACACTGAAGCAATTGTTTCTTACATAAATTAAATATTTCTTTAGTTATCGCTTCCTATAGAACAAAAAATACGACTTAATTTAAAAAAAAACATAATACTTTTATTTCATACTTTTTTGCTGAAAATTGGCCCATTGTTTTTTTCATTTTTTGAGGTGTGCTATCACTCATATACAAATTTCCCTCTACTTACTACCTAGTATTTATACATATCTCCATTTATAAAAGTTTAAGAACATAACAATGAATGTCTCAATAGTACGCATTCAAATTCTACGCGTCCTGAAACGTGAAACCTCAAATTTTGAGAGGGGGTTAAGTTTTTGAATTTTTTGGTCGATCACAATGGTTGATTATTGAAAAGAATAAACCAAAATTGGTAAGCAATAGCTCAAGATGCTAGTGAAGTCGGCAAAATCAGAAAAAATAAAAAACACACACGGATTAACATTTATACATATTAGTCGTTTCCATTTCTTAAATAAACCCTTATTCCTCATCGATATAATAACAAAACATATTTTAAAAAATATGAGAGGTAGATTTATGTTTTTAGCAAGAAATTGATTTTCATCCAAAATTTTGATACTCTTTTCGAAATTCTGTTTATAGTCCACGTTTCTTACACCGAGCTAGGAAGTATCAATTGTAAATGTTTTCGAAAATTTAAAATTTAATCAACTACATTCAAGTGGACCATTGGTAATCCTATTATTTTTTTTCTTATCCCCAGTTTACACTAAGTTTAATTAATGTGATTTGTTACCGTTTTTAATGTTTTTTTCTGTAACTGTGTTGCATTCTAAGGCTTCTAATTGGGCTGACCCATTTTTTGTGTTTCTTATTATCCTACTGCTAACTTACGGCCTAACTTATTGGATAACTTATTATTACTTACATTATAAGAGATGGAGGAGATATTGAGCTAAGTAGCCAACGAACTGGAGCTAGTGCTGATGTTAAGATATTTTTCAACATTTTTTCAAAGATGTTGAACGAGTCATTCTTTTTAATTTACCATTTTGGAAACGTTGGAGGTGCCTCAGTGTATCTTCAGTAAGATGAGTGAATAGTGAGTGGTGAGCGGTACATCAAATCCGGTCGTAAAATACTTTTATATATTAGCAATTTAAGTCGTAGTGAGAGCGCCTGGGAAGTTAAAAGATGACGGAGTCTGTAAGTTTAGACTTTACCTTATTGTAAATGTGGGCCGACAGTTTCATGTGTCCAGCTTAAAGCAGCAGTGGATCATTCAGCTCAATACGATAGACGGACGATGGACTGAGTTGATGAGTGAATTGAGTTTTCAATTTTAAAAATTTTTGGTAATCCGCTTCTCTTTCCTTTTTGAAAAGAGAATACGATGCAATCTGTTTTTGATCTATTTACTTATATATTTAAGAATTCAAACTTCTGTACAGTTGTTTGGCATATCGATTAGGCTTGAACTAGTGCTTTGGTTACACTTGTACTGTAAACGGCTATACAGTGCGGCGATTGTAGCAAGTTAAGAGTTATGACCTATTATGTTCACCGCGTGAATAGAAAACAGTTTTTTCTATTTACGGACTAGCTATTATAAAATTTAATTTCAGTTTTACATATCGAGTATTGGCTTTAACATACAAATCATACTTGGGATTTTTTAAATTTTATATATTATAACTCAGGTTTGTATATATATTCAATAAACACTTTTTGTAAAAAGGATAATCGGGTTTACAATCCACTGGTTAGAGTGGTTCAGTCTTAACCATTGTTGAGGTCGTGAGCTGATACTCAACACATTTATTGAATAATCGTAAATCGAAAATCCAAGTAGACCTAGAGCGGTCAATGCCGAAAGGAAGAGAACCGAATAAATATATGGTCATCGATGACCCGCATTACATTAAGGGCGATCAATAGAGTAAGCCGGCTACGTCCAAACAACTGATTAACTAGACTTTATCTGAATCCCGCTCAAATGAATCATCAAAAAAATTTTTTTTCAAGAATGGCAAAGAGATCATTTTTTCAACATCGCTGCAGTCTCAAATTGTACAATGATTGTTCCCAGAAGAAAACCGAGCTCGTGATTAAAAAAAAAATAATAGACGTTAGGAGGTTCAACCGCAAGATTTTCTTTGAAGGTCAGACATCAACCATAACCATAGGAGTTTGGTATGTCATCGAAGTTACAACTAATCCAACTCTTTGATTTAATTCTGAAATTTAGTTGGAAAAAAAGTAGGGTAATGAAAAGTTTTGGTTTATTAGTCACTAGCAATAAATTCAAATGTAAGAGACGAGAAATAGGAAACGAGAATCGCTGGGAAAAACCAGAGTCGGGCGGAAATTTTCAATTAAAAAAAAAAACACGCTCTCAAGGTTTCATTTATTTTTTTTTCTTATTGCTCAATAATTAACTAACATTGAATTTGTAGATCCGTTTGAGTATTCTAGCTATATATGAATAAATATAATGATTACATTAGTGGCTAAGTCCATCAAGCTATAATTTATTTTAAACCTGATACTTGGGCATCTCGTCGGAGAAAACTTTAGCATTAACTTCAGATCTTGTTTAAAACACAAAAAAAAGTTTTTCACCAAACATCGAAATTATAAACTTAATTACTATAAAATTAAAATATCTTGATAATTATTTCTTTTTTTTTTTTTTTTTTTATAGTCGCAGACGTCAAATTTTAATAGCTAAAAGTTATGGAGCTTTATTAAAAGTTATTCATTGACTCCTCTGAACAAATCCAAAAATGTGAAATGGTGTTCTTTACCTAAGCGGTTCATATATAGAGAGTAGTGTTGCCCAAAATCGGTCTTGGTCTTGCAAAATGCCAACACCAACACCGCCTTTCTGTTGCAAGACCAAGACCAAGACTGGTAAAAAAAATAGATTTTAAAAATAAAAATTGACGCAAAATAGTTACTTGACAATTTGACTTACTATATGTAAAGAATTAGTGTAACCAATATACTTTTACAACTCTTAACTGTTCTATTTTTTCATTCAGACTTAGTTAGTTTTCTCCTATCTAAAAAATTACAGTAATATCTAATAATAAGCCAAGAGGTAACTGGAGGACTGTTGCGAGACTTTTGCGCAAGACCAAGACTAACTTTGCAAGACCAAGAATCGTCTCGGTCTCGTATTTGGGCAACACTAATAAAGAGTGTCCCGTAAGCAGAGGTAAATTTTTATAGAGTGATAGTAGACCTCATGGGTTACAAAAAACTTTATATAAATATTAGGCCAATTTTCATTAGAATAGTAGAAAATCCAAGTTTTGTGGTTTTTGTTGAATATGAAGTGATACCTGAGGTAATATTCAATTTAATTAAATAACAATTGTTTCACTATAAACTAAACAAAATTTACTCCAAACGAAAATAGAGTTTACTATTGTTAAATCCATTCAAAGGGAACTTTTGAGAGGCTAAATTTAGCTAAATTCTGTTTTTTTTTTAATCAAAAATCATTTCTGATTTTTATTATCACCCTTTAACTATGCTACATTTAGCCCACATTTAAAAAAAAAACTTCCTCATTTAATAAGCTTTAAGTACATATTGATTAAGTTGAGGTTTATTAGCGAAAAATTTGAGATTCACCTCAAGTTGTGTAAAGAAATTATGTAATATCCTATCCAGTCACTTTAAAGTATCTGTGTTTTCAGCAAAAATTACTACAATTAACTGTTACGAAGCTTTTATTTCTTGTTTTTCCGTTATATGAGATGTATTGTAATAAACATAAATAAATAAACACAAATTTTCTTTTGTTCATTATTCATAAAATTGGTGTCTTGAGGTTTTATTTGCTATACAAATTAGGCCATTATTCACAAACATCTTATTTAATAACTATTTTATTACGACGTTTCGGCCATCACCAGGGCCATTTTCAAGTCTAAATGAGTCCTCCATTAGATATTCATTATTAATGTCGTATTAATTTGTTCAGTGAAAAATTAAATTGTCCTGCTATTTAAGAGTTTCCCCTACGTCATTTCTGGAGGGACTGTCAGTTTAATTTTTCACTGAACAAATTAATACGACATTAATAATGAATATCTAATGGAGGACTCATTTAGACTTGAAAATGGCTCTAGTGATGGTCGAGAAGTCGTAATAAAATAACTAATAAATAAAATTTTGGTGAATAATGGCCTAATTTATATAACAAATTTTATTTATAAATATGAAAATTTTTGAAATAATGATGTTTTAAATATTTTTTACGTAAAGTGGTTGTGACAGTGTGTTTTTCTTCCAGATCTCAATTCAGAGGAATTTTATCAGTGACAAACCTCTGGTTTCTTACTAAACTTTACAATTAAAATAAAGAAACCTACTGATTGCTTTAATTATTTTAATACAAACATAAATAATAGGATTAGAAAAATTAAGTTTGTCACTTATAAATACACATCAATATCATTGACAGAAATGTGGCAGAAAGAACAATTTCATAACCACCATGTAAGAAAAATATTTGAAAAATCGTAATTTTTAATTTGTTTGTATTTATAAATAAAATGTGTTTTTTTGGTAATTATGTTTATTACAATAAATCTCATATAACGGAAAAACAATAAATAAAAGCTTTGTAACAGTTAATTGTAGTAATTTTTTTTTCTAGGCGACTTGATAGAAAATCACATCATTTCTTTACACAACTTGATGCGAATCTCAAAAGTTTTCTTTATAAGTCTCAAATTAATTAATAAGTACTTAAAGCTTAAACGAGGAAGTTTTTCTAAAAGTGGAATAAATGTAGTACAGTTGAGATCTGATAAAAAAACCAACAAATAATTTATGACTTTTTTATAAACGGAACTTTATAAACTTTATAAACGAAGCTGTTTAGCCACTCAATAGTCCTCTTTAAATAGTTTAAACAATGATAAAGTCTACTTTCGTTTAAAGTAAATTTTGTCTAGTTTACTATGCAGCAATGTTTAGTTACTTAAATCAAATATTTTTTAAGTTATCGCTTCATATTCAACAAAAAATGTGACTCGCTTAAATAAGCACAAATCTTAAATTTTCTACTTTTCTGCTGGAAAATGGGCGATTGTTTATATGATTTTGTTTTTCGTGGATTATCTAATTTTATGTCTACTATCAATCTTATAAATGTTCCCCACTACTTACAGAACACCCTGTATATACATAATTTTTTATATGATGCATGTACGTACAATATGTTGTTATAATTTACAGAATACTATAGAATACATACTGCTTTACTGACCGAAAAATCTACAGTAATAAAAATATTCAAATTCAAATGAGAACAACCTACATCCCTTAAATAGGGCATGACCTATCTATTGATTCGATATCTACCAGTACAAAGAGATCATCTTTATTCTTCAGTTTAAATTTTAATCACATTGCTATTCAACTATCCCCGCTGGACTGGATGAACTCGACTACAGACAATAACCGTTTGAAAAAAATATTCTGACTCACATGGTTTTGAGAACATAAATCCGGTGAATGTTATAATTATCTTCATGATTAGACAAATTGATCTATTCACAAAACATAAAATTAAAATAATTTTTTAAAAAACTAGCATTGTAAAATATTGAAAAATAGAATAGAAATAATGGCAGTAGAATAATAATTGTAGTAAACACAACAATACAGAATAATTTAATTAATATCCGAATGTATTTAATAAATCCATTTATTTTATAAATACATTGTTCATTATTGATCAAGGGTTCACTTATTTCTTAAATGAGGGTGCCCTTCAAAGATATTTCGGCTCCTCCGTTTTCCGGTATTCTGGAATGACTGGAAACCCAGAAGAAATTTATTTTTCTAGAATGATCTTGGTATCGCGGATTTCCTAAACAATAGCCTTATCTGAAAAAGATTGAAAATAATTAATAGGGCAATCAATGAGTCAGAGCATATCATTATTGAGTGTTCTATTGATAACGAGGCTTTTAAAATCGCCGTCGATTAAGCTGCAAAAATACACCAACGGCAACTTGTACTTAGATATTCTATCACCGTTCAACACAGCACATGACGTAGAATCATTTATTTCGATCCATCTGCATACGTAACTTTGTTATGCTGGCACAGATGGGTTCACGGAGGAAAGTGTGGGATATTTCTCGTAGCAAACATATTTTTCCATCAGGTTTATTACTAATAAGATTGCCTTTGATTGACCAATAATATACCGGTTTCGACTTGTATACAACTAGTTTCAAAATTAAATTTTTGTATACTACAGTTTAATTCCATTGATCTTGCTGAAAATTGTTATTATCCCAAAGCTACTATTGTCAGATCATTAAATTTCATTCAGAAAGTACCTAACAATGCCTTTTATTTATTATTATTATTTTCCTATTTTTTTCGCCTCTGCAGATTAACTAATTGGGATGGGATACAAATCCATAGAACTTGTACAGTCTAGGAGAACTGATTGTTTATTCTTGGAGACATGCACATACACATAGCAAATGGAGACAACCATACATGCATTCCAACGTTGGGTTAGGTGTCAGCCCATTTGTGAATATCATAAGTGGCATGGTTGTAACAATTTCCAAATTATATAATTCCTTTAATTCGATTGATCCTTTATGTTTCTCATCTAGAGGAAAGCTTATATTATTGTCATTGGATAACCTGACATCTATAAGGTTTACTCTTTTTTTTTATTTTGTTATTATTATTTAGATTTTTTCTTTATTTTGCTTTTATATGAAAGTATAAGGAGAGCAAAAAATGATGAATGGGAAATAATGTGTGGGAATATTAATGCACAACTGGTATATAGGAAATCCAAAGAAGCATGGAATGTCCTAAAAACATTAAAGAAACAGACAACCCCTAAGACCCATACAATTAATAGGTATTCGGGAATGGCAGGAATACTTTAAAAAACTGTTAAAGGAAGACCGGAAGGATTTCAAAGAGGGAACTGTACACCATTACAAAGACATAACATGGCAAATATCCACCAAAGATTTAATAGAAGCATTTAAAGCTGGTAAGAATGAAAAAGCTCCGGGACCTGATGGAATACCTATAGAACTCTTGAAACATGATGGTGAAAAATTGGCAATAATTCTCACAGAATTAATGAACAAGGTTTTGGCTGGAAATGATCTGCCCAATGAAATGAAATTAGGGTATCTATGTCCCATATATAAAAAAAGTAATAAAAAAATTACGCATGAACTATAGAGGTATTTGTGTCCTTAGCCCTTTTATGAAATTCCTAGGAAGAATTGTCAGAAGTAGGTTAGGTCAAGGATAACCACAGCAGTGGAAATGTCCTTAATAAAAAAATAATAGTAATATTTTTATTTGTTGTTATGTTTCTACACTATCTTTTTTTTTTCTTTTTTTTTTGGCATTGCACAACTTTTAGATCTTCTTCGCCATAACAAGGCTAACCCATCTCAGCCTATCTTGGACTATTTCTTTCCAGTTGTCTGCATGCAGCTCTATTGCATACTAGTTGATTCGATCTATCCACCTGCTTTTTGGCAGGTGTACAGGCTTCCAGATGGATAGCTCCAATCCATCTTAATCTCCATACTTTCATATCATGAGATATTGATTGACCAGTTTCTGTAAGCAGCACGCTATTGATCTTTCTTCCCATATGTTTAGACTATCTGATTTTCCGAGGCTTCATTTTGGTTTCATAATAAAATGTTTTTTATGGGATAGAGTTATTAGTCATTTTTCCAATCCCAACTTGGGGGACCACGAGCTAAGACTAGTGTTTTAAAAACAAGCCTGGAGCATTAAAGAATCGGCTCTAGAGCCTTTGGATCTCGAACTTTCAAGGCCTTAAATTATTATAGCTTTGTACATTGTCGTAAAAAAATATATATATTTTTTTCTGTTGGTATTAACAATGTAAATATAGTTCAGAAATATAATGCGAATATATTATTTTTCTTCTGGTAGTAACAATGTGAATATATTTCCGAAATATAATGTGAATAAAAAGATTTAAAAAAAAAAAAAACAGATAAGACTCGAACCTCGATTAGAAACTCTAACGCGAAGTCCTTTGGACTCCAGTCTTGGCTGAGTCGAGAAAGCTTGAGCCTTTTGGGTTCAAACCTTATTTTCTAATCGATCTCTTTTACAACACTACAAAGGTGTAATACTTCTAACAAACATCATGTAGAACAGTTTACTCTATTATAAAAATTATTACACAATTTTAAAGTCTATTAATAAACATTTGGGAGAAAACAATAATGTTACAACAGTAATGTTCGATCCACGACTCGAGCCTTTTTTACCGCCAAGCTTAACTTGAGTCTTGGCCGAGCCTTATAGGCTCAAGCCTTATAGCCTTCTGACCGAGATCTTTTACAACACTGTGTAAGACACAGAGGTCGCTCAACTCCCTCTGGATCTCTGAGTGAGGACGTTACTGTCCCCATGCGGGAATCGAATCCGCGCCGTAGTTGTTTAAATAATCGGGTAGAGCCTTATTAAATTAAGTTTTGAATTTATTATTTATTATTAATTATTATTATTATTAATCTTTTTGTTCCCGCGAACGGTATTTGAACTCAAGACTAAATAAAAATCGAAGCAAAACGCCTCTACACGTTGAGTGTATTTTTGAATCTCTCTTCTTCTGTTTATTAAGGACTAAGAATGAATTAATCTTGTGAATATAGCAACAAATTACGCACGATGTGGGATTCACGTATTCCCATATATCGTGAATGGAGGTTCATCCAATCTTTCAATACGAATCCACCAAAATGTCTGGTTTCATCACGGAAGACGCGTTCGGTGTTGTTCCCCTCCCAGTAAAAAAGTATTCCAAATTGCCCTATAGAGAAAAAAAAACGGGACGCTATCACCATGGAAGGGGCCCCAACAGTTTATTTCATCAATTCTAAACAGAGTTAGGGGCCTTTCAGCAGCGGGCCGAGGGAATCTCCGATACTAAAACCATCGGAAATCGTGTATTGCAAATCGAATTCATCCAGGAGTAGCTTCGTCATTTAAATATATTTTTTTGAATTTATTTAATAAGCTTTCTTCATTCTAAACTTTTTTTTTATACGGTAAACAAATGTCGCAACAACTGTTTTCTTGTTTAACGAAAAATAATGATTTTAGGAGCGGAATAAATAAAGTAACATTTATTAAATAATTAGACATTTAATTTCATATTTGTTTTGTTTTATGAAGATGATTTTTGGTGTAGTATTTTTGTGATTATGTGTGATATGTTATTTTGTGTCTTTTTCCTGTGAATGTAAATTAATCTAGGAGTGATATATTTTTTTTCTTATTGTTGATTTAATATTTCAAGCACATAGTTTCAAAATGAGTCATTTTTAAATTTTATCGGTTACATCAAAAGTGAACCCTCACACGAAAAACTATATTTTCAATTCTTATGATATGATATGATTCAAATAATAAGCAAATAAAAAATTGTTATTTGTACTACACACTACCGATATTCTTTGATTATTTTTATATTAATTTTAAAAATATTTCAACTTATACAGGGTCATTTTTGGAGTTAAACTTCAAGGTTTCGGATCAAAAAGGTTTAAAATGGGGATCGGTTTTTGAAAGAAAAAATGGTGTACGATTCGGGGAAAAAGGTTATTAAGCTTTTACTACAAAAATTATTTCTTTCTTTTATAAAATTAAAAAAATTATTTATGTTAAAATAAAATTAGTTTATTTTCGATTTTCATTCTCATAAAAAAATTAAAAACTTTTGATTATTATTTTTAATTCTTTCCATTAAAATAGGAACTAAAAAAAATGAATTGTAATGTAATAAAACTAGGCTTAAAATCATGTTTTGTAAGGGCCAGTTGTACAATTGGAATTCAAGTCAAGTTCAAATTGAACTACAGTTAATCATGAAAATCATGGATGATTGACTATTGTTAATCAAGTATAAGCACTTCTTAAAAATAAATATAATTATCTATTTAAGTTGGTAACCTGCAATCTTTTAAGTTTAAAAAAAATAGTTTTTTTTTTCAATTATATTCAATTTTTTAATATGATATCGCGAAAACACTTTTTCGTCTTTTATCAAATAAAAAATATTTCATGAAAAATATTTTTTCCAAACCAAGCATGTGGGTCATCACCAGAGTTTGTTTCCATTACTGAAGCTATTCAAGTACTTTGAACACTTTGAGTACTTGAACACCTTCAGTCGACAACAATAAAAATCATAAAATGACTGCGTATTAACTATTTATCACCTACGATGTATAACAGTCAACTAATTTCCTTCAATAATTCATAGAATTAGAAAATTTGTTGGTCATAGACAATTACACTTGCCGAGGTCTGTTCCATATTTTCTTCTTGCCTCTCATTTGAAAATATCTCCATACTGAAAATCTTCAAAAATATGTTTCCCTCCAAAAATTCACAACGCCGTAAAAATGCGCCTCCGTTAAAAAAATCTAAGCCCTTTATAAAATTTTTTCCCTGAGAAATTTCGATGGGGCAAGTTGCCCACTTTCTGGATACCTCTGGAGGCATAGTTTGATGAAATAAATCTGAGATCTCGGGACATACTAGGACAAAATAAAGTACTGTTAAGATGGGTTCTGAAAATAAACTTTTTATTACAAGTTAATATTTTTTCTGTATTTAGGTTTACTTTTAAAAAATAAATAAATAATTGTAACGTTGGGTTGCTTGTATGTTTTTATATAGGATTATTAAGATTAAATAATAGCATTTATTTTTTTTGATGTATAGAATGAAAACGTTCTATTATTTTATCCTTTGATTGCAGTTGTGATAGTGAGTTGCATTAACTGAAACAGGGTTTGCTTTGAGGGAGACCGCACATTTGCAGAGGCTAAATAATAGAGAAACGTCACCAGCGAACGTGTTATCTCCACACTGCTTTGTACTTTGCAGTGCCCGTATGTTCTCCAAAGATAAGCCACAAAAAGTTAATTACTTGTGTGCTAAGCCTAATTAACACTATTTATACAATGTTGAGCAATTATACTACTGGATAAACAAATTTATTGTGAATTTTCCTCTCGAAATAATTAGTGAGGACCCACTCAATGGAGCAGGGATAATCATGTGGTATCCACTGTTGCCTACTGGCTCAATATATATATATTTTTCATCAACTAAATATTATGTCAAAACTAAAGAATCGCTGCCTTCGTTCTCCCTAATGCGATCGATGCGTAAGCGACACCAGAGAGGCACTAATTCATAAATAATATAATATATATTATAATAATATAATATTATCTAATAATCTAATATAAAATAGGTATAGTCTATTCAACACACACCATTAGTGAAGCTTCACATTTTACCACGGCTGTTAATGTAACAATTTAAATGCTGCGTGTTTGGCTTGTCCCACTGAAAATTAAACTGGAGTTTGATAGTTTGGCAATAAGACACACAAATCCCAAAGCTTATACTAATACATTATTGTACTCACTCAAGACTAGCGATTGGAAATTCCGACATCGTTCCGAACAACCGCAATAAAGAATAATGAAGCAAATATGGGTAATACTAAAAATATTTAAAACGACTGAAAGATCATTGAGGCTGAGAAAAATGAAGATAAATGGAGAGGAGTACATAAAAATGAAGAAGAGGAAAAAAATTGGAAGTTTTAAGATCATTGATGAGAGGAAGAGAGCAACGTTCTCCAAATGGTACACCTATATCGAAGGCAATGATTGAATTAAACTGGTGCCTAGAAAAGGATATTTTATACGACAATGAGACCCTATCAAGTGGTGGTTTGGTCTGCAGAACAAATACCCTAATTTGCATCTCGTTGCCAAAGAAATATTGAGTACAGTGGCCACTTCGGTTCCATGATAATCAATCTTTTCAAAAGTAGCATGTTGATTAACAAATGTCTGACTCGACTATCAGCTGGTAAAGTAAAAATTAGTGTTTTTAAATTCCAATTGTTGAATTAATTTATATAAGTTTTTACCGTTTTGTTTTTTTAATTCATTCTAAATTTTATATTATAAATTTGTTTGTTTTTATCTTTATTGTTTTAATAAAGCTATTTTTTGGTTGATGAAATTCATATATCTATATATATAAAAATGAATGTATGTCTGTCTGTCCGTCTGTTTGTCCTTGGTGCATTACTAAACCATTCATCCGATCGCCATGAAACTTTGGGAAGTTGTTCCATACACTCCTGGGAAGGTTTCTGGCATATTACTTCTGTCTTACGATAATTTTATATATGTAAAAAAAAATAAAAATGTAAATGTTTTTCTGTTCAAAGCCGCAAAAAAAGTGTTGCTATAAGCTGTAGCGCCAAAACGGCTTTACCGATTTTAACGAAACTTGGCTAAAGTCTTTCCCTTGAAACCCTTTTCATTTATGTGTATAACATACTTTCCCGAAAACAAGCTGAAAAATGTTACGATGAATTCAATATTTTATTTGATGATAATTAAAAAAGTACAGAATTTTTGACTGATAATGCCCACTTTTATTTGAAAGATTCTTGATTTGCCGAAAAAAACCCCATCAAATCCGACGGTTCGTTGCAGAGTTATAGAGTTCTAAACATTTACTGCTTTCTCTTCAGAAAAGGCCATTTCCTTTTGCTCCATCACTACCGAAGGTAGACAGGCATTTTTTTTTATGTTTTAATGATTAATCGACAATTTTATAATTACCACAGTAATTGAAATTATCATTTGAAGAAATTATATGATTCTCCTTATGCAGCTCAATACTGTTATACGTTCTTTACATTAATTTTTTATTATAGTTTTATAAGTTCAACTCAGACTGCTTCTGATGATTATGAATGTTCAATTTGAATCATGAGAAAAAAAATCATTAGAATTAGTTTAAATTGAAGCCATTTTACAGACAAATTTGTTTCCCAACTTTTTAAAAATGACATATGTCCTTTGCTATTAATCTACTCATATGTGCTTTCTATTTTCTTTCTTTTTCATTTTGCCAGACCAAGCCACAGCAGCGCGTGGCCGGGTAAAGCTAGTCAATAAATAAAAATTCATTTGTGTTTTCTAATTTGCTTTTACTATACGCACAATTTAATTAATTTAAGACTTACTAATTTAAACTAAAAATAACAGCACACGTAGACACTTTAATCCGTATCATAATCATTCCAAACGGATGCCAGAATGAAATCTCAGAAATGAATGAAAACGTATTGTAATCGAAAGTAAAAACGTTCCAAAACACCTCGGAACGAGAAAGACTTTGACTTTTCTGCTGAACATTTACCCATCGAAACCTAAAGACGTTAATATACTTAGATTACGTTCCGGCGGAACGAGGTTTCCGAGTGTCTTGTTCCGTTCCGAACTGTTCCAGTGGTAAAAGTCGTTCCGCAACCGTTCCCCTCGGAACGGTCCATCCCTACTCAAGACCTATTTCTTTGGTACTGAAGAGCCTTGGTTTGATATTCTATTACATATTAAGAGTATAGAACTATATAAATGCGATCCAAGAATCCATCCCTGGATTTGTTTACTTATTAAAAGCATCAAAAAGAGTGCCCAACGAATCATAGAGCTGTTCTCCTCCATTTCTCTTTTCAATAGATTTATTTAGTTCATAGAAGACTACCATAAATAGAAATAAAGTCGACTCTCGATAATTCGAAATTCAAGGGCTACAAGAAAAATTCGAATTATCGAGATTTCGAACTATTAAGATATTTGAATTATTAAGAGAAAAGAAAAAAAATTGAAGTATTTTTGGAAATCTGTCTGAGATTACTTAAATTTTATAAATAGCCTCCTGTAGCCTGCCTTAGGGTGGGGCAACTGAGGCAATCGCAACGAGGATTCGAACTGAAGGGGTGCCGGTTCAGGGGGGCCAATTGTTAGAAATTAATAAAAAAAATTAAAAAAACGTATTAAAATAATTAGTTTTAGCCTATCAATAAAGCAGCTATATTAGAGAAATATTGGTTGAAATAAAATTCAAATACTAAATCATTTAAAACTGCTAAAGGAATAAATTTAATTTGTTTGGATGAAGAGGAAATAATGTCATTGCTTGGGAGCGCCGAATATCTAAAACGGGCACAGCCAAAAATTTCCTGTAATAAAGAGTATTCTAGTTCGAATTATAAAATGTTCTCATCCCCTCTTGTTACGAAAAAGATTTCGAGTTATCGAGTTAAATCGAAAAAAAAATGTAATAAAATATCTTATCGACCATGATTCTTTTCGATGTCAATCATTTTTTTTTTTAATTGTGTAAACAATTCAAAAACTTTTCAAATACTCATAGTTTTACTGAAACAAAAACTGTGTACTTTTAAATTATTCGCGAATAAAATTCTGAACATATCATTACCTTTTTTCAGCACCTTTTCGGGGAAGTATGTTGCATAAATAAATTAAATTGATTTCAAGAAGAAGACAGACGTTTTGGCACTATGATCTATAGCGGCTCATGTTTTTTCAGCCGCCATTTCAAAACCGGATGGTAATAAAATACAAAAAAAAACTCCTGCATTTGATTGAAACTTTGTATCAAAATTTCAAAGCAAGAAGAACACCAGATCTTTTTTTTTTAGTAAGAAAAAATCTTCTGTTGTTAGCACTGTTACTGGCTTATACAAATAAGTGAATATTCAATGATCGCCTCACTCTATCTGATGCATGCAAAAAATAAAATATTTTAAGTTAAATAAATAGAAACTTATTTGAATCTTTATTTTAAAGATTGTAAATAAATTTTATCTGAAGGGTCCATCACATTTAGCAATCTTCAACAAACCTCTTCGAAACGGCAATCAAGAGCAATCAAACAATTTTCCACTCAGTCTCGAGTGCTCCATCGCATTCTTCAATTTTATTTCACTTGCTCTAATACAAAAAAAAAAGTTTAGTTGTTCAAGAGGAGATCTGAATGGTTTCAGTCAGAAAATGAAAGACTTTTTTTTTATCAATAATGATAACGTGTATAATGATGGCAGTGGAATAATTTCCAAAGGTTATTATATATATCTAGTTATCCAAATCCACTGCGTCGGCAATAACACTCGCTTTATATTGGTATAATAGGGGTTGCATGCCAGGGACACCTGACCCAGCCACTAAAAGCAGGCAGATAGCTCGGCTTTGTAAATTTAATCTGATGTAGATGACATTCAATACTCGGTCACGCAGGCAAAGCAAAGTGCTTCTCGCGACCTCTCTGTAATTATTATGGCCTTCTCTAAACGTATAACGCACATAATTACTATATAATAAGGGTATAATTTTTTTTTTTATTTAATTCAATGAAGAGCCTCTTCAAACTAATTTATTTTCAATAATCCGTTCCATTATTTTTAAGTTACAAGTTCGCTGGCTTTAATAATTACAAGATTTTGAAACCTGGGCATTTGATAGAAAAATTATTTTATTCTGGGACGAAGTTCCTTAAGAGTAAATCGTGTACAAAGAAAAGATACTTTTGGCCAAAAGGTTTTATACATTAAATAAAAATTAAAAAACATTAAGTAAACTAGCTAAATACAGAATACTTAAAACTATGAGCAAAACCTCTCAACCTTATACAAAAACCATCAAATATGCACATTCACTTCTAGGAAGAAAGAAGGAAAAAAAAATTAAATTCTTCTAATAAATTAGCACTATTTTGTTACTCAGAAAAATGGAAGTTAAATCTGTCATTCAAACAATGCATAAGAAAGTATATATTTATAACCGTACAGAAAAAGAGAAAAAAAAACAAATATATATTTAATATCATTTAATCTTAATTAAATTTAAGATTAGTAAGAATTTAATTGTAAATAATAAAAAAAACATAATGATAAAAAAAAATGGATGCATTTAGTGGAATATTTGTGCTATAGATAACAGGAAATTCTTCTTATACACATAACATAAAACAGCCCAATTATATTATTAGAAACTAGTTGGGCCGTGCGAATAATTTGCAGAAAATTTCGTTTAGTGAAGAAATAGCAAAACATTATGAAAATAGGTAGATCCTATGTATTATGTGAGGAGGAATTAATTGTTTTTCCTTGGTCGATTCAATATTCCATTTAACTTAACAAATCAAAATATTTGTACGAATTTCTTTGCTAAACCCTAGCAACTGCCCTAGAAATTTTTAAACGCTGACTGGAAATTTAACAATTAAAATAAAGTCTCAATCATCAGATTTTATAAATAATAAAAAAAATTAAAATTTACGACCAAAAAAATGTCTTATATGTATATTAGCCAGGGAAAAAAGAGTAGTAAAATAGTAAATGCAGTATCTTTAAAGAGGACGAAATTATTAAGTATACCAAATCTATTGAACTGTATCTTCGTTCATAATTGTCCAATTTTTACATTATTTGTTTACCAAATAATTCAGTATTTTTCCCAATAATGATGGATACAATCAAGAAAATACATACTTTTTGAGTTATTCGCAAATAAAGTTTCCTTTCCTTCATAACTTTTTCCCTGAAATTTTGGAGAGATATGACTATTTTTCGCATGTGAAACAGAAGAATATCTCCAAATTAGTGGTCAGTCACTGGATTTGATGAAGTATTGACTTCACTTTTTGACGTAATGACCAAAAAATAACTAAGAAATAATATGTAAGATGACATGAAATACCTGTATACAATCAAACGTATAACAGATATCTGACTGGAACAGAATTGGAATAGGAGAATTTTAAATGTGGACAAAGTGGGGGCATCCCGAATTTTAATATAGAGAGAATTCCAAAATGTGACAGAGTGGGCAAAAATCAGCTTTGGAAGAAGGTAGATTTGTGAAAGGTAGTTTAAATGACATATTCATGTTTTTATGTAAGATTGGAATATAATCGTTTGATAGTCGTCCATGCTGTGCTGTTCTTCAAGGCCAGAGCTTCCACATTCTTGGCAACGCAGATGATTCAGATATCACTGGAAGATCTTCAACTGCTGGAGAATAAGCCTTTCTTGCCTTTGAATCGTCTGCCTGAAAAATCAGCCTTTGTTTGAACTCTAAGAAAGATAAATTCAAGGTCGCTAAAGTGAAGCCTGATGAAGTCCCCTTACACAAGTCGGGCTATATACATTTCAATGTGTTAGTGTTTTCATAAAGTGTGTGTCGGAAGAAATGGGCAAAACTCGAGGTGTGCGTCACACATATGAAAATAATTATTTTTTCATTTGATTAAATTATATTGGCTAATTACTAATAAACAATATTTCATACATGTATTCGTACCAGCATTTTTCTTATAGAAGTCTTATTTTAATAAATGTTCGAAAATACTACCATTTACTTCTAAATATATTTGGCTTCCAAGAGCGAGATTTGTCCTCTTGATTGTTTCATATGCTCCTTTTCTTTAAAACTTTTTTATTGAAAAATATTACAATCTGCCTCAAATGTACAATAAATAAAATAAACTATTCAGCAAAATAATATATACAATAAATAAGGTCAGGAGATCTTGGAAGCCAACTTACCGGAATACCGCGACAAATTGTTCTACAACAAAGGAAAAAAGTTTCATCAAAATAATTGTATAAAAAGAAGCCAGACGGATCATAATTTACATATTTTATTTCACTAATATAATACTAGTGGAATAGGGAGTGGGGTAGCTCAGTGGTAGGGCACTGAGCTTCAATTGCAAAGGTCCCAGGTTCGAACGCCGGCTCATGGCAGAAAATTTATTTATCTGTTTCATTGGCCGTAGGGCGCCCCTGTGTCGGAAGGCCCTCCTGGGGCACACACAGCCTCTATTAAGTGGGTAACCTTAATTAAATAATTGATTAAGGGAGAAAACCTAACGGTTGAGCGTGATCTCGGTCAAATCACCTCCTTGCACAACAGTTGACCTAGAAACAGTGCTTTTCCTAAATAGTACTGAACCCTAGACCCTTTTCGGGTTGTAGTGGTACAGGTTTTTTTTTTTTTTTTTAATATAATACTAAAGCTAGTTTTTTGGTTAAAAAGTAAAGAAAACAACATTTGCAGCTATTTAGTTCATAGTATATCCTTAAATCAATAAGAAAATCTTCTATCATGAAATCTAATACAAAAAATTAATGAGCTATTCAAAGTGATGTGTAATGAGTCGTAATAAGTTTAGAGTAAAATAAATTTGAAGTCATAATACAATTTCAATTCATGCTATTCCAAGCGGTTCTTAGCAATTTATCCATTCCATTCACTTGCGAGAACTGATTTTCAAGGTTAGGATTTCTTATGCGAATTTTTTCTTTATGATGTGATACAATTTCGGATGAAATCTTCAACAGCACTTGCAAAGCACTTGAGTGACAAGAACCCCTCAACCTCAAGACTTGAGCCACACTCAACTTCGAGTTTGATAAATTTTCAAAGATACGACAAGTCAGTTCTGGAAAACCAAATGTTATCTTGCTATCTGGAAACATGTTATTCTTAACTAACCGGAATACATAACAAATAAAAAATATAATTTAATAAAATAGATCTACAAAAGAAATATATATATATATATATATATATATATATATATATATATATATATATATATATGTATATATATATATATCCAACGACCATTATCTACACCAAATTTAAACCACTATAAATTTGTCAATTGAGAATAATGAAAAATAGGTAAATTTAAAATCAGTGAATACAATTCAACACGCTGCTGTAGTTTTGTTAATTTGATCCGATTTAGAAGATTTTTTTGGTTTAGTAAGAATAATATTCTTTCAAAAAATAGATTAAATAATACTTAGTCCATTAAAGTATAAAAATTATTTTTGAGAGTTAAAAATGATACAAAAATATATCCGAAATCCGTTTTTCTTATATTATGCAATCATTCATTGTTTCAAGGATTTCCAAATTTTGTTTATAGTTACAACTAAATACTTAGGTCCAGATTAAACATTTTATTTTAGAAGAATAAGTTCTTCATTGCTGACGAATTCGTAATCAAATTAGAAAACATTTTTTTTTAATACTCTAACAATAATTTCTTATCCGAAAGGATCTTATTCTTTTTAGTAACATTATGATGTGAAATACCCGTTCAACTGTGTTGGTCTAGAAGCGATTTATTTTGAAACGATATTTGCATATACGTTTGACCTTCACATCTGTATTGTTCACATCTGTATGGTTCTCTGTCAGTTCGAACTCGTGTGCCAGTAATTTTCTTCACTTTGTATGTTAATTTCTAGATTTCCTATCTATTTTTATTGTGAAATCTGATGAATTCACACGATAATCACTCGTATATTTCGCACTTTTCATTCATAAAATCGTCATGATTCCATACATTATGGCGTAAAATTTCATTTTAAATCATAGCACTGTGTTCACAAACTAACAAAGATGTTTGTGCTGTGGGAACTTTCGTTGAGCTGGTGAATTAATAATACATAGTTCGTTAACTTTTGTTGAAGTCAACCGTAGAATGTCAACTATAAATTCTAAACGAGATCCGCTATAGGGTTGACCTTAAGGTCGAAGAATTCATAAATTCTGATGACCTTCCCCTTTTAAGGGCCCTTGTAGTGGATTCAGGTGAACCATCTAAATTTTAAAACAACCTGGCTTAAAAAGAATTTCTGCGGCAAAGAAAGAGATATTGTGTATCAAATTTTTACTGCCAAGACAGAAGTTCAAAGTAAATTTATTTAAAAGTTGATAATATCGGGCGCCATTTACAGATGGGAACCAACCCCCCAAGTTATGAATAAACTCAACATTTTTTTTAATTGTTTATCTATTTTTCTTCTACATTTTATCAACCCCAAAATATTGTAATTGATCAAAAAATAAAATTATTTTTGTTCTTATTCAATAGAAACGTCACATTATATTTTCAATATTTTATTGAACTTCGATTTTTAATTGAAGATATTTGAAATATGTTACTACTTTTCAACAGAAAATAGAAATCCATAATCCTTTTTAAAACCAGCTCTAAATAATTGTTCAAACAATTTCTTTCTGCTTAATGCCGTTCAATTATTAAATTAATATCTATACTGCACTGAAGCTTACATTACATCTGAGTATTGTAGGAGGTGTCCCGCAAATAAAGGGAAGTATTTAAAAAGAAGATAGCAGACATCAAGAACTACAATAAAAGCTTATTTAAACTACGTTTTCATCACCCACAGAAAAGTAGGAATTTTAAGTTTTGTGTTTTTTTAAGTGTCACATTTTTTGTTAATTAGAAAACGATAACAAAAACAAATATTTAATTGAGACAATTAACAATTGTTTCATATTCAACTAGAAGTATCATTTATGATTAAAACAAGTATCATTTAAATTAATTTGAACTTAAAGCTTATTAATGGATTTAAGAAGAACATAACTAGTAGCTAAGCTGCGTAAGACCCTTTTGAACGGTTATAGCGAAGTCATGCTGTACTTGCATTTAAAGTAAATTTTGTTTATTTCACTATGAAGCAATTGTTAATTGTCTTCATTATTTTTTTATAGCTTCCTATGCTTCAAAAACGTGACTTACTTAAAAAAACGAAACTTTTCTGCGGAAAATCGTACCATTGTTAAACTTCTTTGTAGCTCTTGAGGTCTGATACATATATTTCACTTTAATTATGGAAAAAACTGTATTTTCGCTAATTATATAATTTTAATATATACCATTTCAATACGCAAACGACTTGTAGCCTATTCGGTTCAAACTGAATTCTACATAGTTTATTATGCAGGCAGCATTTTAACTCAGCGAGTTTTTTTCACGAAATTAAAATTCTATTATTTGTTCACTTCCTTCGAGAGCGAAACATTTTTTTTTTTAAATACTACGACTGTGAAATAATATTTAAAATACAAACTTCTGTTTAGCAGGCACGTCATGACGTCACATATACTGAGAGTTTTTTTTCACTGAATATATAATATCTTTAATCATATAAATTTAAAAAAAATTAAGCAATTTTAACCATTCACAGGAGCGTATTAAGAGACCTTTTTGAATAAAGCATGCATATGGTAATGTATTAAGACTGTGATGGCTGATCGCCTTTGGCGAGAACTTTAAATTCCAGGCTTTGATCGGTGTGCGTTCGATTCCCACTTATGTCAGTTAACATTGTTCTATGAAAGGTTTTTTTAAACTTCTATACTGGTTAGAACTGCAAACTATAATTAGCCTTCAGGGATAAGAAGACCGAAGGCCAATAAATCTGCATTTCCATTCTTTTAGTTTCATCTCCTCCTATTGGCCGACAATAACGCCTCTATCAACAGTTCATGTATTTAACGTAACTACCGACTTTTCTTACAAATTCTTCCAATATTTTCCTTGATGGGAATATTTACGACATTCACAATTGAATGAATCAACATAGCAAAATATATTACTGCAGTAGAGTAAATGCATATGTAGCTGACATGCTTAAGAAAATTCCGTTGCACTTTTACGTGTAAAAAGTTAAATACTGATGTTATTATATTTTCATAGATTCATCTCATGGAAGTATTTCTCACCTTACCAAGAAATGTTTCAAAAATCCATGAAACATTCATCTATATTTTAATAAATTAAAAATTAAGAGAATGGTTCTGTTGTACGAGTAGCTGACGCTGTTTGATTTGGAATGTTTCTATAACTGACAGGGATAATAAAAAGGATGTAATTAATCTAAATTTCATGTTCTTCGTTTTAAGATTAACAAATATTTCCTTTAACTTATTTTAAAAATAACTTCTTGTGTTTTGTGGGTGGGGTGGCCGAATGGTGATGAGATTACTAGATAAAAATAGTCACGAGTTCGCTTCCCGGTGGGGGGGAGTCTTTTCAATCCCCGCCCTCACTCCCTAGTCCGGGAAAACCCCGTATAGCCTTAAAGGCGTGGAAGGGGAGGACAAAACAAAACAAAAAAAAAGAAAAGAAAACTTCTTGGGTTTTCCGATTTAAATTTATTACTAAATGCTGATCACTGTCGAGAACCAGTTTTTGGAAATAGAAAAACCTATTTTTGCTTTATATTTAATAAAAATTATTGGCAACTTTTTTAACGGCTGACACCCATTAAATTTCTAATTCATGCATCAAGATAGATGAAAACATAATTTAAAAACACTCAAATAAAATAAAAAAATTGAGATAAATCAAAGTATTTAAAGAGAAAAAGGCAAACATAAGGTACGGTGTCCTTACTGATAGATGGTTGTTCCTGGGACATTAAGTGAACAAATGGGAACCTTCCTAATTTGCCACTGATTCTTTCGGTTACGGTTTCCAGCAAGACTAAAACAAATATACCAGAAAGAAATGTAAAAACTAAAAATATATTTCATAGGGGTCTAGGAGGTCCTGAAATTGTATTATTCACATTTTAAGAGGAGGATGTCAGGTATTGGTACACTGTCAACCACCGGCGCTTTTATCCTATCCTTTTTTATCGAAGATTTGAACTCTGTCTTGTGCC